>JAJHJA010000490.1:0-600000 GCA_021202915.1 Heliconius himera
TAGCTAGACATAATACCTCTATGCGATCTAGAGAAAATAGTCTAGACTAGAAATGACAAACAAATACGCAGACGGACTACAAAGTGGTTCAACGACAACAAAAATATGGATTCCGTTTTTTCTTCTAAGCTACAGAACCCTAAAATAAAGATATGTTAATAGCATCGCTCCGTTCTCATCTATTTATAAATGTATATTGCATTTTGAGTACTGTTGACTAGCTCTAACGTCAAAATGTACGTACTGTTTACTCTTGTATGGATTATTTGCGTCTGAGTAGAGTCAAAATAAGTAATATTTTTTCACGATGTGTATGAAAAATGTGTCTGAGTTGTTCGCATGCAATCTCATTATATTGAAAAACAGCTTCACACTGTATCCCGCACACAGCGGGCAGATGGAACCTAGTTTTAAGACACTCCGTTCCCCACTTTCCGCCGAATTCTGGAGGCAATGCGTGTTGAGTGGCGGAGCTCAACGCTGCGCTTTGCCTCCACACCAGAGCGAAGAAATGAAAAGATTAATTTTACTAAATATTTCATTTCCTCGAGTGGATCGAACCACAACCAATCGCGCTTACAGTTACACTTTGTGCCCCTACGCCACGAATGGCCTCAACTAAGTAGTTAATTATCGTGTCACAATAAATATATATATATATATATATATATATATATATATATATATATATATATATATATATATATATATATATATATATATATATATATATATATATATATATATATATATATATACGAGTACATAGAGCGGAGATATTTTCCTTACTTATATTTGAATCCGCAACCTTCGTGAGCAGTCAGTCACGTTTAATGTCGATTAAATACATATTTACATTTATATTTTCCATTCAATTAAATTAAATACTGCCTATATATTTTCCTTATTTACTAGCAACTAGTAACCGGCCGCAACTTTGCGTTGACTTTATAATCATTTTTCGTCGTCCATCAATACCATACCATTTCCATTTAGGACCAGTAAAGTTGTCATTTAATATTTTAAGATTTTTATGTGTTATTCTACAATTAGAAAAGGAAACGTATATTTTTAACGTAACAGGATTTGAGCCCGCGCTCTCTGACTTGAACTTATTGTAACTAATATCCCAAACTCCTTTGAAAATATTATTTAATAAATAATGCCTTGGCTCGTGATGTGTCTAGTGGTTAGAATCGTTTATAGTTGTGATCGTAAAGAACCCAAAATCTTTTAGAGATTCAGAGGAAAGAGTGTTAAGAATTTCATATTATGCCATTAGAAGGTATCGCTTTAATAAGATATTTGCCATCAGAAGTTGTTCTTGTGTCAGTTATTTAGATACTCGACAATATGACATTGTCATAACTCGAAGCTCGTCCGAAGAAAAGCCAAGAGCGCGTCATATCTTCCTCTCCACTATAACTGCGAACTAGTTATAATAAAAGGAAGAAAGAGTACGGGCCCCGCCCCGCCCCTACACCGTGAGTTCCTACCAGACTGCGGCTGCAACAGTCTTATTGAACTCTCCGGGACGTTTGTGTGTGATCTTTCCGAAGGTACTTGTTACGCTTGTTTATATTAAGATTGTATTAGAATGGTGATTCGTGATGTTGATTGATTTGTGAGATCAATATAAGTCGTTGGAACGAACGCACTACCGCAAGGCGGCCGGTATGCTAAATAAACGTACGGCACACACCCCAAGGTACCGTACCGTAGGCGGACTCTACTACATACACCAGAGTTCCAGGGCATAAAATAGCACCACACACCCGTATGAGACAGGCGGACACTACTACATACACCGGAGCTGGGACATAAAATAGCACCACACACCTACTTCTCGTATACCAAGTCGTAGAAGTGGTATACAATATGTCAGTGACCAACGCCATACAGGTACAGCCTACGGACCGCGAGCGTACTGCGAGACGGCATCAGCCACGACATGTCGCTATAACAGTTCGCATAAGCCCATCACGTCAGCCTCCGCGACGTCAAGCAACATTCAATAATATAAATATTGTTCAAAGATCACTTTGAACCACAATATGTGTCGCTCCTACACATATATTGCCTTTATAAGAAATTCGATCCTAAAAGATCGTGCCATCATAGACTTCGAATTATTGTATTATATTTATTATACATTTGGTACGAGTCTTTATGTGCATCATATTTATTAGTACCGTGGTACTTAATAGTTCGACTCGACCGCTGCCTTCCGAGCATCACCACCACATATATAGACAGAACGACGGTCGACATTCGGGACGGCAATACTTCGTGTACTCGTACTCGTCTTGATTAATATGGTATGAAAAATATATAGTTTGTATTATTCATAATTAACTATGTTATTTATGTGTATTGCCATGCATATTTTATTTTATTTATTTATTATTAACTTATATCCGAGGTACATACTGTTACGGTATGGCTTTGTAGATAAACGTATGGTATGTATTATTTTAGGCTTCCGTACCTTTTAAGGAAAACTTATAAGATCACTTTGTTGTCAGTCCATCTTTAACTTTCAACTTAAAAACACACTTTTAATCTTCAAAATCTATATTTTGAACTTCAAATTTATCCTTTTGATCTTCAATCTCCACATCATCACTGAATCTTCAAGTTCAAGGGAAGTTCAGGTAAAATAACAAACTTGAACGTATAAGAATTATTATTGAGTGAATTTGAAGTTCCAAAATTGTGAAACTTCAAATTCACTCTTTTAAATTAAAAAAAAATAGCTTCACGCTGTATCCCGCATACAGCAGGGTAGGCAGAGGGAACCTAGTGTTAAGACACTCCGTTTCCCACTTTCTGCCGAATTCTGGAGGCATTGCGTGTTGAGTGGCAGAACTCAACGCCGCGCTTTGCCTCGACACCAGAGCGAAGAAATGGAAATATACACAACGGTTCCTACACAACAGTTTTACAGTCACACTTTGTGCCACTGCGCCACGACTGGCCTCAAAACTTATGGTATGTACTACCCTTTTAAAAATTATATTAACTCTTTTGAACTTCAAATTGACTGTTTTGGAACTTCAAATTTACTTGTGTGTTATTCAGATAAATTTTGTTTAAATAATCCAAACTTTAATAATCCAGAGAACATCCTTAAAAACTTCAATTTTGCTCTTAAACTTCAATTTGTACATTTTAAACGTCAAATTCCTTTTTTAACCCAGGGTTCATCGCTGCTGGGTAAAAAATACCACATAGCTATAGCTAATAAATATATATATATATATATATATATATATATATATATATATATATATATATATATATATATATATATATATTCTACATAATTTCAAGACTTGCCGCCTTAAATAACTTTCCGCATAGAAACAAGAGACGCCCTCAATCAAATTACATCAGGAACTGAGGAAGTGTTAACACTACGTACGTATGTGGTGATAAAACAACTGAGAGAAGGTTATTTAGATCATGAAAAAATTTTGTGGACTTCTCTACGTCGGGGTTCATTAAAGCCTACGTTATTATTAAAGGTATTAAGGAACACTCGGGAGGTTCGATTGACCTAAGAAGACAAAAGCTAAAATAATTATCCAAATGCTTAGTTATGCCTCTACATATACATTGCATGTTATTTGTTAGCCACAGTCAGTTTACACAAAACTACGAAGACAATATGCCAAGTTCCTCACGGTCCTAATATATCTCGATGTGAACATTTTAACTGGAGGAAAAATTGACAAATGCATCTTGTGAAATATATTATTTTAGTTTTTTAGTAATTTGTAGCAGTATAGTGTCTTATCCTATTATCTAATTGCAATTAGCATGTTTCCGAAGCAAAAATGGTAATAATTGTTAAATTTTAAATGATATGAAGTATAAGATTGTCTTTTTGTATCTATTTATTGTGATTATTATATACATATATTAATAAATATCATGTTTCATTGTGAATTTCACTATTTATTTATAGATTGCGGTAAAAGCTAACCGAAAATAACACAAAAAACATTTTAATATCCACGTGCTTAAAACATAAGACACTGTGAATGGCGTGATATTTTTTACTCAGTAGCGACGGTTTGTGTATGAAAGCGACGAACCCCCAGTTAAAGCGAATTCTGGATATTCAGGAAAAATAATAAACAACAAGAAATAAAGGTATATTTTTTATATTTTTTTTTATACTATTTTGAACTTCAAATTCACTCAGAATCTTTCAAATTCATTTTATTAACCAAAATCAAGGGAAATTCTGGTAAAATAACAAACTAGAACGTATGAACGCGTATATTTCTCTTATGCTTATGTCTAACATGTCGGGACAGGCAGGAATGCCATGCGAAGCGCGCGCCGCATATAGCGCAGGAGTGCGCAGCGCCGCCGTGGACGCCCAGTATGTGACTGCGGAGTTTAGCGTGGTTCTGTATGGAAAATTAACAAATAAATAAATGATGTTTATCATACATTATATTATATCTAAGTTGTAAGAAAAAACACTATTTTATTTATATTAAAATACCGTATAAAAAATTATAGTAAATATTTTAGAAAATGTATCGTACAATGTGTGTATTCAATTTTACATGTAATATTCATTACCTCGAGTCGGAATCGAACCCACAACCTTTTGTGTTTACAGTCACACGCTTGTACCCCTGCGCCACGACGATGATGATCGGCGACGATGGTCTCAGTTATAAAGCTTACAAGCTTACTCAATTACAAAATTTAATAAAATATAAGCTAAACATTTTTGTATCTTCGCTCATGTTGTTGTATTAATGTTGTAAATGTAAAATGTTGTAATTTTTTTTAATAACTTAATCACTTTAGTTCCAAAGAGACTAAAAATATAAATAAATAGATGTGATCTACATAACTCCCTTCATCATATCTACTACTATAGCCTTTTAAGGAACAGCTATGTATTTTTTTATTTTATCACTTATATCAATGTCAGAATTATAAAAATCATAATCAAAGAGCCATACCATAATAACAATTTTTTTTTATTATAAGAAATATAATATACTGACTGGAAATGGTTTCCCACAGTGGTCGCACAAATGTTGCACAGTATCTTTTCTGTGCACCTGCTTGTGCAAATACACAGAGTTCGACGTTTTAAATACCTTTAAATGAAAAAAATATGAAAGAATTAAAAGAGGCATCAATGCATGACCTATTTGATAAAATTATTAAAAATATAAACTAATAAGTAAGGATGAGGGGTGTGTCTTAATGAAAACGAAGTGTCTTAACACTAGGTTTCCAGGTCACTATATAATTTAAAAAAAAAAGATATTTATATTGAAATTATAAAGAAAAGCCCGACTATCTAAACATCGCGTTTTGAGTGGCAGAACTCAACGCAGTACTTTGTTTAGTTGCTAGTCGCTTTAACTACTATATGAATATTCAATATATTTAGGGATGAAAAATGTAAGTTGTTGTGAATAAAGGAGCTATAATTGCATTTTCGGAATTTTGCACTTAAAAATAAATACATTTTTATTTTATGTGCATGTAAACAGCAAATTCCTACTCCAAGCTTTTCGTATACACAAAACAAAACAAAACACAATCGATTTAGTCAATTTTAAATTGAATATCGATTTTGGTCATAAAGAACTAAAATCGATATTCAATTAAAAATCTATACACACTATATATATCACTCACCTTATGGCACTCATCGCAACTGTACACATAATTCTTCAAATGTTCCCAATTTATATGATCCCGTAATCTTGATTTTGTCGGAAACCGTTTTCCACAGTCACTGCACATAAATCTGGGGAAATATTATTTGTATTGTTTTCTTAGTTAGCTTCACGTTGTATCCTGCACATAGCAGTCAAAGGGAACGTGGGAATCTACTATTAAGATACTCTCCCTAATACTATTGAGACTTCCGTTCCCTACTTTCTATCGAATTCTTGAAGCATTGCGCGTTGACTGGCGGAACTCACGCTTTTCCACGATTTTCCTCGTTACCAGAACGTGGAAATAAAACTATTCAAATTTTAAAATTTCATTGCCCCAAGTGGAAATCGAACCCACAACCGTCGCGTTTGCAGTCACAACGGCCTCAAATATAATTTTAATTCTAATTATAATTGTACTTACTTAAAATCATTTTCGGAAACATGTTTTTTACTTATTTTCATATGTTGTTGATATGTTGCTATTGAGGAAAACGTTTTGTTACAGGGCTTGCACACTAAATCGCCTTTTGCTCTGAAATTAATAATAAGAAGATATATATTAATAATACATAATATAATACTATACATATAAATAAAAAGCATAAATTATTCAAAATATTTAACAAGAAACAAACAAATACAAGACGCGGGTCTTGTATCTCTATCTTGTATTAAAAGGGGGCCTCAAGAAATATAAGGGAGAGCGCGCATTGGTAACTTTTGTCACGGTGACAATAAATTCTTTGTCACTGTCATGTCACCATACTTTTCGCTACTGCGCACACTTGCGGTGACAGTGACGAAAATTTTTTTATATTTGATAATATGGATTTCGAAGAGATGGTTGTCTGTGCACTTATATAATATTAAGAAATAGAAAAAAAAAGCAAACGTCGAAAGAATAATCGTTTAGGGATTTCTCATAGAGCTATGGCCTCAACTCAATTTCGTCAATCAGTATATCGTTGTCTATTTCATCTTCATGAAAACACACGTTTTGCCTTGGTGATGAACTTGACGCCATTCTTGAAATTAAAATTCGGAGCTGCAATGCAACACGCTGCTGTTTCTGGTTTATGCGGAAGACGACTAGTATGGAAACCGCAAGGTGGAGGTGACATTTAGTTTCTAATGCGCGCACGGGCATACAAACCTATGGACGCGGTGACAGTTGCGTCACGGGCGTGTCGCCATCCCCCGCGGACAAAAAGTCACCCAATTGTCACGTATCCAAATGCGCGCACCTTCATTTAGGGTGATGTACACGGTGACAGTGACGCAACAGTCACGGTGACAAAAGTCACCAATGCGCGCTATACCTAACTTTATAAAATACCATTAATATATAATATTAAACAAAAACAAAACAAAATATAAGCCCTATTTAAAAGGGGCCTCGTATATAATAGTATGTTAATGTAATATTTTAATTTCTTCGCTGTGGTAACGAGGTCAAGCGCTGCATTGAATTCCACCACTCAAAACGCAATGCCTCCAGAATTGCCTTAATGAGAACAGAGTGATCTTACACTATATTTTCATGTTTCTTTTCCCTACAATGCTATATGCGGGATAATGCGTGAAGCTAAAATAAAATATATTTTACTTACTTAGCAGCGTGGCTGTGCAAATGTCGTAATAAATTCCCTCGCCAAAGGAATCGTTTATCGCACTGCGTACACGCGAACTGATGGCGAGATTTGTTGACAGTCGATCGTATTTCCAGATGGGCTTTCTGTTTGTCAGTTGTTGTCAGATCTGGGAGTGTTTCTGACAGTTTTCTGATGGACAATATACATACATATTTAATATTATAAAGTTGGATCAGTTTCTTGAATGCTCTAATATCAGGAAGTACTGATTCATATTGGAGGTATTTTTGTGTTGAATATTTTCTTAAAAATGATAATTATAATATTATAAAATCACGAAAGTAGTTCAGGTAACAAAATATATAATTGTTTAGTTTAAGCAGACGAAGCCGCAAGTGGGTCGCTTGCGGTCGATCGCAGTTGTAAAAGAATGTATAGTCTTTAATCCACAAAGGATTATAAATAAAGAATAAAATAAAAAAAATCCATATTTATATTTAAAATAAATAACTTTAACCAAATATAATATTATAAAAACAACTAACAAGTCAATCGTTGCGCAGGGACACAAACGTACGACTGTAAACGCGACAAGTTGTAGGTTCAATTCCCATTCGAGGAAATAAAATATTTAATATTTTCATTGCTTCCCTCTGGTAAGAAGGCATAGCGCGGCTTTGAGTTCCGCCACTCAATACGCAATGCCTCTAGAAGAGAGAACGGTAGTCTTAATCTCAACGGAATGTCTTAACACTAGGTTCCCATTGCTTACCTTGCTATTTGCGGGATACAGCGTGAAACTAATAAAAACTAACCTTAATTTGAGTTGTATTTGATGTTTTGAACTGGTCCGGACATGTTTTTGTAAATTAGAAGTAGTTGTAAATGACAATCTGTAAAGGAAAAATATAAAAATATAGTGACACATTGTCTGACAGTCCACTGTAGGGCTATATAGTATGACTGCAGGTTCAATTCCCACTAGGGGAAAAATATTTTTAGTTAACTTTACACTGTATCCCAAAGAAACAGTTTTAAGACACTCCGCCCCCCACTTGCCGTCGAATTTCCGGGATATTGCGTACTGAGTGCCAATTCGAATCCAGAATTTGAAAATTATTTTCATTACTCCATTTTAATAATCCAAACAAACAAAACGCGGCGTTGCGTTCCGCTAACACATAATATCTAAAAACAAACGGAGTGTCTTAACATTAGGTCCTCTCTGCGTACCTTGCGACCAGGGTTAGCCTAATTTTAATTGCAATTGATAATTATAGATTTCAGAAACGGAATATCTTAGCACTAGGGTTCCCTTTGCGTACTCACTGCTGTACCCATATGCGGAATAAAGCGTGAACGTAAAAATCAAATCAATCAAATCTAATCGTGATTTCTGCACAAACAAATGATCGCCTATTAATATTTAATTGTTAATTGCAATTAAAACTAGAAATAGGAGTAAACTTATTGCACCTGTAACCCGATTACATCGGGTCCGTAATTCTAATATGTATATAAATGATAACACGCCTTGGGAATGAAATGCTCGCTCCAGTCTATTTCAAAGTATCATTGTCAGAAACGTTGAAATGTGTTTTTGTATAATTGATTTTAAAAAAATAAGTCCCGCTGAGTTTCTTGCGCCGGTTCTTCTCAGGTCTGAGGCATTAATTTTAGCGAACTGGTGGTAAATTATTTGACGTTCAAAAAATGAAGCATGTAACTTCTTATTTTGAATAAAAATATTTGACTTTGACTTTATCTTGCTATAAGCCACTCACTCACCTGCACGGTGCACAATATGGCTTTCTTTTTTCACCAGTTTCAATTCTATGCGTTTCTAAATGTTTCCTGAGCGAGGTCCGCCATTTGAAAGTTTTACCGCAAAACTCGCACGGGAATATTTGCTCTTGGACACTGTAAATGAAAAGAATAATCGTATTAATTAAGAAAATTCATTATATTTATGTAGGAGGTTAAATAATCAATCCACTTCAACGCTGCGAGTTAAGATAAGTTAAATAAACTACTTTTTTACTACTTACTTTACGACTTATTACTTATTACTTTACTACTAATTTCTTTAAATATATCTTTTAGCTTCACCCTGTAATTGCTGTGCAGTGTTTACGACAAGAGCAGGGCAGTCAGAGGTATCTTGGGAGCCTTATGTCACTTCCTATCCTCACTTTTCGCTAAATTCGGGGGGTATTGCGTGTTAAGTGCACGTATAACCCTTCTCATTGTAACAAGAGTGAATAAGTGAAAATATCTAAAATTTCATTCTCCTAAGTGGGAATCGATCCCACAACCATCGCACGTTACAGTCACACGCTTGTGCCACTGCGCCACGTCGGCCTCTGTAGCTCATTACCATTTACACTTTAAATTCTTACCTACCTGTACCTTCACTTTATATTCTTACCTATTATTAATATCACCATTCTCTATTTTCTTATTAAAATCATAATTAACACCTGTCCTGAAACAAAAAAAAGTAAAAGTTTAAACTTAAAATAATTAATTTGAAATAAAATAAAATCATAAAATTCAAATAGTTTATATAAAATAACTAAAAATAGAAAATAATTTATTATTTTCTATTTTTATTTCATCATGCAATTGGAAATGCAATGATCAAGTGTTTGATTTCAATAAAAAAAAAAATTCTCCAATTTATTTTAGGTAATTTAATATTCTCGCTGTGGTAACAATGTGAAGCGCGGTGCTGAGCTCTGCCAATCAACGCTCAATATCTTCAGAGTTCATCAGAAGTGTCTTAATGGTAACAGACTGTCTTTGTACTAGGTTCCCTGATTATTTCTGCCTACCATAGTATATTCGGGGTATAGAGTGTGAAACTGAAAAAAATTATACATATTGATATAAAAATATGTAATACTCACGCAAAACAATGTACAATATTATAATGTTTCATAACAGCCCTTTTATTGGCAAACCTTTCTGAACACACTGAACATTGGTATCTTCTAAAATGTTTATTTGTATGATAATTGTATGAAACTTCAGTAGAAAATGAACATTCACATATTAAACATTTATATTTTGACGAATGCTGAAAACAAAAATTTAATTGTTTATTAGCGCTTTCTACCGCTAGGCAGAAGGAATATAATTTTAAGACACCATTGCCTAAACATTACATTATTTATAAGACATTATCATGAAAAGAGGGGTTTGGGTGGTCTATGCACATTGCAGAATAGTCATATGCACACCTTTGTAGTTTTAGTAAAAAAACATTAGCCCTGAAAAAACTTATGTATGTTGTTAGCATCTCTGTAGGAAGATTTTTATAAATTTTCGCTATCCAAAGATAATTCTCAGAAATTATTGTCTGGCCAGAGAGAATGCTATTTATTAAATATTTTTAAACATTTTAGTGTGGAATAACACTTTAAATTATTTTTTAAATATTGTACTGTTATAAAAAATCTATTAAAAATATTGTACTGGTATAAATGAGGGGCATTGAGTTCCATCACATAAGGTTCAGTAGCCCAAATTTAGGAGTAAATCAGAGAACAGAGTGTCTTAACACTAAGTACAGAGATTGCTTACTTGGATACATCATGTAACTAATAATACTTACTAATTCATGTTTCATTCTAACATGATCATTCAAATCATCAGCATTAGGAAAAGACATAATACATTTCTCACATCTAAACATTGCATTTATATAATCTTCTTTTGTCAACAAAACTCTTCTTTCTTGTTCAATTTCTTCTTTATTTAATTCAACTTCTATATATTCTAATTCTTTTTGCTGTAGTTTAACACCATTTTTCCTTTTTTTCTTTTTAATTTTAACTAATGGTTCATCATCAGAGAGTTCCTTATCATCTAATGGTATATATTCGTCTAATTCTGTTTTAATAAAATCTATTTTTGTTTCATCATTATTTGTAAAAGAATCTAAAGTGGATAAATTATATAATTGTTTTAAGTGCAGTCTTGGTTCAGGTTCTATATATTTAAAATTCTGAAAGAAAAAACATATAGTTTTTTATTCTACTTCAAGAAATTATTTATACTATATATTATATATTGATAAATCACAGTAAAAGAGGCAAGGGAAGACCTTGGTTGACCTCTGAGAACATGATATTGATGATACATTTTGTTATAGGCAAGGCAAGGGCACCTGATGGTGATTGCGACTGCTTATTCCTCTGTGTAACAACAAAGGGGCTACAGCTGCGCCACCAGCCTTTAAGAAGGTAGTCACAATGTATCAACCCAGAAACATTTCCACAAGTAGGCATGTGGGAGGAAGTACCTACAGAAACACACAGTAGTGGAGTGACTTATAACCAGATGGTGGGGATGATATTCAAGTTCCTGTGCAGTTAGAAAATTCAGTGGCAGGAATCAAGTCAAATAGCAGTCGCAAAGCTGGACAACATCTCTAGACAAAGCCAAAGTGACTCGTCTTTTACAGATTATTTGAGATTTATAGAAATGCTTACTAATTAATTTATATTAGCCCATATAAAAACTCACCTCTAATTCATAATCATGAAAGCTCCTATAAGAGGTAATAATTTGTTGCTTAAACTTAGAAAATTTTTTGAGCAGTGCAGCGCATTCATAGCATAATAATAAAATAGTGTTTGTATGTGAAATCTGCAATAATAAGAACCTATTATTTTACTACGGCCCCTATACTATATAGTCATATTTTTCATAAAAGTAAATTGATTAAAAGTATAAATCAACAAGTTTCATACCGGTATTTCACTTAAAATTTGCGAAAAACACCTTATATCACATTCGTATTCTATATTAATCATTTTACGGCCATAATTAAGGCAGCCACAACATAATTTGTCTGTTAAAGAATCCATTTTTTGATATAAATAACGTAAATACAAATATTATCGATTATTTTTCATATATTTGAATGTTTTGTTTGGGTCAATGGACGCTACCCATATGTCATAAACAGATAATAAATGTCATTTTGAAACGCTTAGTTTCTGCTGCTTACTTAATAATTAAATTATATAATACAAATACTATTTACTTATTATTAGAATTGAAATATAATTTTGGTTTTGATAAATATTTACATTGATTTTCATTTTTTTTATATGAAAGTGCCTTCATATTGTGTATATAAAATAAACATAAATTCACATGAAACATAAACAGAAAACATTTAATCTATTAATAATAGAAAAAAACATATTAAGATATTCACAATTCTATACTTAAAATAATAATGTATAAAAATAGTAACATATAAATTCAAAACACAGAAATAATAAAAGCCATAACAAAACCAGAAGAAATAGCAATGTTAAAAACATTTAGTTAAGTAATTTAGTGTGATATTCCGCTCCCATCAACGCATCGATTTATCTAATGGAGGGGAGAAAGGAATAATTTTAATATAATCATTCCTCCGCGGGGGATCCAACCTACAATCATCGTGCTTACAATCAGATATTGTTTTCACTGCGCCACGATGACCAATTATAATATAAAAAAATATTTAAAATATAAGAATAATTATTCTAATGACTAGGCACGTTAACATAAAGTATTGAACCACTCGATCATTATAAGTAATTTTTATATATTAAATTATGAATATAACGATTACCTTATACCTTATACCTTTAAGTAATTATCTTATATGTGCTAGTGTTTTCCTGCGGCTTCGTCAGATGGAAAGCTCTTCTGTTGTAACAACATTTTCCATTGCAAGTCCCTGGGATTAGTGCAATAAACCAAGGAATCTCTACAGCTTTATAATATTAGTATATCTAGATAGATATAGGATATAGGTTTCTACGTGGTAGGTATTTAGGTACAATAAAAGTATTTGATTCAAAGATTTACGAATGACCTTAAACGAGGTGTAGAGGTAACAGGCAATGCCTGAATAATTCAGCGGAAAATGGAGAACCGAGTGACTCAACATTAACACTAGGTTCCCAGTTCTGCTCTGCTCTGCATTGGGTTAATCTCTGGTACCCATCAGTGTATCAAAACAAACGAAAGATAAAAAAAGAATGATTGTTGATGAATTCCCCGCAAAATTAAAGCTTTAAAAATATACGCAAGAATATAAAATTGCATATTTTTTACTTTCATGTAAGATACGTATTATGAACATATCACTTAAAAATTAGATATTCAATTCATATTTTATTGTAAAAACAAGATAGGTTATAAGATAATGGCATACATACGATTTGGTATTTTTGATATACTTTTTTAACTTTACGCTGTATCCCTCACATAGCAAGGTAAGCAGAGAAAACCTAGAGAACTAACCTAGAGAACTCTAGAGGCATTGCGTGTTGAGTGGCGGAACTTAACGCCGCGGCTCGCCTCGTTGAGAGAGAGAGGCAATGAAAATATTAAATATTTTATTCCACAGAATCAAACAAAAAACCGTCGCGTTTATAGTCGCACGTGTGCCATGTCGGTATTTTTAATAATATATTAGTCTTTATTACCTGAGAATTTCCTATGAGCTCTTATATTACGCCTTCAGGCAAAAATATGTACATGGTGTTAAATATAATGCACAATTATTTAAAAATTATAATACATATTTTTTTATATTTTAGGAAAAAGCGATGATGTCAAAGGAAACCAGTTCATTTTGCAGGAAAAGAGAAGTTAAGAAATCATTGGCGATAGTTTGATGTAATAGTTATGTCAACTGACATATGAATACCACCTCAGTCTACCAGCACAGGTACGTCCGTGGTCACATGTGCAACGTCGGGTCTCCAAAAATGTATAATACTAAATATATTCTTAATAAGACCAATCTAACACTTAAGGATATTTTAAAACATGATTAGGTAAAGCTTACTATTCTATTAAAGATTACTAGAGTGATTTAAATTATGTGTTAGATTAAATTCTGCTGATGCTCACAATTATTGTAAAATTATGTTTAAAAAAAGTAACTGTTTTTAGATTTTTTCTTTCTTCTTTCTGTAGGGCTGACACTAGTTGAATTTGACTATTCAAACGTGTTTGTAATAGTAGAATTTAATAAATAATGAAAAGTTGAAATTGAAAAAAAATATATATCTCATTTTATCTATTTAAAATTTATTTATAAGTATTTGTAACGACAACAATGTAGCTAAAATAAAACATCCTATACATACTTTTATTTTAACTATATCTATAAATCAAATTGTCATATCTTTAACATTAAATATATTATTGAACCGATAACCATATGGAGGTATCAAATGAAGGTATAATTTTACTATTTTAATAATATTACAAATGTGAAGATTTGTGAGGATAGATATTTATTCCACTTTCATGCAAAAACAACTAAACGGATCTAGATGAAACTTTACAGTAATTTAGCCCAGCATAACACAGGCTACAATTTGTGTAAAGATTTTGTATAATTTAGCTTTAATAATTATAAGAATAGCTTTAAGCGGGCGAAGCCGCGCATTTATCACTAGTTATTAATAAAAACTATTAAAAAAATAGTCAAATATCGTCCTGAGTTTGATTAAGGAATTGAAGTTTGCTCGGGTAATGTTCATTTTCTCTCTCTGCTCAGAGAAATCTTGTCTTACTAAAGTGTTGTATTGGTTATGCCACCATTATTCAAGCCATTAGTAAAGATAAAATTTATATCATAATATAAACTTACAGAAGGGGCAGTATACACGACATTCGTTGAAACATATAAAATAATATCTTTCGTAATGGGCGTCGGCATGATCTATCCAAATCCTAAAACGGACAAACGAAAAATTGTATGTGTTTGTAAGTAATAAGTATACTGTTTTGTAGATACAACTACTAGCTTTTACTTGCGACTTTGACCCATGTACTTTTTTTTAGCTTCAGGCTGCATTCTGCACTTAGCAAGATAGACAGATAGAACCTTGGAACCTTCTCCTGTCCTTCTTGTCTGTCTGTCTGTCTATTTGTCTATCAAGACTCTTCATATCTGGAACACTTGGAGATATCGAGTTGAAATTCAAACCATATATTCAGATCTACGGCCCGATGATTTCCAGATAAAAAATGTATTTCTATATTATCTCAGAAAAAGGATATGACCGTTTATATCGCAACGCAACTCATATTTCGACACTATAAAGGGAATCAAAATTCGTAGGGTTGACCTAGAAATATGTAATTAACCAACCCCGGCATTTAAAACCGGCGTTAAGTACTGGTTTTATACCACTGCGTTTCGCATCAGGTAATGCCAGGCTGCGGTGCCCATCCCACCAAGGCAGGCAACGCACCTGTAGCTCCTTTGGTGTTGCACGGGGTCGTGAGCGGCGGTAATCACTTACCATCAGATGACCCGAACGCTCGTTTGTCTTGTCTTTTCCATAAAAAAAAATGAGATGTATCCCGCACACAGCAGGGTAGGCAGAGGGAACCTAGTACTAAGACGCTCCGTTCTCCACTTTCCGGCCGAATTCTGGAAGCATTACATGTTGAGTGGCGGAACACAACGCCGCGTTTTGTCTCGACACCAGAGCGAAGTAATGGACATATAAATTTAAATAAATATTTCATTTCATCGAGTGGTGATCGAATCGATACCCAGTCGCGTTAACAACCACACTTGGCGCCCCTGCGCCACTACTGGTCTCCTTTTTTTCATGTTTTAGTATTAATGCTAATAAGCATTGGGCCGTTATCAGCGATGATCTTAAACGACATGTTCAACTGTTTGGCAGTTCGCGACTATGTCAATGTGATCAGACACAGTACAGTGGTCGGACCTTTTCTCGGAGGATTTTTTAAGGTATAAAAAATATAGATATCTACTGACATTATTACATATCGCCCCCATTTGGTGCAACAATGACGTATTTGTACTTTTTGAAATATTGCAGGAGATGCAATTAAAGTTTGCAAATACGTATATTAGTATTTCAGTTAAATTTTATTTATTGCTTTAAAAAAAAAAATGCTATTAAATAAGTCATTATTGCATCAAATAAGCGATATACCAATATTGACTTTTTAACTTAATTTTTAAATATATATAATCTTTATCTTTCGCGGCGTTGAGTTCTGCCACTCAACACGCAATGCCTCCAGAATTCGGCAGAAAGTGGGGAACGGAGTGTCTTAACACTAGGTTCCCTCTGCCTACCCTGCTGTGTGCGGGATACAGCGTGAAGCTAATTTAATTTTAAATATATCTTTTTAATTTTTAAATATACATTAAAAAGGATAATTTTTTTATTGCTATCTATCACACAATAATTTTTATGAGTCTAGTCTGGCCCCCAATGGCCTTTTAGAAGCGAAGATAGTATTATTAAAGTTGAGTTCATACATACTGTAAGAAATGTTTTCTAAGCGTCGCAATACCAGACCACTCTAGCAAAACTGGGATTTTTAACTGACTGACTTGAGATTAATTTCGGAATTCCGTAAAATACCGGAGATATTTTGGAGATCTTGGTATATATGTAGTTAATTAAATTATTTTTTTATTGCGCTTGAACTAACATTTTTAAAGACCATTTTAATTCGAGTCTTTCCGTGCAATTTTGTAATAAAAGTTTTTTCTTCTTCTACGAGACATTTCTGACTTTTAATACCGTCTGCCTATCTGACTTCGACTCAACTCCTCGATGGCTAATTCATTGACATGTCTTGCAAGACGATATCCAGCCGTCACTTCCTATAGAAATATCTCTCGATACGCCAATGATTGACGCATTTTAATTCTCATTTATCTATTTAATTTATTTACCTAAAAAATCGCTAAATGCTATCTTTTTCCAGATATTAATCCAATTTTACAAGCGCAAACCCGCCAAAGAGATTATGGACGAAATCAATCGCGACTACGCGTCATACAACGATATGACTGTTACATACAAGAAAATCATCAATTCTAATATAGAAAACAACTTGGTTTACAGCGAGAAGTGTTGGGCAATAACGGTTATAACGTGTGTGACGTCATTCCCCATAATGGCAATGCTAACGAACTTGCACAGCACTTTATTTGCTGCGGAACCGAAAAGATATATGATTCACGATATAATGCTACCATATACAGACCCCGAACAGAGATTTGAATCGCCGATATTCGAGATTATGTTCGCTTATATGCTGTACGCCTGTGCCTTATATATAATTAATTTCATAGGCTACGATGGTTTCTTCGGTCTATGTATAAACCATGCGTGCCTCAAAATGGAGATTTATTGTAGGAGTTTCGAAGAAGCGTTGAGGGAGAATAACGAGAGATGCATGCATTTGAAGATAGTTAAAATAATTGTGGAACAAAATAAGTTGAAGCGGTTAGTTTCTTTTAGGGCTCCGTATCTTTTAAGGAAAAAAGGGACCCTTGTAAGATCACTTTGTTGTCCGTCCGTTTGTCTGTCTGTCAGTCAAGAGCCTTTATCTCAAGAGCTAAAAACTCTTATTTCGACACTATAAATAGAAACTAAATTAAAACTTCTGGTTGACTTAGAATTATGAAATTTGACAGCTAGCAGCATTACGGATAGTACCTACTTGTTCAGAAAAAAAATATGAAAACTATTCATTCGTGGTTAAATCCAAAAAAAATCATAGCCTTAAAAAGAGCCGCTCGTTGAAATGAGATATCAGATAAAACGGCTTTGGCTAAGCTAAGCTTGAATTTCATAAAAAGCTCGAGATCTCTAATTTTTATACGAAACTCTCTCTGAGCGAGCCTGAGTCCCGCTTGTTTGGCTTTACAATGAATTCCGAACATAGCCGGGTAGTCAGTGGCAACTAGGAACCTAGTGCTAAAACTTAAAATTAACACTACCGTTTCTCTTGAGTGTTAGAGCGGCGGAACTCTACGCTGCGCTTTGCAACAGCACCAGAGAGGGCATGAAAATAATAAATATATCATTCCCCCGAGTGCGAATCAAAACCACACCTACCACTTGCCTCTAGAGTTCGGCGGAAAGTGGGGAACAGAGTGTCTTAACACTAGATTCCCTCTGTCTACCCTGCTGTGAGCGGCTATACAACGTGAAGCTGATTTAAATTGTTAGCTTCAATTATTATTTTTTTTATATCAGATATGTCGATCTCATACAAGACACATTCAACATCTGGCTCGGTCTGATATTAGTAGCTACTATGATACAGATAGGTACTTGCATGTACCTTATATCTGAGGTAAGATTTAGGCCTTTACTTAGCTACTACATTACTTCCTGCGCCACGACGATTTCAACATAATTACTTTTTTTTATTTCAGGGATACGCCTTAGACTTGAGATATTTAATTTTCATAATAGGCACTGTTATACATATTTATCTGCCATGTCGATATGCAGCAAAATTAAAGCATATGGTACGTTGATATTGTATGTTTATCTTTTTAGTATTCCGTACCTCGAAAGGAAAAAAAACTCTTATAAGGATGCCACTACTGTGCGGTTTCGTATATGTGGCAGTGTTTCCAGGTCGATACGACGTGAGTAACATAAAAATGCGCGTCTATCTCCACCTAGTAACCGGCCGGTAATCAGTAGCAAAATCCTCTGGCGTTACACGGGATCGTGGGCGGCGGTGGTCACTTACCATCAGGTGACCCGTATGCTATGTCTTTTTCCATAAAAAAAAACCTTGTTAGCCACCTGTCCGTCTGTCAAAAATATTTATCGAAGTCGCATCGAGGTATCAAGCTGAAATTAATATTAAATGTTTAGGTCCCTTACAGCAAAGAAAAAAATCAAGATTCTGAGTCAACGCAACCAAAAGATGCATGCGAAGTGAGAATTTTGAAAACGAATAAACAAAAAAATCCAATAAGTAAAAATTTAAACAAATTTCTGTCCCGAAAATGAGCGGTGCATGGGGAAGGGAGTGTCTTAACACTAAGTTCTCTCTGCTTCCCTTACATACATCTACCTTAATGCATCTGTGGGATACAGCATAATGTTGGTTTTCAAAAATAATACTTCAATATCAACATTTCAGTCAATGGAAACGGCGACACTAATATACAGCGGTGGATGGGAAAGACTATCATCTATTAGAATACGCAAAATGGTTTTATACATGATTGCTAGAGCACAGGTATTTGACAGTATAACTAGCTTTTAATTCCACTCTTGCGTAGAGGACTGCAACTGAAAACGCCACAGGTTGTGATTTCGATTTCCTATAAATATGAAATATATTATATTTCCATTTCCTCTCCCTGGTAACGAGGCAAGGCGAGCAAGCTAAAAGCAAGGCGTTGAGTTCCGCGACTAAACACGCAATGCCTCCAGAATTCGGTGGAAAATGGGGAGCGGAGTGTCTTTACACTAGGTTCCCCCTGCCTACCCTAATGTGTGCGGGATACAGCGTGAAGCTGATTTGTACTATATCGTTACGTTCACTTTACGTTTATCCCAAAATATAAAACACAAATATACACTCGTGCGGAGCCAAGACACGCTACTAGTACAGTAATATCTGAAACGCGCACAAAAATATGTATTAAAACGTTATTTGGATTTTGTTATATTTTTAGATACCAATTGAAATAACTGCGTTCAATCTGATGATATTTGACATGGACCTGTTTGTCACCGTGAGTTTTATACTTATTAATTCTAAAATATTACATATATGAGCAATTCTCTTTTTTTTGGCCAAACTTTAAAAAAATCGACACAAAATAAAAGTTTCGTTATCATGCATTTTGTAAATTTAATCAGATAACTTATTTAATTGTGGTTGTTAATTACTAACTAGACTCTATTTTAATTTCAATAATACTTGAAATACAAATTAAATTTAAAGACGGGTGTTTTCTTTCTTCCTATTTTGTTACTTTTTCTTTTACAAGACACACTAAAAACAAATATTATTGTGAAAGAATAAAAAGAGTGTGTAATTCCTCTATAGATATACTGTTTTATATTGCCATAATGAACAGCTTTAAACTTAGCATACAAAGGTATCCCGTAGTATATTTATTTTTTTCAATTATTATTACCAATACAGTACCGATACTAATGTGGTATAAATATATATTTATATATATTTAATATTTTTTCGCTCTTCAGTGTTTTTCAGGTGGAAAACATAGACATTATTTTTATTTGAGAAATTATTTTATCAACGATGAAAATGTTGGTTGTTTTTAAAATTCTAATAGAATTAAACAATTTTTTAAAATGTTCTTTCCTGGTATGCGTTGTAATAACTATTGGGATATATTAAACAAAAAATACATTCTCATTTGTATAAATATATTATATGTTTTTATAATGTATAAGATATTATTATTATATGATATATAAAATATTATAAGATATTTTAATATTTATCTTAAATAAATAAATGTATTTTAAACAATTTTTATTTTCTTAAAAAATTAAGAGTGCACAAAAAAGCTATTATTTCTCTATAAGGATATAAATAAATAGCTATAAAGGTCAGTTATTTAATCTGTATACCAGTAGAAGTGATAATTTTTTTTACACATATTGCCATATATCCAAGAGTGTTCGCAAATCACAACGACTATATTTTGTAGACGTATAACTATTACTTTTATTGTTATAATATATTAATTCATTCTGTCCATTTAGCGGGAATAATAAGAAAAATATTCCCTAATACTGCACAAAGTGTGACTGTAAAACCGAATGCTTAAGATTGTGATATTTATAATTTACGCAACGGCCCTTTACGCTGACGCTGAGCACGGGAAAAAGCGTGAAGCTGCGATATTTTTAAACTAGTCTTTATGACTATAACGTACACACTAGACAGACATAGATGCTACATTTTTTTTATATAATTTTTATTTATTAATATCGTATTTTGCATTTCAGATTTTAAACTCTTCATATTCAATGTTTACATTACTACGATCATAGAAAAATAATAATACAAATAATACAAAAAACAATTATTTAGAAAATTTCCGCACAAATAAAGATGAAATTTACTTTTTTGTTTCATTTATTTAACTATTAAATTCTTAAATATATATATAAATATAGCATACACTAGGCTGTGCCAAGAATTTTTTATTAGTTTCATAGTGTATCACACGTAATGGAGTAAGCTAAGGAAACCTGAAAATATCAAGACAATGCGTTCCTATTAGGATACTTGCCCACTATCCACTGAATCAAGAGGCATTGCGTTTTGAGCGGCAGAACTCAACGGCGTGCTTTACCTCCCCGTTACTAGAGCGAGAAAATGTAAATATCAAATATTTCATTCCCCCGAGTGGCAATTGAACCCACAACCATCGCGCTTACAGTCTCACGTTTGTGCCGCCCCTGAACCATGACGGCCATTTTAAGCATTTTTAGTAATAAAAGCTTTCCCCTTTCCCCTTTCCCCAAATGCGGTACCTAAAAAAATAAACAATTATTGTGTGTTTATCCATTATATATTATTGTTTATATACAGGGTGGAAGTGTACGCACCACTTTAAATGAAACCACAGTTTTAACTACTCTATAAAAGCCTAATGTAAATCAGAAAAAAATAAATTCCCAAAAATGAAAAAGTTTTTTTTTTTCAAACAAAATAAGTAATAAAATTGTCATTTTAAAATAAAACGCCAACGTCAAGGACGACGCACGCACACATAAGCCTATCAAAGGAATACCGCCACACACGCCTTATTCCGAAATCAAGTCGTAGGTATTGGCGATAAAGTTCAAAGTTGTTTAACCTTTAGTAGTATTTTTGTAGTAGTAAGTGCTTATGTTATTGAGATCTATACGTAATCGCGTCACACGAAATACAGGTATGGATAAAAATCGTGATATGAAAAAAAAATCCTACGTCCAAACTGTTGAAGCATCTTGATTAATTTCTTTAGGTATACGTTTGAAATATTTTACCCTATATACTGTTTCCGTAAAAGGAGCGCTGCCTCTTCCACTCTGTATATATAAAATCAAAACACCGCTCACTTATATTTTTTTATGGAAAAAGACAAGGCGTACGTGTCACCTGATGGTAAGTGATCACCGCCATCCACGACCCCGTGTGATGCCAGAGGAGCTAAAGTTGCGTTACCGGCCTTTGGTGGAGATAAACGTGCTTTTAAAAACCGCACAATAGTGGATTACCACGTATCCAGATGGTGTTGATGGTACTTGCGTTAGTCACTTGCTGTGTCGTTAGAAAGTTCGGCGGCAAGTAACTGGTCAAACAGTTTTTCAGAACTTTCCCCATGATAAATGCGGTATAGGGCATGTATGAATAGTTTGATGACAGTGGCCGAGGTGAAAGAGGTATGTAGAGACCGTAGTGTTTGGCGTCCGTCCTCTCTGACTACCCCGCTAGGGATAAAGCGTGAAGCTAAGTTAAGTTAAAATTGTCAACCTTCAACAAAACCCGCTAGTTCCGGGTACATTTTTACGTTTCTAAACTTGTTTAAATTTATCGATATTATCATAGAAAGAAATTCCGATATTATTTTTAGAATATCGATGTTATAGTATTTTCGGGGACTCGATAACGATATCAAAACATCGATGAACAACACTATAACACGGACTGCTGTCATTTCAGAGTGCAGTACTTATACTTATTTGAATTTGAAAGATACGTCGTGAAAGTTAAACAGAACCGGTGTTTATTACTTTTATATTGTGTAAGTTAATATATATTATTGATTTAATTTCAATATCATTGTAAAAACAATGAGGTATTTAGTTAATAAGTTTAGCAGTTGGCTTTTAATAAGGAATATTGTTAATAAATAAAATTAGCCTTTTTAAAAGTTACAGGTAAATTCAAGTACTTTAAGTAGTAATGGATGATTGGGAAGCGCTAGTAAAATGTTATAAAGAAGACAACAATCCAAAAACGTTGCAAAATATATTGAATCAAGTTCAGGAACTTGTAAGTGATGATTTAGCTCCATTTGAAGTAGGTAAGATATATATTATATTCTAAAATATATTATAGACATGATGATACATGTCATTGTGCGTGCTTATCTTTTCAAGTACAATAAAATATTATTCATTTATATACATATATTGTTAGATAATGATTTTAAAATAAATGCATTCAACTTTTTAGAACTTATATTTTAAATAGTTAAAACAATGTTAAAAGATATCGACATTAAAATCTTCAAATATCGACATTTTTGAGCATTATGCATAGTTAGATTAGCAACATACTATTCTATTTGCCTGAAATCTGTGTTGATATTTAAACTTGTCCAACAAGTCATTCAACTAAAATATCTGTATATAGTGTTCAACAATAATATTAATTTACATTTAAAGTCAAACTGTAAATGAGAAAATATTTTTTGTTTATAATTCATTAGACATACATTGGATAGTGCATTGGACACTGCACATGCAGTATTTTTTTCTTAACTATAAACATTGTCTAAGTGAGTACTACATGTAAAGACACTTTTTAACTGTGCCATAAATTTATACTAATATAATAAAATTGAAGAGTCTCTCTTCAGTTGTATGGAAGACTGCTGTGGCACAACAGCAAACTGTTTATTTGTAAATAACTTCAGTTGTGGATTCAATTCTCACAGTGGTAAAGGAATTCTCATATATTTCCTTGCTTTTGGTAAGAAAACAAAGGGTGACTTTGAGTTTTGCCACTCAACATGCAGTGTCTCAAAAATTGGATGGAAGAAGAATGGTCTGCTTTAACAATAGATTTCTCTGCCTACCCTGTTATATGTAGGATATAGTGTTAAGTTAAAATACATATAAATATATTTTCTTCGTTCTTAGCTTCACACTGTATCCCGCATGCAGCAGGGTAGACAGAGGGAACCTAGTGTTAAGACACTCCATTCTCCACTTTCTGCTGAATACTGGATGGATTGCATGTTGAGTGGCAGAACTCAATACCGTGTTTAGACTCGACACCAGAGCGAAGAAATGTAAATATAAATTTAAATAAATATTTCATTTCCTCGTGTGGGGATTGAACCCACAATCAGTCAGTTTTACAGTCACACTTCGTGCTGCTGCGCCACAACTGTCATATAAATATATGATTAAAATATATTTTGTTATTTCTAGAGTACATTTTATCAACATTATTTGGAAAACCAATAAATCTTTTGTATACAGTAAGAGATAAACGCACAAAAGAGGAGTGGGATGACTGTGTGTCTGACACATTGAAACTTTTAACAAAACTAGTTTCTGTATACAGTAACATTGATATATATTATAAAGATATTGTATCGGTAAGTAGATCCTAACATATTTATACTTTCAACTTGTTATTAAAATATTTAATTTCATTTTCAGGCTGCTAGTTATATTTCATTATTTTAAATATTTTCAAAAATATTTTTAATAAAAGTGTTACAATTTATTTAAGAATTACTCTAAACAAAATTCTTAACCATAATTAATTATGTTTATTTATTCAGCTTATATTCAGCTCAGAGCTGTGAGGCCTCTCTAATAGAGGGACAAGCGTGCAGATTTGATGCCTTTTAAAGCTGACTTTCGTAATGTATATGTGTACTATTTCTTCTTTCAGATATGTCTTCTACCATACACGGCGAGGATACGTCAACTTGCTCTAACATGTCTAACAAACATTGTTCCCAAGTGGGCATTACCCGCAACAGATATACCAAGATATTTAAATGCATTAGAAGAAAGTAACACTTGTGTAGCACCACTTGTCATGCTCATCGGTGAGTTGATGATGGGTGTCAAATTGATTCCTGTTCAAGGATAATATTTTTTTTAAATTACCTTTTTCTCCACATAGCGGGAAAGTCAGAACCAAGTGTTAAGGGATGTGTTGCCCACACACACACACATACACACACTGCCCAATTGTCAAACATCTAACTATAGTCAGCCTTCGCTTCCGCCAGTACGCACAGGAAATGACATCTTGGTCCACACAGCAAAACAGAAAGCCGATCTCCTGGGCGCTCTCTTTGCCTCAAACTCGACTTTAGATAACCAAGGAACAACGCCGTCGACCATACCGCGGTGCCAGAGCTCAATGCCTGAGGTTAAGTTTAACCAAACAGTTATTAGGCGAGCTCTGTTCTCTTTGGACATCCACAAGTCGAACGGGCCAAATGGTATCTCTCCCTTAGTCCTCCGTTCTTGTGCTCCTGAGCTGACACCGGTGCTAACGCGTTTGTTTTGGCACACTTACTCAGTTGGCGTAGTCCATAGCTTGTACCGTACGTAGCTTGAAACATTTGATCGCATACAATGTAGAGTCATTTGAATCATTGGGGTCCCAATGATCTGTGAAAGGCTTGATACTTTGGCTTTGCGTAGAGACGTCTCCTCGCTGTGCGTTCTCTATCGCACTTATCATGGGGAGTGTTCTGAAGAACTGTTTGACTTGTTACCTGCCGCCGAATTTTCTAACCGCACAGTACGCCATAAGCTAAAATATCATCCACACCACCTGGATACGTGGCAATCCACTTCTGTGCGGCTTCCTTCCACGCGCCACGGAACAGTGGAATGGCCTACCCGCGGCAGTGTTTCCAGGTCGATAGGACATGGGTACCTTCAAAGAGCGCGTCTATCTCCACCTTGTCGGCCGGCAACGTACCTGTAGCTCCTCTGGTGTTGCACGGGGCCTGGGCGGCGGTAATCACTTATCATCAGGTGACCCTCACGCTCGTTTGCCTTGTCCTTTTCCATAAAAAAAACATCTCATGTTGAGTGGCGAACCTCAATGTCTGTCTACCTGAGCTGATAAAAAGATAATTTAATTAATTTTCTAAATATATTCAGAAATGAATGGGGATCAAACCCACAACCGTCACATTTACAATCATACATTTAGAGAACTAAATTTAATTATGTTACAGGTGCTATATGTGAACATCATCCCGAGCAAATAACTGAAAATTTCAATAGAATATGGAGGATTTTCCTTAATTTACTGGACGATAACAAGAAAACTGTATGTACAAATTTTTTTATATTTTTTGTTCTACATTAAGAGAGATTAATCTAAATTATTATTAAATATGTACATTTCCTCAGTCTGTTAACGAGAAGAAACCGAGAATTGAGCAGACAGCGGAGAATGAACTTGTATTAATGGGAATAGATTATCTTAAGACTAGGTTCCCAGATTCCTTCTGCCTACTCTGTTATGTATGTGCGAGAAGCTAAAAAATATTTATTAGGGCCAATGATTAGTATCTGGAGTGTCTTAACACTAGGTTTCCTCTATCTATCCAGAAGATGACAAAATATTTGTTTCAGCTGACAATAAAAAAGGTGGTTCTACAAGGGATTCTCAGTTTGTTCAAGCACTACGGCGTAGAACTGAGTACTTTAGAGTTGAACCAGTTCTATGGAAAACTAGTTATATATACGAAAACACTGAAGTTCCAAAGTGGTAAGTATTACAAAGATGGTCACAGGTTCATTTCGGATTTAAGGAAATGTATGTTACGTTCAACTATAACAATAATATTACTAATATTATAAATGTCAAAGTTTGTGAGGATGGTTGTTTGTTCCACTTTCACGGAAAATATACTCTTGAACAGATTTGGATGAAACTTTATAGTAATGTAGCTTTTACATCAGAACAACATACAGACTACAATTTATGTAAAAAAATACGTGATTTCTTTATAATATAACAATAAATTTGAGCAAGTAAGCCTTTACTTACACCTTGAGTCACACAGCAGCGTAGGCAAAGGTAGCGTAGTGGTAAGACAATCCATTTCCTATTTTTCTATGTACTCTGGAGGCATTGTGAGTAGCGGGACTCAAATGCTGCGCTTTGCCACCATTGAAATTTAAAAAAAAAAATTAAATTTGCTTCACGCTGTATCCCGCACACAGCAGGGTAGGCAGAGGGAACCTAGTGCTAAGACACTCCGTTCCCCACTATCTGCCGAATTCCTGAGGCATTGCGTTTGAGTGGCAGAACTCATCGCCGCGCTTAACCTCGACACCAGATCGAAGAAATGGAAATATAAATTTAAGTAAATATTTCATCTCCTCGAGTGGGGATCGAACCCACAACTAGTCGGTTTTACAGCCACACCTCGTGCCGCTGCGCCACGACTGCCCTCAACCATTGAAATGAAAATTAAAAATATTTAACATATTACATTTTTGTCGAGTTTTTTGTTTCTTACTGTTTTATATAATTACTACATCTTCTATTTATCTAATTTAAAAATAATGAGTTTATTTTCCAGTTTGTCTATCCATCCTTGAGGGTCATTCTAGTTTGTTTCGCGAAAAACTTTCAAATGATGTTTCGTTCAGAAATTATTTGTGGAACTTAGAAAATTCGCGTTCGGCCATGTTATCTGTATACAAATGTGTGGCTGACACCGTTCGAGAAGCTAAACTTGTGGTAAATAAATGATAATTGATGGTTATGATATTAAATCTTATTCCTCGACCTGGGAATCGACCTCACAGCCGTTGCGTTTAGTCGGACGTTGTACCCCTGCGCCACGACGGCCTTTATTTCTCTGTTCTGGTTAAGTTATGGTGCGGCGTTGGGTTCCAGAAGTCAAAACGCAAACCGAATTGGTTGGATTATAAAGTATGGAGTAACTGAACATTATGAACTGGGTGTCCCTGAAATGATAATTACTTTTTTTTCAGGAAATAATAGGGGAACTGGAAAAACATATAAATTCTCTAAAATACTATAAAAAATTCACGGCGTTGTATGCTCTATTGTATATAAACACAAAATGCAGAGCAAATATAAATTTAAATGATTATATAGACATACAGACGGTCGATTTCGAAATCCGCAATGGCAATATCAATTATGAGATTTGCGATGCTGTGAGTATTTTTTTCCTTTTTTTTTATCTCCACACTGTATCCTGAAGAAATCTAGGAACCTAATGTTAAGATACTTCTGTTTTCCATTTTTCGCCAAATTTTTGAGACATCGCGTATTGTGTGGCGGAGGTCACCGCCGCGCTTTGCCTTTTTACCAGAGAGAGGAAATGAAACTATTAAATATTTTACTTCTCCGAGTGGGATCGAACTCATAACTGTTCCACCGTCGCACGTACGTACGTACGCAGCGGCAAGACGGCTTGAAACCATTCTATATGCATTTTTCTGTTTCAGATAT
This sequence comes from Heliconius himera, assembly GCA_021202915.1. Lineage (NCBI taxonomy): Eukaryota > Metazoa > Arthropoda > Insecta > Lepidoptera > Nymphalidae > Heliconius > Heliconius himera. Next base: position 28,382 of record JAJHJA010000490.1, read on the forward strand.
TCTGGTGTATCAAATCAAAAGTTCTATATAGTGATAAACTTCTTCAAACTGCATTACTTTTCTATGAAAATTTCACTCAAAATAAACTAAAAAAGGAACTTCTACAATGTTTTATAGAAGCTGATGTCGCAATAAGAAAGGTGAGGTTAACAAGATGGTAGTGAATTCGATTCCTATGAAGGGCCGCTGGAATTAGAGAATGAAGTTTTGACATCTCACTCTCACTTGGAAATGAACCCACTAATTCCGCATGTTATTTTAATTGCTTAATTAGATGTATGGTCGAGTACGGATAGGGTACTACGCATAACACCATATAAAAAACGCTGTCAGTCAATACAAGTAGTTTTATTTATTATTCTTTGACATATAATAAAACTATTGACTGATCGCTGTCTGTATATGGAAATCTATTCTTATAGACATTTATTTATTTTGTGGAACAAAACAATGGTTTTTAATTGTTTTATGTGCACACTAATCTCAAAAACAGCTCAACCGATTTAAAAGCAGTATTAACTGTTTTATTTGGCAAAATTTCCTTAATATTTGGTGTTCGTATTATTGAAATTGATTAATAAATAGCTATATCAATATTACATGTTTTGTTCGACAAAATTGACCATAATTTTAGTTTCCCTTGTACGGATAATGTTGTTGGAACACGAAAGTAATTCAGATTAATAAACTAGTATTTGTGTAGTTCAAGCAGAAGAAGCTGTGAGCGTATCACTAATAACCTAATAAATCAGCTTCACGCTGTATCCCGCACACAGCAGGGTAGGCAGAGGGAACATAGTGTTAAGACACTCTGTTCCCCACTTTCTGCCGATTCTGGAAGCATTGCGTGTTGAGTGGCAGAACTCAACGCCGCGCATAACCTTTACACCACAGCGAAGAAATGAAAATATAAATTTAAGTAAATATTTCATCTCCTCGACTGGAGATCGAATCCACAACCAGTCGGTTTTACAGTCACACCTCGTGCCGCTGCGCCACGACTGGCTTCAGTAACCTAATAAAAAATATATATTCCAGCCAGCATCAATATTCCTCACTAACTATCCACAGTCGTCAGTGTGGAGGGACCTCCTTAAAATGATTGATGAAAATGAACAAAATGTCAATTCCATTATAAAATGTGTACAAAGTTACATTATAAATGTTTTGGAGCGAGAAGAGAACAATTTAAGTAATAGAGAGGTAATTTTATTTGTATTTTTATTAACATTATAAAGTTTTTGTTTATTATGTATTTTTTGTTGTTTTTTTTTTCAGTTCTTTATTCAGTATCACGGTATTTAGCAGGGTAGGCAGAGGGAATTGTGCGTGTGTGATTGATTGTCTATTGCGTGGCGGAACTTAACGCCGTGTTTTGCCTTGTTGCCAGTGCGGGGCAATAAAAATACTAAATAAATCAACCCCCAGTGGGAATTTGATCCACAACTGTCATATTTACAATCACACGATTGTGACACTCATATAAAAATAAAAAAAAGTCTTTTAATATTCTATCTTTTATTCTTATTTATGTCGTCTCTAAGACAACAATATTTAAATGTGAGGCTCCCTAGGCTTACCTGGTAACATCATGTTAAGCGTTTTTAAATAACTATGAATAGATGTGTATTATCAGAAGTTTTTTTATTATATTGAAAATCAATTTGTATTCTCTACTATATGAAATAAAGGCCGATATTGTATTTTCTTTTAAAATTCCGTCCAATTTTTTTAACTTCCTTTCTTTAGTATAAAAATGTACGATATGTATATAACTACAAAAAACGGATTTCTCAGGTTTTCAGTTTAAACCGACAATATATGTATTATGTTGTTATGGAAATCGAACCCATCACCACCTTGTTTTTACTATAATTTCAAAACCACTTTTTTTATAAAAAAATATTATCTTCAGGTTTTACCAAACAATATAAAATCATTAGCAACCATATTAGCGTTCTTACCTTCGCTAAGTTCATTTAGAGTGTTATCAAGATATGCTAAAATGTATAATGAGTTTGTTCCCAGCGCTATCTTATACGGAAATGATATAAGAGGAGAGGTGAGTCACTCCGTTTCAATTATTAGAGTTTTATTTATTACTAGCATCCCGTCAGGAATCAGATATACAAAAAAATATTAAAAGACATTGTTTTGGGTTCCATTATATAATTAGAGGCCCCCAATAACATACAGGCTTATCATATATTTTACATGTACAGAAAGTAGTTAGATACAAATTCTTTATATATACATGTAAATTTGTCATTTTTAATCAAAAGGGGCGACATTATAAAATAGCGCCAACCCTTTTATAGTAAAATTTAAAAACACCTATTGTAATGCTCAATTGGTAATCATTAACATAAATAAATCAGCTTCACGCTGTTTCCCGTACACAGCAGAGTAGGCAGAGGGAACCTAGTGATAAGACACTCTATTCCCCACTTTCTGCCAATTTTTTCTAGGCATTGAGTGTTGAGTAACGGAAATCAACATTAAATATTAATAAATAATAATAAAATAACAAATCAAATAACTATTTCTGAAGTAAATTATATACCACAATAATTTTATTAATACTATAAATATTTAACAATTTAAGTTGTTTGCCACTGCTTTTTAAAATTCTGACAAAACTATCTGAGTAAATTTTCTCGAAAATTCTTACTTTACAACAAAGTCACATTTTATAATAATTATATTTTCTTTTAGAATATTTCCATAGAACATTGTTTAAACGATGACGACAAACTGCGTTGTAGTGTATCCTATGTAGATAGAGATGACTTTGTAGTGTCAGAGATGATTATAGCTTTTGAGGTGAGTCCATCATAATCAGTGATTATAGTCATAATCATTTTTTTATTTCACGCTGTATCCCGCATGGAATTTAGTGTTAAAACACTTCCGTTCCCCATTATAAATCATTTATAAATTATAATCATAATAAATGATTATAGTCATAACTCATAATCATGTTTCCTAAAAACGTATAAAATTTTGGACACAGTAGAACTCGAACCCGCGGCTTTTGTATATTGTCCGTGCTGTGACTACTAAGATATAAGTTCTTATCAAGATTATTGCTGAAATATAATTTGGCGATAAAAGCGATCCGACTACGGCAAAGCAAAAAGGAGTGTTGAGGAGTTATGTATGTATGTGTGTATCCCGTCCTGTCCCGTATGTTCCCCTGTAACTTCTAATTAATGATCATAATCATAATCGTGAACCATGATCATTATCAATAATATTATAAGAATAATCACCTTTTTTGTATTAATGCTTTTCTGCAGACGATCTTATCAAGCACTGACATAGATGCGTTAAACATAAAAAAGACAATAAATAAATTGGAGAAAATAATACAAAGAAAACAATTAAATGAAGAAGAAATGTCTAAGGTAAGTGAATGCTTGTGAAATGGTCGTTATGTTCTTACAGTACGGTGGTTGAGTCGTGGCCGCCCCGAATTTCGCTGTAGATAGCTTTGCAGATTTGCACTTGGGACTTTTCTCACTTTTGATTATTTCCTTCCCTGTGAGTGTTCAATGCGCAACATTTCAGAAATCCTAATATCAAGGCGGCCACGACAAAGAGACCGTGCTATATATGATTTCCTTAACTGTAATATTATATTAAAAAAGCTATCGTGATTCAGTGGCACAAGCATGTAACTATAAACACGACGGTTGTAGGTTCGACTTCCCATGAAAGGGAATTAAATATTAAATATTTTTAGTTCCACGCTCTGGTAACAGGACAAAAGCTTGGCGTTTAATTCTGTCACGCAATAACATATTCAACACGTACAACCTACTTAAGGTTACTACCATCGTGGTAGTATTTAACGTTATGTAATATACATAATATATAATCTTTGATAAATTATCTATACAACATCAAAAGTATTTATCAATTTAAATGAAACTGTTTTAACCGGATTAATCGCGTATATTTCGTAATTTTATACATTTTTGTAGAGTCTACCCGTGACCACAGACTACTGCAAAGTGTTCGAAACGTCGGGTTTCCAAAAATGTATAAAAATACAAAATATACGCGATTAATACGGTTAAAATAGTTTCTTTTAAATTGATAAATACTTTTGAATTGTGTAATAATAGTAAAAATCAAAGAACTTATTTATCAATTTGTTCCAGTGTCCGAAATTAGTGCGTTCAGCCAAACAAATTCTTCACCTTTAGAATATATGTTTTTTCTCAATTTCAGATATTATACAAAGTGCACATTGTATTTCAACGCATAGACAAAACTAAGAAAGATCATAAAATATTGGAAAGAACTATTATATTGTTTATGGGTAAGTAAGTACAAATATAAAAAACTTGCCGACTTCCCTCGGGTACTTGCTATTTAATAACTGTCAATAATTTAAAAAAAAATTAAATTAAATTACCTTCACGCTGTATCCCGTACACAGCAGGGTAGGCAGAGGGAACCTAGTGTTAAGACACTCCGTTCCCCACTTTCTGCCGAATTCTGGAGGCATTGCGTGTTGAGTGGCAGAACTCAATGCCGCGCTTAACCTCGACACCAGAGCGAAGAAATGGAAATATAATATAAATTTATATAATATAAATATAAATTTAATATAAATATAAACTGTCAATAATGATTTTAAATAATAATTAAAAACTCTCGACACAAAAATGTCTAAAAAATAAACAGACAGAAAAGAGCTTTCTTCAAATAGATGAACATATTTCCTTGCATCATGGCTAAGAACACTCTTGATTAAGTTTGTTTTCAATCAAAAAATAAAATCGGTTCATCCATTTAGGAGCTACAATGCCACAGACGTACGTGCACATAACACAGATACGCTACACTTATAACACCCCTCTGTTTTCGTCTCGAAAACTATATTTAGGAGATTAGGCTTTTTGTGTAATGTGATATATTCTAAACTAGCGGCCCGCCCACGGCTTCGCCCGCTTAAAATACATGATTATTGATTTAAGCAGAATTGATTGACAATTATAATAAAATAAAATAAATAAATAAATCAGCTTCACGCTGTATCCCGGCACACGGCAGGGTAGGCAGAGGGAACCTAGTGTTCTAAAATAACTGTAATGTTTGCATATTAACTCCTGTTTGCATATTATTAGATAAATGAATAATCGGTAAATATGTAGTTATTACAGAGTACACGTAGAAAGGATGTTTTTAGGCATTTTTATATAGATTTATTTCAAACGAACGAACGAACCAAAAAATCTATGTATTTACTTGATATTTCTTTGAAGATCAAATCGTTCTTTATCTCTGTGTTGAATTAATTACGATTTAAACTTTACTGTTATGATTTATGAAGGTAATCTCTACTAACAATTCAATTTTGTTTACTTAAAATAAATAAATCAGCTTCACGCTGTATCCCGCACATAGCAGGGTAGGCAGAGGGAACCTAGTGTTAAGACACTCCGTTCCCCACTTTCTGCCGAATTCTGGAGGCATTGCTTGTTGAGTGGCAGAACTCAACGCCGCGCTTAACCTCGCCACCAGAACGAAGAAATGGAAATATAAATTTAAGTTAATATTTCATCTCCTCGAGTGGGGATCGAACCCACAACCAGTTGGTTTTACAGTCACACTTCTTGCCGCTGCGCCACGACTGGCCTTGTTTACTTTATTGTATAAAATATTGTATAATAGTGCTTCAAAAATATATATTTTTATCAACAGTCATATAATCAAGACGTTTCGAATGTCATTCTTTAGCCAGGGTCATACCAGCGCGATTTCTATATAACATTCGCTGGCAACCTAATGCCTTGAGTTCATTCAAATGACGATAACTTTTTTTTTAATGAACCGATTTTGATGAACCAAACTTTAGAACCTTAATTGAGTTAAAACAAAGCAATTGGTGAAATTTCCAAGTAAATCGGTTCAGTAGTTTCAAAGAAAAATGCGGACAACAATATGTCGACAGACAGACAGACAGACAAGAAATTCAAAAAAAATCTTTTTGCTTTCTATTAGTCTTTTTAAGTGTCCCTCTATCCATTTCAGTCAAAATTACTAAATGTACAGACAAAATATTTTTACTGTCTTATTATATATAGAGATTAGTAAATAGTCTAAGTTTAATCAAAATTGGTTCAGTCTCATGTTCATAATTTTAAGACAATTGATACATATCAGTTGTCTTAAAATTATGAACACATGTTTAAAGCTAGATAAATTTAAAATTACTTGTTATGTACATATATGAAATAAACATAATATATTTTTGATAATTTTAAAGTGTTATCCCACACTTATTAAAGAAAAATACATTTTAGAAAACGTATAAAAATCTGAACGTAGCGGGATTTGAACCTGCGCCTCTTGGAAACCGTCCAAGCGCTCTGACCAACTAAGTCATAATACGTTCTCATCGGGCTACGTCGAAATTCTTATATGCTTATTTGTGTTGATATCTGTAGGGAGATTTAATATATATTTTATTATATTTAGCTCAATATGGCCGATATATACAAAAAACAGAAATGAATAGTACATTTATAAAAGAACTTGAGAGCATATTGGTTCTGGAAGTTGATAATAGCTTAAAGGTAAGAAACATTCCATTATATACATTAACACTCGTGGCGTAGTCGTTGACGTCGGCAGTTCTCGATTCACATCCGATTTGGGAGTTGATTTGTGTATAAATTGTTTTTTTTAACATTCACACTGTTTCCCGCATAGCAAGGTAGGCCGAGAGAATATAGTGTCAAGACACTACATTCTCCACTCACACACATTCTTCCTCCATTTGAATTCAAGTGTGTGTTGAATGGCGGAACTCAACGCTCCGCTTTGTGTGACCAAAACGGAGAAATTATGATAATTGGAATATAATCATGATCATTCTCGCAGTAACTTTCATATGCTGTGTATGTAAATGCTATAATATGACGGCCTCAAATAAAAAATCAACTTCATTCATTTTACTTGAGCTGAGAAACAACAATAATTTGAGTCCATGAGAGAAAATCGAACCTGCTGCCATCGTGCCACTACGCCACGATGACGTTTACATGATAAGATTAGAAGAATAATAGTTATATTTAACATTAAAAATATAATTTTATAGCTAAAATTGGGAAGTCTCATCGTACAAGCATTGGAATATGATAATGTTGATGCACTTAATATATTATATAAGTTAATATGTTCCAAACGTAAGTATATATATTTATATATGTTCATATTATTGAAGCCAATAGTGGCGCAGAGGCACAAGCGTACGACTGTAAACATTATATTGTGGGTTCGATTCCCACTCGGCGAAATGAAATATTAAATATTTTTATTTCCACGCTCTGGTAACAAGGCAAAACGCTGCGTTGAGTCGACCACTCACAACGCAATGCTTCCAGAACAGGCGGAAAGTGGGGAATGGAAGCGTCCTAATCGGAACAGAGAGTCTAAACACTACTTTCCTACGTTCTATCTACCTATGTGCTATGTGCACACACAACACAACGTGAAGCTTAAAAAAATTGTATTCCGTTACTTGAACATTGAAACCGGGCATGTTGGTACAGAATTGTCTGGGAGTCGTGTCCGTCCTGAAGTTAGCTGTAGATGGCTGATTTGACATAAGGATTTTTCTAACTTGATTATTTCCTTCTCTGTGAGTGAACAATGCGCAGAAGTGCAAACAGCTTAAATTTCAGGCGGCCACGACTCGTTGACCGCACTGTAGGTTGGGGAGTGTAGAGGAGCACTGCAAATCACCGAAACTAGACGTGGATAAATTTGACTGTAACCTTTTTGTTGTAGCTATGTAAGCCCACGCCTAGGGCAGGATGTTTGCTACAATCCATTCAATATAGGATTTATTTATATTCATTTCTCCATTATGGTGGATAAAGCACGTGCTTTATGTGGTGCTGCGATGGAGTTCCGTTACATATATATTTTTTCCTAACTCGCCCGTCTCTCTAGAACACCATATACACTATACTACATTTATATAAAAACTACCTCTAATTTTCAATCTATGTTCCAAGTATTTAAATAATTTGCAGTGACATTAAGGAAGGATGTGACATTGCGAAAGGCTTTTCTATTAGTTGTCACGAAATTGTCACGCTATGACGTCGAACAAAACGTAACGAATGACGTAAACCGTGACTTAACGAGCGACGTGACGCGTGACATGATGTCAGAATTGTGGAAAGACGTTGATGGTGTAATGGAACTTTTTCAGGTAAAACAACTTTATACAATTTTTTTTTTTCACAAAAGCGTGTTTTTTTCACTATTTTATTATTTATGTTCAGTTCTACAAAAACTACTCACGTAATGTCAACGTCAGTGACTTAATGACGTTATTTACTGACTGACATTGACGTGCTAACGTTTATGCATTCGGCATTATACTCGATTCACTAAGGCATGAGATAAAAGGTAAACATCTCAAAAAAAGGTTCTTTTACATGACAAGTTTGATAGAGTTATTATATTAATTAAAAAATATATATTTTAAGTATTAATTCGCTAATCACATTGTAAATAGCCATAAAATTTATTATAATATTATCTTATAATTGAAATAGAATACCAGTAAAGCGGGAAGAATCCTAAAATATACTAATTATTTTCGTAATATAATTTAAATATTTATATTTTCAAATTTTATAAAATTGCACACTGTATATTTAGTAAAAAAAAGAAGTAATTAAGTGAAAAGAAACGAAAACGAAAAGTAGTAAGTAAAAAGAACAATAATAAAAAATAAAGATTGTTTTCATATTTAAAGCCAGGAATATTTTAACTTAAAATTTAAGAATGTTGGTATGCACCCGGTTTTTTTATTTTCAATAATATTTTTTAAATATGTCATGTACATGAAAAACACCTAAAAGTCAACTTCTTCTCAAACTTCAGACACATTTTAGTAATACAAAAATAAATTATATCTCGTAATTCATATTTATATTAGAACATTATCGTTATAATATTATTAATATTAGAACATTTTGTCATCTGTCAGATTATATCCACCATTTTCAGTTATTTTCATTGAATTTTCATGAATCAGTTGTTATTTTTATTATTGTTGTTTTTTTTAAGTAAGAAACTTAAAAATTTTGTTAAGTTTAAAATTATTTTCTGGTTGTTCTGTTTTTGTTATATTTTGTATTGTTTTTGTTATTTTTATATTTATATACTCGTACTTTAGAACAATGAGTAAATCTGGACCAAGTAACGCTTGCACTTTGACATGAATAATAAAAGCTTTAAGCTGCATGAAATTAAATTGTTACTAGCCGATGTAATAAAAAATACAACAGTAGAAGCTTGGCAATGCTGCATTGACCATGTGATAAAAAAGGGCAAAAGATGAAAAAAATTGTTCATTTAATAGATAATGGTGGACCGTTTCGTCATTAATGTTGGTGACAGTTTCTCAGAATCCTCTGAATTCTGATAAATAATTGAATAATAGATATATTAAGTTTTATTATTCTAATAGTTAAGTAACTTTTAGTAAAACTTGTACATTTTCATTTTATTTTTTTGCTATTCTTATTTTGTACAAAGATATTTTATATATAACATTCAAGCACAACAAGCAATAATGCTGTATATAGAAAACTCCACGTTAAATAAGTTAAATACAAATAAAAAAATATAATAAAGTTTGAGAAACAGAATTTTTTGTTTACATTTTGTCTCATACCATAATGAATCAAGTATAGGCTCTAAGAAAAGTACTCGATACTTCAAAGTATCGATACTTTTATGAGTACGATACTTTTTTCGATACTACTAATGAGTATAGTATCGATACTTTCTATGCGATACCGTGTTCCTAGACATGATATACATTAAGAGCCCAACAACTCCTCTGACGTAACATCTTTGTATAAAAAAATTGTGCTGTACTATTTATTTATTACATATATAAACAGGACGCGTCTAAGTATGTACTTGGAGTGTCTCACAAAAATGATTTCACCAGAGCGAAAATGAAAATAATTCATCGCTTCATTTAAATGAATGTATTTATACTTTCAAATTGAACATAAAGATAGCGTGATTAAATTTCAATCAGCGCCATCTATATCTTTGTATTTTAATAACTTTGAAAGTGTAAGTCTACACAGAGTAGCATAGTTTCAAGACTCTCCGTTCCCGAAGTGCTAACGAATTTTTTAGACATTGTGTGCTTATTGGCGGAACTCAGCACCGCGACTTGTCTTCTTACCAGAGCGATAAAATGAAAATAATTCTTTCCTCGAGTGGAAACCGAATCTACAAAAATACAGTGAGATGCCTCTAAAAATATTTAAATTTTAGTTTATAATGGGAGAGAAATCAATGAAGTCACGTAAAACCGCTTGCAATATTTTTAAAGAGGTGCTGAAGTCAGACGAGACTGATTTATTCGAGAATTTTCTGGAAAATCTACTAATTGTTGAACTAAATGACTGTGAGTATTTATAATCTTTTTTAAAAAAAGTAATATAGATTTTTAAACATTTTTTAAAGTGTTATTCCACACTTAGGAAAGAAAAATACTTATTTAGAAAACGTATAAAAATTTGAACGTAGCGGGACTCGAACCCGCGCCTCCTGGAAACCGACCAGGCGCTCTGACCACTAAGCCATACGTTCTCATCGAGCTACGTCGCTGTAATATGTTTGCATAATTTAGTTTTGATGGCCATACTTGAGTTGAGCTTGGAGTTGTGTTAGTGGTTTTAATGTTGTTGTCGAAATTTGTTTAGTTGCTCAGAGTTAATGAGCGAACTCGAGTTAAACAAGTTTTGAAAGAGTCGACTCTTCATAAGTTTTCGCTGGGCTATCTATGATTAATCAGCTTCATGATGTATCCCGCATATACCAGGATAGATATAAGGAACTTAGTGTTAAAACGCTCACTCAATGTTCGAGACATTACGTGTTGATTTTCGGAACACAACACCGCGCTGCTTTTGTTTTTATTTTTCTCTAATTAACAAAGCTTTATTTTCAGCAAACAATCAATCCATCTTGGAACTTTTAGAAATATGTATTACGATGTTGGAAGCCAACAATTTACTGTCCAAAAAGTTTCTTCCCAATATAATTATGAGAGTGTTGAATATAAAAAAATACAACAACTACATATTCAACACGACTGGGAATCTTTTCACAGACAAAATAGAACTATTCGATACCAACACTATAGATGATACCATAGATAATGTATTAAAAGTTATAAATAAAATGGGAAGTGATGACAGATTCAATATAACAATGGCCTTGAATTTTATAAAAAAAATATTTGATTTAGAAAAAAATTGCAAATCTATAACAGAATATTATTTTGACGGAAATGAAAAAATCAATTTGTATATATTGATTGATATTAAAATAATTTTCCAATTGGACGATTCAAAATGTAAAGAGATCATAGGAAGGAGAGTTTTTTTGCTATTTAAAGATTTCGATGAATGTTTTTGTAAAGATGCTATTTTGGAATTTGTTAAGACATTTGGTAATAATATATTGGAGACTAACAAATGGGTGAGTGTGATATATGTATCTTATGTTATTTTTTACTAATATTACAAATGTGGAAGTTTCTGTAGATTCAAATTCAATTCAAATTCAAATTCAAATAATTTTATTCAAAATAAGAAGTTACATGCTTCATTTTTTGAACGTCAAATTTACCACCAGTTCACTAAAATTAATGCCTCAGACCTGAGAAGAACCGGCGCAAGAAACTCAGCGGGACCTATTTTTTAAAATCAATTTTAAACAAATACATATTTAATTATTTGTGACAATGATACCTTTGAAACAGACTGGAGCGAGCATTTCATTCCCAAGGCGTGTTATCATTTACAAAATCATTAATTTGGTAATAACCTTTAACACACAAACGTCTTTTCACAATTTTTTTAAATCGTGATATAGAAAATTCTCTGACGTTTTCTGGGATCCTATTGTAAAAGCGTACACATTGTCCCATAAAAGAATTACGGATTCGATGCAAACGAGTTACAGGTGCACCAAGATTATGCTTATTTCTAGTGTTAATATTATGAAAATCACCAATTTTGGTAAAATTATTAATGTTTTTCTTAACATACATAACATTTTCAAAAATATATTGCGATGCAACTGTCAATATATTAATTTCTTTAAACTTTTGCCTTAAGGAGTCTTTAGGGCCTAAGTTATAGATTGCACGAATAGCTCGCTTCTGCAGGACAAATATCGGTTGGATACCGGCTGCATTACCCCAAAGTAAAATCCCATAGGACATAATACTATGGAAGTAACTGAAGTAAACAAGTCGAGCCGTTTCTACGTCAGTTAATGATCTAATTTTTTTGACCGCGAAAGCTGCAGAGCTAAGTCTATTCGCCAATCCATCAATATGGGGTCCCCACTGTAATTTGGAGTCTATGGTGATACCGAGAAATACCGTAGAATCGACAGGATCTACGGGTTCACCATTCAAGAGTACATCGGCTTTAACAACTTTCGTGTTAGGTGTTCTAAAAATAATACATTTAGTTTTTTTACTATTCAATAGTAAGTTATTAACACTGAACCAATGTACTACTTTCGAGAGAGCATTGTTTACATCGTCATATACGATTTGTCGTCTTTTTATTTTGAAAATCAATGAGGTGTCATCAGCAAACAATACTATCTCATGATCCTTTTCAACTAGATATGGTAAATCATTAATATATATTAAAAAGAGAATAGGACCAAGAATAGACCCTTGTGGGACCCCCATGCCGATTACCGAACCAGGAGATTTCTTGCCATTCACATCAATCCTCTGAACTCTGTCAGCTAAATAAGAGGTCAGAAGATTGAGTGCATGTCCTCTTATGCCGTAGTAGTGTAGCTTCATGACCAATGTTGAATGCTGTACACAATCAAAGGCTTTGGACAAATCACAAAACATGCCAAGAGCATCCTGCGATCCCTCCCAAGCCTCATAAATATTCTTTATAAGACCTATACCAGCATCTGTAGTTGAACGACCTTTAGTAAAACCATACTGTTTATTGTGCATGAGATTGTGTGAATCAAAATGCAGTAATATTTGATTTAGGATAATTTTTTCAAAAATCTTACTGAACGAGGGTAGTATAGAAACAGGTCGAAAATTATTAGGATCAGATGTACTACCCGATTTAAATATAGGTATGACTTTACTAAATTTCATTAGGTCAGGAAACACACCATACTCTATACAATTATTAAATATAGTTGCGAGGTGAGGAGCAACAGCGTCTATTATATAACTAATCAATTTGACAGAAATACCCCATAGATCTGACGTTTTCTTGATATCAAGGGACTTAAATGTCTTAATGATGTCCCTTGAATTGACTGATTTAAATTTGAAATCTACATTACATTTATGTACTTATTGATTAATGTTTGTTCCACTTTACGCAAAACTGCTGAACGAATTTAGATGAAACATACATAACGTATACATCAAAATAAAACATAAGCTACAATTTATGTAAACATAATTTGACTGCAACGTAACTATAAGTTAAAGCGGGCTGTTATATGGGTCCGTTCGGAATTCTTTTTAAAAAAAGATTTTATTATTTTTCACTACATTTATTTGGTAGAAATTAAAACACAATAATTAAAACACAATTTAAAAATAAGACTTAGTACAAAATAGAATTGAGTCACAATGGATACAGCGGAGATACAGCGGAGATACAGCGGAGATAGGAGAATGTGTGGCTGTAATGAGAGTTCCGGGTAGACTAACTGCGCGTCTCCCAAAGAGTACTTTTATATTAATGATATAATGTATACATAGCGTTAAACTAATGCAATGCTGCATGTAAGGGTTCAAACCCTGTATATAACAACCCCCCGTTTAAGTAAAAACTTACACGGTTAAGGCGTGAAGTTTTATATTAAATTTAAGTAGTCCTCAATCGAGGCTGAGAAGGAATCGAGATATTATCTAATTCTATTTCAATAGCGGGATTTGATTTAATTCGGAATTTTTCTTTAAAAGCCACGCATTTTCCTTTACAGAAATAACAAATTAAAATTAAAATAATTATTGTAGTAATTATTACAGTTGTTGAATAATAGGTTTCATATTTAATTATATGAGGCATTTCCTCTACTAATTGTGTATCCAAAAGTTGTTTACTTAATAAATTTCTCTCATGCTTTAAATTATCTAAATTTATATTTTCTAAATGGATAGGGGAAACACTTTCCTTAATTTTATTAAATTTTAACCTATTACAACATGGATCTTGTATTAAATTAAATTGGAAATTAATTGTTGGTACAGATATATTTCGATTAATTTTGCTTATTAGAATAACATTTTTACTATAACCAATACATAGTTCAGGCAAATTTAAAATGCCTGTTCCTAATAATATTTTTTCTTGATTTAATTTCAAATTTGAACATTGTATAGTTACCTTTCTAGGTTCTGACTGAACAAATAACCATTTATTATTATTAATTTTTTCCCATATATTTATTTTACCATAAATGAATTTAGTTTCACATTGATTAGGCATTTTAGTTACAACTTTTGACAATAATTCACTTTCACATACAGGTTTATATTCAGATGTGTAAACATTTGCGACATTACAAATTAAATTCTTATAATTAATTAAAATACAATTATTTAAGTTATCCAGATTAAAATAATGATTTTTATCAATTGTTATGGCGATATACTTCGCGGTTGGTATTATTAAACTAAAAGAATCTGGTTGCTCAGAAATATGTGGAATAGGTAAAGGAATGTTATGGTAAAGATTATATTCCATAGTGGATACTAGTGGAATTTGTAACACAAATATTAATTTATTCTCCATATAATAAGATAACACCTTTGATATGTTAGTCATAGTGTGTATCATATTTAATTCTAAAGGTGTAGGCAATTCTAACCCTTGTGGTAAATTGCGATAATTATTTATGAGCTCTTTATAAAGTTGCATAGGAGTTATTATTGCAGGATGCAATTTATTTAAGCTACTGAATACTATGGCATTTATAATATCATCAAGCTTAAAAGACAAAGTGATTATAGATATTTCTAAACTACTAAAAATATTATTAATACTTAATTGAATTTGATTTCGTTCTGTAATTACTGATATATTCTTTAATATTAAAGTAAAATTATCAATTGCTTCATTTAATTGATGTTCATTTTGCTGAAGCTTTAATATAGTTTCATTAAATTTTGAAATAATGGAATTTGTTACCAATATATTTTCTTTAACTAACGACGATATTTTATTTTCATTATTAAAAATAGATTGTATAGCACTATTATAAACTAATGCGTCTTCTTCATCTAAAGTTCCAAATATATTTTTCATTAAAGATCCAACTCCTGCAAACCATGCACTTCTTTTATTTTTTGATTCTATTAAATGAGAGATAGAGGAAAATTGCTTCTCAATTTCCTCGAACCGCATCATAAGGGGTTCAAAAATATTAATACATTCTGGTTCTATCCATATTTCCTTACAAGCTTGTTTTACTGAGTTAATTATTAAATTTATATTATCTACATGAGGCTTAATAAAAGATATATCTAACGGAATAAGGACGTGTAATTGTCCTTCAATAATTTTAGCACTACCTACGTGGTCAAAATAAATTCCAGGACTTTTGGAAATTTGTTCAACGAAGTCTGGACGCGTTTGTACGGATATGCTGAAATTATATAGTTAATATTAATTATAATTTTAAACATATTTTACTTCTATACTTATACATGTACTATAACTACTTTACTATATAATAGACAATTAAGAATTATTCGCATGGAATTACGGCTAATTTGACTTCATCGAAATGGTGTTTTACATGACGCCGATTGATAAGTAATGATAAGGTGTTATTTCCATGCACTTTAATTACCTTATATGGGCCTTTCCATATAGGGGATAAAGCTTTACGAAGTCTATAGTGAGCTTTTAAATAGACAAGGTCACCTACTTTGTATGTGACATGACGAGAATGTTGGTCATAATAGTTTTTGGATCTTTCCTTTGATATAGAAATATTTTCAACAGCTTTTTCCCATGAGAATTTAAGGCGATGATTTAACATTCTTATATATTCATGATAAGTATCGGCAGGACCAACTTGGAAAATGGAGTCAGGGAGATAGGGTTTGTGACCAAAGAGTAATTCGTAAGGAGTGAATTTTGTAGAAGTATGGATATTGGTATTGTACGCCAATATTGCCGTATAGACATACTTGTGCCAATCTGTTTGTTTTTCATTTACATATGATTTTAAATATTCTTTCAGAGTGGAATGACTTCTCTCGAGTGCACCCTGGGTTTGAGGGTGATAAGGTGATGACCACAGTGGTTTAATTTTCAAGAATTCACATACCTTTTTAAATAAGTCTGATGTAAAGTTTGTTCCTTGGTCCGTGAGAATCATTTTTGGGATTCCAAAAAGAGAAATAAAGTGGACGAGACATTCACAACATTCTTCTGCTGTTATGTTTGTAATGGGATAAGCTAAGGAGTATTTTGTAAGATCATCTTGTAAAGTTAGAATGTATCTGAGATTGAGTTGACCAGCGTCAGGAAGAGGTCCAACAATATCTAGACTTAATCTTTGAAACGGTGTAGTGGAAGTGGAAGTAATTTGCATTGGAGCCCTATTTAATTGTCGCAATGCTTTATTGGATTGACATTGAGAACATTTTTTAATGTAATTTTCGATGTCTGTTTTCATGCCTTTCCAATGATACCTTTCCTTAATGCGGTTATACATTCTATTTATACCGACATGACCGGCAATAGGTATATCATGATTATCTTTAAGTTTAAGTTCACTGGGTGTTGGAAAGATTACAGTGTTTCTATAAATTTTAATAACTATATTGGTATTATGAAATAGAAAATTCAAGATGTTGTAAAGTTTCGTATAAGATAATTTAACGAAAGGATCCTTAAAATCGGAAATGGCAAATTCATTACAGGATCCAGTGATTCCTATCAACAATTCATTGCGAAGTTGTTTTAGGGATTCAAATAAGTCAGGATATGGAAGATTATCGAAATTATGAACTTTAGTAAACAAGAAATAGTAACACTTAGAATTTGTTTCCAGTTTGAGGAATGAATGTAACTTTCTCTCTTTATTAAGGAAATCAGCGATGTCACCTGCGTTAGAGAGAACTTCTTCGATATAAGGGTTTGTTTCATCTAGATCAATGGAAGTAGGTACAATAATTGTTTTAGAATCAGTGGACAATAAATTATTGGTATACTCATGAATTTTTGTATTATGAGTTGATTTATCAGTGGACATAGCTTTCAGAAAATCGGAATATGAACTACTAGGAGTTTCCGGACTTGGTAAAATAATAGGTAAATTATCATTAAGAATAGTAGGAATGGAGTCAAGATTAGGACTTGGAATATTCTCTAGGTGAGTATCAGGAGTTGGGAGATCATCGACAGTCGGTGAATTTGTAAGTGGTATGTTATTTTCTGATTCAATGTTAAGATTTTGAGGATTAAAAGGAGATTCTGGAAGTTCATTAGGTGCTAATAGAGGATCTAGAAATGGTAAGTTCCACTCATCTGGATTCGGTGGACTGGAAATGAGTTCCATGTCGATGTGTTCTGGATTTGGAGGTTGAATATTTTGAGAAGGATTAGCAGGACTTTGTGGATCGTTAAGATTAGGAATAGGATTTACTTGTGTACCTATTATGTTAATAGGAACTGCAGAGTTAGTAGGATAACGAGACAGTGCATCTGCAGCGGAATTTAATTTGCCTTTTCTATATATTATTTCATATTCATATTCCTCTAGCTTAAGCCTCCACCTCTGGAGTTTGCTAGAAGGATCTTTATGATTGAAAAGCCATTTTAAAGGGCGATGATCTGTTATAATTTGAAACTTACGACCATATAAATAAGGTCTAAAAGTTTTACAGCCAAAGATGATTGCTAAGAGTTCTTTCTCTGTCGTACTGTAGTTACTTTCACTACGATTCAGTGTACGTGAAGCAAACGCTATAGGCCTATCTTTGCCAATAGCACCTTGAGAGAGGACAGCGCCTACTGCATAATTTGATGCATCACAAGTTAATATAAAGGATTTAGTAAAATCAGGATAGCATAATACAGGAGCAGTGGTTAATTTACTTTTCAGTTCATCGAAAGAGATTTGCTGTTCATTCTGCCACTCAAATGGAATATCTTTCTTTAGAAGTTTAGTAAGAGACTTGGCAATTTTCGAAAAGTCGGAAATGAATCGACGATAGTAAGAGACTAGTCCTAAGAAAGATTTGATATCTTTAGGGGATTTGGGAACTGGGAATTCTACTACAGCTTTTATTTTCTCAGGATTTGGTTTAACACCTTCCTCAGTTATGATATGTCCCAAATATGCAACTTCTCTCCTTAAAAACTCGCACTTATCGGGTTGTAATTTGAGATTAAATTCTCTTAATCTAGTAAACACACATTTTAAGTTATTAATAGCAGAATTAAGATCGAATCCATAGAGAACTATATCATCTAAATAAACGAAACAGCGGGTGCCTTGTAGGCCTGATAGAGCAGTGTTCATCAATCTCTGGAATGTGGAAGGAGCATTTTTAAGGCCAAAGGGCATGCGGGTAAATTGATAATGACCCTGAGGTACAGAGAATGCCGTTTTAGGCTTATCTTCTTCTTCGACGAGAATCTGGTGAAATCCAGAAGAAAGATCTAATGTAGAGAAATACTTGCTGGAACCTAACTGATCTAGAATTTCATTGATATTTGGAATAGGGTAGGTATCGCCTATGGAAATATCATTAAGTTGACGGAAGTCAATGACAATGCGCCATTTCTTCTCACCAGAAGCATCTACTTTCTTTGGTACTACCCAAATAGGAGCAGACCATGGTGAAATGGATGGTTCTATTATACCTTGATCTAACATTTGATTAACTTGTTTATGAACTTCTTGTTTGTGGACTTCAGGGAAGCGATAAGATTTGACATGAACAGGATTACTAGACGTTGTTTTAATGGAATGCTTTATAGCATTTGTATGAGTAAGTATTTCACCAGGAAGATGAAATATGTCGGAAAAAGAGGAACAAAGATTATAAAGAGCATCAGTTTCTTCTGAGTTTAAATGAGATACACGAAGTTGTTTTAATACTTCTTGAGTTCGTTGATATGCATTAGAATACAGAATACTATTAATAGGATACTGATTAGATTCATCTTCAACTTGAGAGGTAGACAAGGATTCACATGGAATTAGAGTAATATTTAGATTTGAATTTAAGGAAATAGGAGATTCAGAGGTGTTAACGACAGATAAATTGATTCTGTTATTATTTTTTACTTTAACGAGACAATTTGCAATAAGAAGATCCTTGATTTTATTTTGATTTAGTACAAGTCCTTCTTGGATCTCTGGATTGGATACAGAGCATTCGACAATCATTTCTGTTCTAGCAGGAATAGAATAAATTGGTTCATTATATAAAAGTTTAATGTTATTATTATAGATCCTTAGAATATTCTTATTATAATCTATGTTGCAACCAAAATGATTCAAAAAATCTGTCCCTATAATACCATCATAGGGAAGGTCTATTTCATTTATGACGTGGAATTTATAAGATATATGTTTATTAAGGAAATTAGAGATTTTTAATTTTAATTGAAAGTGTCCAGATGTTTTTGTGGTACACTTAACAGGATCTATTCCTTTTAGATTTATTTTCTCCTTTATTAAATTTTGAGGATTTTGAATAGAGTTAGATTTTATAAGGCTAACAGAGGATCCAGAGTCAATTAATAGAAATAACGGAATATCTGATGCAGAGGAATAAAGAACGACATGAGGTAAGAGTATTTTAGTTGGATTAGAACTGATTTCATATATTTTAGTTTCTTTTTCAGGTACTGGAGAAGATATAGAAGATACAGCGGACATAGTAGATACAGAGGGAATAGTAGATACAGTGGATGTAGTTGATACAGCGGATACAGTGGATACAGTGGATACAGTGGATACGGCGGATACAGTGGATACAGTGGATACAGTGGATACAGTGGATGCAGTGACTGCCACGGAACTAGTGGGTACAGTCGATACAGTGGAAACAGCGGATACAGTGGATGCAGTGACTACCGCGGAACTAGTAGGTACAGCCGATACAGTGGAAACAGCGGAAACAGTGGATACAGTGGTGCCGGTTTTCATAAGAGTTTGGTGTCCCGTACGACACCGATACGAGACATGTTTCAGTTTTTTGAATCGTCAACTTCGTCTCTACCATAATCATCGGTCTCGGTCACGTGATTTACTCGAGATTGAGGCGTAAATGAATTGCTTGGGCGATTGCGATTATTGAATTCACGTTTGCGGCACTTTTCAATGGTATGACCTACTGCTTTACAGTAACGACATATTAAATTACCAGGAACAAAGTTACGATGGTCGGTTGGTCTGTCGGTCCTTTGTGAGCTAGGTCGCGGGTTTGATTTTGACTCTTTCGATTGATAATTATTTGTAGAAGAATTAAATGTAGAAATAGCAGATCGATTTTTATAAACGGATTGCATAATGCGCTCCTCACAAATAGCGATATTAATAGCCTCGTTTAAGTTCTTTGGAGATTTACATCTTAAGGTTAGTGACAAATTAGGTTTAAGACCCATTATAAAATGATGTAACGCGAGATCCTCCATGGCGGCTGTGCGCCCAGGAATCTCAGAGAGCTTGTGATTTGACAAAGAAATTTCTGTGAGCAATTGCGATAAACATGTCTCTATTTTTAAAGCATATGAATTAACGGACTCTGTCTGACCTTGCCTGCTTTCTTGAAGTACGGTTAAAAGATGTGAATAATGTTTTCTGTCGGAAAATTGTGTTTTGAGAAAATCTTTGAGTTGCTCCCAAGTGTTAAACTCTTTAATGGAGCAGGCGAGCTCAGCTTTTCCCTCCAATTGACACAAAATAAACTTAAGTAAAATAGGTCGTTGTATTTCAGACGCCAGTTCAATTGCATTGTTACAGTTTATAATAAAAGAATTTAAACATTCGCGATTGCCATTGTATGGCTTAATAAATTTAAATAGCGTGTTAATATCCATTTCAATTTTATTTTTTTGTTTTATTATTGGAGATATAATTGGCGATTTTGGTCTATCTAATTCGTGGATGTCCACTTTTAATTCATTTTCACTTCTAACAGACTTTGGCATAGTAATAATTAAATAAAAAGTATAAAAAGAATAGCAATAAATGATTTGTAACAATGGAATTGAATATTATAAATTCATACAGTTCGACTTACAATAATACAGCGATAAGGTACAGGTGCATGATGATTGGAATTCCGTGGGTGGATGCGACGCGACGATACGGAGAACGGTGTTGTTGCACTTACGATGAAACTAAGTAAACTAAGGCCTTAGGACTTAGACGGGAACGGCGAAGATCGCTTGGCGATTGAGAGCTTGTTTTGGCTCTCTGATTAGAATTACAGGAATTGTTCCATCACTTTTGCTTTTAATTTCTACACTTTTCACTAGAACACTTTCACTAATTCACTGATTCACTAGGAGATACGGAGACCCGAGGATACTTAAGAATTTGTATCCCTTCACAGCTGCCACCAAATGTTATATGGGTCCGTTCGGAATTCTTTTTAAAAAAAGATTTTATTATTTTTCACTACATTTATTTGGTAGAAATTAAAACACAATAATTAAAACACAATTTAAAAATAAGACTTAGTACAAAATAGAATTGAGTCACAATGGATACAGCGGAGATACAGCGGAGATAGGAGAATGTGTGGCTGTAATGAGAGTTCCGGGTAGACTAACTGCGCGTCTCCCAAAGAGTACTTTTATATTAATGATATAATGTATACATAGCGTTAAACTAATGCAATGCTGCATGTAAGGGTTCAAACCCTGTATATAACAGGGCGAAGCCGCGTTAGGTCGTTGGTATTTTTATATCGTCGTCGAAAAAGTGTGTTTTTCAGTCGGTGGCTTCAAATTTAATTTAGAAAAACGATTTTGGAATTTGCATCTGTATTCGAGGTTGGCGTAGTGGCACAACGTATATCTGTAAACATGGATGTGGGTTTGGATATTTTTTTCATTTAAAGAAAAATCAGAGCGTAGAGTATAGAATTACTACTATCACTTAACAAGCAATGTCTTGAAATATTGCGCTGCGTGGGGTACGGACTGTCTTAAAACTAGGTTTCTTTGCCTACCGGGCTCTATGCGGGAATTGCGTGAAGCTAAATAAATAATCTTACACGTTGTTAATCACAAAAGGCGCATAAAGTATATAGCCAGACGTAGAGAAAGGAGAGTATTTCAATGTTCATTTTCTATAGTAACTATCAAACTCATGACAATGACAGTTGCAACCAGACCCTGTCTCGCTGTCCCATTTTTTTTTTTACATTTTCATCTAGAGTCAAGTCACTCCGTTCGCCATTCACCGCTAATACTCGATGCATTGCGTGTTGAGAGGCGAACCACAACGCTGCTCTTTGCTTTATACCCTGAGCGAAAAATGAAAATATTAATAATTCATACCCCCTCATTAGAAACAAAATCCGCAACTGTCGCATTTGCCGTCACATGCTTGTGCTCCTGCACCACAACGGCCTGATTTATCAAAGGCTCTAATTAATTGATTATATAAATATGTTTCAGATATTTTTCTCAGCCATTTCAAAAAATCTCGAAGGATTGTCTCCGAGACAAATGTCATTCGACAATATACAGTTCTGCTTATCACTCATCAAATCACACGATGAAACAAATTATAACACAATACAAGAGTCTGTCAAGAAAATTATAGAAAAATATCCGATCAAAGAAATAACGGAGGGTATTGAGAAATATTCCTTCGACAGCCACCACGAAATATATATACTTACTCTTAAAATATTCTTAGAGTGTTACGCTGAGCCAATTTTGATTGAATTCTCAGAGGTTTTGATTAAGCGTTGGTTTGAGAGGATAGCCGGTTTGCACGAGCTTGGTGTTATAGAACGGAATTGGGGAAGCAAAATGGAATATTTAACAGATTTAGTGGATGTGTCTTTGAGATTTGTCTCAAGAGAACAATTTCAGAGATTTTTGTTGAATGGTAATGTGTTTCGCATTTTTGATGTTAATCGTACAATACTTTTTCATGTATATTGATTTAAATTATCTAGTTCTTGGTGCCGCTGTGAGACGACGGTTGTGGTTTCCATCCATACTCGAGGAAACGAATCATTTTGCTCGATCTGGTAAATAAAGTGTGGCGTTAAGTTCCGTCCTATACACACAGCAAACCAAAGAACAGAATGTGGACATTTCATTCTGCTATATGTGATGATGATGTTGTATAAAACAATAAAAAAGTTCTGGGCCGCTCGCGGCCTTACTCCCAAAGTAAATTTAATTAACATCACGACGGCCATGACTACTCAACCGTACTATATCTATGGATGTTTTACAATCATTTCAGGTGACGGTGTAGAATTTTGTCGAACATTCATAAGAGCTACATTTAACCGTTTAATTGAGAAACCTTACATAACTCTGTCTCCCGGTGCTGAGAGTGCCAGCGTCATATTAGTGGACATACTACAGTATGCAGCTGTAAACGACAAGAAGACACAAGAAGCTGTGGAGATGGCTGAGGCTGTGAGTTTATTATATTTTTTTAATTTTTAGGCCGTCACTAGAGTGCGATTTTAAAATTGGGTTCGATTCCTGTGAAGGTTAGTTAAATATTTCATATTTCCATTTTCTCGCTCGTGGCAAAAAACGCGGCGTTAAGTTGCAAAATAAACGACAATTTCTATGGATTTCAATCTGAGAGTAGACCAGCAATGTGACATGGTATCGAAAACATGCTATTAAGTTAAAAATAAAATACTATTTTTTAAACATTTTTAAAATGTTATTCCACTTAGGAAAGAAAAATACTTATTTAGAAAACACTTATTTAAAAATTTGATAAAAATTTAAGCCAAATTTGTAAAAATCTCCCTACAGAGATACTAACAAAATAAATAAGTTCTAACAAGCGTATAAAAATTTCGACGTAGCTCCATGAGAACGTATGGCTTAGCTGTCAGAGAGCCTGGTCGGTTTCCAGGAGGCGCGGGTTCGAGTTTCAAATACCGCTACGTTCTCCCGCTACGTTCAAATTTTTATACGTTTTCTTAATAAGTATTACTAAAATACTGTTTTCTTTCAGTTGTGGCCGATGTTTTGTAATGTGTCAACACACGAAGAAAAAATACAGGCTTTAACGTATTTAACATCGCTCGCCCCACTCATAGAGCAGTGGGTGATCGGCAGCGTTAATGACAATAACACTAAATTAGAGAGGAAAATTGAATTTATTATCGCCACAGCTGATAAAATTACGTAAGAATTGTGTTTTTTTATCGTTAAACTATTTTTTGACATGTTATGTACTTGTAGAATGAATTCTTTTATTTCTCGTTTCGGGCACTGACAAAGGGTCTGTCTGTGTTTTTTCAAGTGCAAATAATAATTTACATGATACCAAAACACAAATAAACCATTTTAAAACATTTGTCTGTCTGTCTTGTCTTTCTTTTTATCCTGGCTAACCTCCGGACCAACTAAATCGATTATCCCCATGATGACTAACACTGAAAGATAGAGGGGATGTGGAGCAACATAAAGGCTATTTTGATACAATAAAAAAGTTAAATAAGTTTTCAATGTTTTGTTGTTTGATATTCTACCTAAATTATTAATTGTATGATGATAGAAAATACTCGAGATTGTATGATTATAAAATAGACCGAGATTTAAAGATTTAGGTTTCTTCAAATACCTTCTAATACAAATCAATCAAAAAATATTTATGTATCGTTTTTGCTTAATTTTTAACTGACTTTTATAAGAAAAGGTATCAATTCTACTGTATATTTTTTTTATGTTTGTGTAATTAGAAATGCAGATTTGATTTTAGGATGTTTCTTACTTATGATTATTTATTTCCCAAGTGATCATGAGCAACGCGCAAGAGTTCAAAAAACATAGTTTTTGGCAAGCCACGACTCGTCGATTGTACTGTACACTCACACAATTGCAAGGCTCAGCTTAGCTCTCGCGGACTGTACCACAGTTAACTTCCAATAGCCTAAAGAAAGATTCTTGTTATTTATTATATAATACGGTCGACGAGTCGTGGCTTGCCTGAAACTATGTTTTTTTAACTTTATTAGGTTAGTTAGTTTCTTTACACATCGCCTGTATTTCCCAGTGGCCTCCACTCGACGTTGCGCGCGCACCTGCCGTCGCGAGTGAGCGAGCTGCGCGGCGTGACGGCCACCTGCTTCAGACTGTACTTGGATGTTCTGTCCAGAAACAACTTGGAAGTACTAGAACAAGTTGCTCAAATGGCTGCAAGTGAGTGTTCCCGTAAAAGGAGCGCTGACGCTTCCACAAAACAATATCTATTAATATATATTTTTTCAATTTCCTGATTTATCCCGCACAGGATGGGAAGAGAGAATTGAGTTAAAAACACTACGCTTTCTTTTTTTTGTGAGTTGGGGTGATATTGGGGTTTGTGGTAAAGGATAACACCGCGCCTTCCATTCCTCACTTTTTGTCGGATTCTGGAGGCATTGCGTGTTGAGTGGCGCAACTCAAAGCCGGGAAATATTTTTATTCCCGATTGCTAAGTGTGTTATGTTTATGTATGTATGTATGTAATATTCCTTATTACCTCATATCTCCAGAACAGCTGAACCAGCAGCCTAAGTATTCTTAGATAGGTGACGTTAAAAAAAAATTCGAATACCACAATATGGATATCAAATTCAAGAGCTCAATACGAGAATTTCAAAAATATATGTATATCATTATTATCATTACCATAATGAATCCTAACAAAAAAGTGAAAAATAAAAAAAAATATTTATAAGAACAAGAACCCCGACTGCATAAAACTAAAAAGAAAATAAACAAGCCCAATAGTTTATAAGGATTAACAGTCGGGACCTATAAGTAATTCTTCAATCAATAAATTATGCGGGGTTCCTGGTAAAGATTACCAGGCACCCCGCATAATTTAAACAAAACTCGACTGCTCCCTAATGTATATGTCTTCAATTTTTATGTTGACTACCCTTCTTCTTCACAGTCTTCTTTTCGTTACTTAAATGAGACGAGTACAGATTTGGTTAAATTTGCAGTACCTCTCTATTTCCTCCCTTCTCAATAATGCTATACTGTTGTGTCCCCGAGATGCTTCTATCGAACATCTGGAGTTATAATAGTAACTGTCTGCCTTGTCGTTTGGGTGTCTACCTACTGGTTTGTAAGTTTTCTACCGATCGTATGATTTTAGAAGAAATTTTACGTTATGGTGGGTGCCCCGGACTGCCTTTTTACATAGTTGATCGTTTATTACACTAGGCCAGTTCGTAGTCAAAATCAAGGAAAAAATTGATAATAGTTAGTAAACAAACAACTAAAACTTATAATATTGTGTTTATGTAAAACTTATAATATTTATTTTAAATGAAACTATTTAACCGTTTTAATCGCTTACATTTAGTATTATACATTTTTGGGAATCCCAACATTTCGGACACAATTGATATAATTATTATATTAAACCACCGCCAACGATTTCTGCCCTGGATTCAGAATGAGATTCAGAGCCGAATGAAATTTTATGTGTAGGTCCCAAATGGTCCAAAGTTTCCCGCCGACCGATAGAGATATCGAAATTAGAATTTTGTATTTCAATAACCTCGCGGATCTTCTAGGAATATATCTGTTTTCTACGCGAGGACTTGGGGATTATCAAAACTGATGTAAACGCTAGATTTATCTACAGCATGCTCACACACAGCTGACTTTGATACATGCCCATTCTTGATATCGGAGATATGTTCCTTCACCTGATGTATGATAAGCCACAGTCACGATCTAATTTGTATACGCCTACACACTGTAAAGGAATATTACTTTTTATTGGTTTCAAAAATTGGCTTGACAAGAAAATGCCTGTTAAGCTTGAATGTGATTTTTATGAAAGCACTTCTTAAGATGTTGATAATCCTGTATATAATCCTCTATACATATGGTAAAAGTAGAACGACTGTCTTTCTTTTGTTGCTGTCTTGTTAGTCTTCTGAAACAACAAGTTTTAACTATTCTGTAAAAACCTTATACAATTAAAATAAAAGAGACTTTTCCGAAAATGAAGAAGTGATTTATTCAAACAAATAATTAATAAAATTATCGTTGTAAAATAAAACGCCATTTGTTAAGAATGACGCATACAGACACAAAGTTATAAAAGTGATAACGCCGCACACGCCTCATTCACGAAATCGAGTCGTAGGTAATGGCGGTGATGTTGAATTGCGTAAAATAGAACGAGAGATAACCCTTTCTCGTTCTAGTATGTTTTTTGAGAATGAAAAGCGGCAGATCGGCAACGCTTGGTAGTATTTTTGTAGTAGTAGGTGTTTACGTTATCGATATTTGAACGCAGCGGGTTCCAACTGGGGCCCCTTGGAAACTGTCCATGTCCTCTAATAAGTGCTGAGTCATAAGTTCTGGCTTATACGTTTGTTACAATTTATTTAATTTGTTAGCAAATAGATAGAGGTAGTACTTAATAAGTATTTTTCGTGTATTTTTTATTTTGAAAATGGAGGTCACCTTGAAAAAATGTTTCTAATTTAGATGACACAAAAGGGTGGTGGGACGATGCCATACAAATGTGTATGAGCGCGGCCGCGACCGCTGGCGGGGGGTCGAGAGTGCTCTCGCTCGTGCACTCACGATGCGGCATAAAGCTGCTTGTGCCCTTACTGAGGTCAGTATCTATCTGTCTACATATACAAGTGTGTACGACCGCGGGAGAGCACGAGGCTGCTTGTGCCCTTACCGAGGTCAGTGTTTATCTGTCTACATATACAAGTGTGTACGACCGCGGGGGAGCACGAGGCTGCTTGTGCCCTTACCGAGGTCAGTGTTTATCTGTCTACATATACAAGTGTGTACGACCGCGGGGGAGCACGAGGCTGCTTGTGCCCTTACCGAGGTCAGTGTTTATCTGTCTACATATACAAGTGTGTACGACCGCGGGAGAGCACGAGGCTGCTTGTGCCCTTACCGAGGTCAGTGTTTATCTGTCTACATATACAAGTGTGTACGACCGCGGGGGAGCACGAGGCTGCTTGTGCCCTTACCGAGGTCAGTGTTTATCTGTCTACATATACAAGTGTGTACGACCGCGGGGGAGCACGAGGCTGCTTGTGCCCTTACCGAGGTCAGTGTTTATCTGTCTACATATACAAGTGTGTACGACCGCGGGGGAGCACGAGGCTGCTTGTGCCCTTACCGAGGTCAGTGTTTATCTGTCTACATATACAAGTGTGTACGACCGCGGGGGAGCACGAGGCTGCTTGTGCCCTTACCGAGGTCAGTGTTTATCTGTCTACATATACAAGTGTGTACGACCGCGGGGGAGCACGAGGCTGCTTGTGCCCTTACCGAGGTCAGTGTTTATCTGTCCACATATATAAGTGTGTACGACCGCGGGGGAGCACGAGGCTGCTTGTGCCCTTACCGAGGTCAGTGTTTATCTGTCTACATATACAAGTGTGTACGACCGCGGGGGAGCACGAGGCTGCTTGTGCCCTTACTGAGGTCAGTGTCTATCTGTCTTCATATACAAGTGTGTACGACCGCGGGGGAGCACGAGGCTGCTTGCGCCCTTACTGAGGTCAGTGTCTATCTGTCTTCATATACAAGTGTGTACGACCGCGGGGGAGCACGAGGCTGCTTGTGCCCTTGCTGAGGTCAGTGTCTATCTGTCTTCATATACAAGTGTGTACGACCGCGGGGGAGCACGAGGCTGCTTGTGCCCTTACTGAGGTCAGTGTCTATCTGTCTTCATATACAAGTGTGTACGACGGCGGGGGATCACGAGGCTGCTTGTGCCCTTATTGAGGTCAGTGTCTAGCTGTCTACATATACAAGTGTCTACGACCGCGGGGGAGCACGAGGCTGCTTGTACCCTTAATTTGTAAGATAAAATGGGACAAGGTTAAATATCTGTCTCATTTATGTGTTTATAAGATAAAATGAGGCATTCAAATAAGTTATCAGTTTTTCACACACATGCTTGTATGTATAAGTTTTATTGCAATGTGCACGTGTGTTAAATTTCTTATGAATATGATTGATTATATATATGTTCACAGTTTCTCGGAAACTAAAAGTCATATCGAGATTATTTTATTTATTTAACTAAATTTTATATTCAGGGAACATTCCATGTTTAGTAACAAACGTGTCAGTAGTATTGATTCAGGCATTTTTGGAGAAGCTTCTACATTAGTGATGACTGATGATGATCGACAGACTTTTGAAGACAGTTTTTTTTAAATTACTCCTTATTTTGTTCAAACAGGAGCTCAAAAATAAGTGATGTAGAAGTTTTTTTTTCTAATACCTCGAATGACATAATTTCCACATTGAAGAAGTTTCCTCGAGCCACCGAACATTGTCTGTATGAAGAATGCGTTTCAGAATACGTCAAGGCGTTGAATATCTCACAAATAATCTTTGAAAAGGTCAAGGTTTTGCTTATTAATAAAATGTTATTTCTAAAATATTAGTCACTTAACCTTTATAAAGACAATTTAGTCAGGTCAACTTAATTAAAAATCAAAGTTTTTGATCATAAAACTAACTACAAAAACTCTCAGAATGCTTTTTTTTCGAATTATCTTAATAAGAATAGTAAATAAAGCGGTTCTAAGGGTTGAAGTATTTACAATTCTATTCAGTATAAGAAAGTCACTTTAAAGTGGTGTAGTTTGTCTTTTTTTCATTTTCAATAGAAATATTGTTTCGAGCAGTAAAGAACCTATATTATTTCTAGGTGCCGAAAGAAAATATAGATAAAAATTTTGTGAAGACTGTTTGTAAATTGTGTGACACGTTGCGTGACAAAGTGGATGCTAGTTTCAGGTATTTTATTGTTATTTACTTCATTCTCTCGAATGACAAACAATCCCGCAAGCTTTTGAGCGTACAGTCGCACACTTGTGCCACTGCGCCATCACTGGTCTCAAATTTTCTCTCTTGTCTCCCTCTTGTCATTAAGGCACTTCCGTTTCCCACTTCCCGCCGAATTCTTGAGGCATTACGTGTTGAGTGGCAGAACTCAATGCCGCACTTCCTTGTTACCAGAGAAAATGAAAATATTAAATATTTAATCTCTTCGAGATGGAATCGACCCCACAACCAATCACGTTTACAGTCACACGCTGTGCCACTGCGCCACGACGGCCCCTAATAATTCTCTAAAATGATTTAAATCATTTCTAGAGAGTTCCATTGTGCTAACTACAACTGCTTGGTGGCGGCCATCTGCCTGATGGACCCTGGAGCGGCGGTTTACAAGAAGCTGTTCGAACCAAACGTGTGGATGAAACTTATAGATGAAAAACAAATTGAATTACCCATCAGAGAGCAGTGGGTACGTATGGAACACTGGCTTGAGACCGGTTGTAGGTTCGATCCCCACTAGAGGAGATAAATATTTAATATTTTGGTTTACACGCACGCTGAGTTCCATTACTCACGAATTAGGCGGAAAGTGTGGAACGAAATGTCTTAACACTAGGTTCCCAAGTTCCCTATGCCTACTCTGCTGCAACGTGAAGCTAAATAAATTAATACTAGTTTATTCCTGCAATAAATACTTGTCGTGTATGACATGACACATTAGGCAGGTACTGTGACATCAAATCGATTAACATGATGTAATATAGCTTGTAGCTTCCTCCATAAGTGTAATATGTAATATATTACAGAAGGAATTTTCCAATTTGAAAAGCTTAGCTCAATCAAACAAACCCTTCAGATTTATAATATTAGTATGAATTGTTTAATATTTACCCGGTTTACAAACATATGCGGTGAGCAAGAAAAAGCGGTAGGGAACGGAGTTTATTACCACTAGGTTCCCTTTGCCCATCTTGCTATATACGGGATCAGCGTGAAGGTTAAAAGTAGTAATAATAAACTTTGATACAGAATCAGCGCATCACCCGCCACGCTACGTGTAGCTCAACGCCGAACGTGACACTCACAATGGCGAGTGCTCGCACTCAAATGTTCACTCGAACTCTCTCCGAGGACCCCTATATGTACGATCTGACTCGCGACGACGACTGTGACACCGTATGTATTATTGTCATAGCATTGTATTTCCGTGTCATAGTGATACCATGTTATTGTGGCCATATCATTGTGTTGTCACGTCATTTATAGTGTCAGGTTTTTATGTTTTTCTCATCATTAGATGTGCGACGCATATAATAAAAACTTAACTTAAAAGATGTACCATATTTGATATTCCAGCTTTTGAAAAGATTATAAAAAATACTATCTTCCTACTTAAACATTCTACAGACTTGTGCGAATGGACAGATGCAACAAATACACGAAAAACTTGTGAAAAACATTGGAAGTAAATAGCAATCGTTTAAAAAAAACGAAAAGAAAAGAATAAAATGCTATTTTCTTTTTTTAGATGTTTCGATATGTTACATTTTTCTATTACTTTTTTTATATATTAAATCTTCACTTATGACAAATATAATCAATGATTCTTATTCGAAAAACTAGAGACGTCACAAGTTAATAAACATATGTATGTATATATGACATAAAGACACTATGCTAGGATCATGACACACTAGCATATTTTATTTACCTTATATTTATATGTATATAAATAACATTGAAATATGTATATTTTAATGATATTTATTACAGATTCAATTTCAAGAAATGATTGTAAAAGATAATATTATAAACCGTCATCCGTGTACAGCATCTTTTAAAACATTATTCAGCAAACGCAATGGTATTGAAGACGAACTTTGTAGGAAATCACTGGAAGATACTATCAAAAATAATAATATTCATATTAATGTAAGATGGCTCCTGGCACAGGTTAGTAATTTGATATGTTTTTAGTTTCACGCTTTATCCCGCATATTCTATTTTATTATATATAAGAAACTCTGTTCCCCATTTTCCGCCGAACTTTTGAGATATTACTTATTGAGTGGCGGAATTTAACGCTTTGCTTAGTTACCAGAGCGACGGGAGGAAAATATTAAAAAATTCATTCCACCGAGTGGGAATCGAACCCCCGCTTACAAACACGCGTGTGCCACTGTGACGTTTTCCATTACTACGAAATCTAAAAAATGTATATAAAAGAAACCCACAACCGTCGCGTTCACCCACTTGTGGCTACGATGTTGTCACTGCGCCACGAAGGCCTTTTCTAGTTAAAATATGTTTTTTCAGGCAATATGTAACAGCAAGGAGGAGCTGAAAGCATACGCTAGCACTCTGCAGCCGGCGTTACTCGACCTTGTAGTTAACACAACGCAAGACGACATATTAAATGATTTACATATGGATGTGGTGAGTAAATAATTTTACTAATTATCCTACCTGCTTCGTCTCCATGGTGAAATGAATATAACTAAGAAATGACGTCATGCTATCTTCGATAAATGGATTTTCCAGCACAAATATTTCAATAAAAAAAATATATAATTAAATTAAATTTAACAATTATTTTTATTTTGGCTAGTCCATTTATCGACATTAATAATTTAACTCATACTCTATATTACTCGTACTCTATATTTATCTAGTACTCTAGTACTATATAAATATATTTCACTTTACTTACTGTTGTCTCGGACACTTTGCCTAACTGCGCAATACATAGAGACTGTCGTGGCGCAGTGCACAAGCGTGTGGCTGTAAACGCGACGTTTGTGGTTCCGATTCTGGGGAATAAAATATTTAATATTTCCATTTCCACGATTTCAACAAGTATTCGCCAGTGCGTGGGGAACGGATGGCCTACTCGCTATATGCGGCATATAGTATGAAGCTTAAAAAAAATCTTTAATAATTTTAATTTCAGCTCGATACATTAATATTGTGGAACCAAAATATTGAATATGATGGTATAAACAAAACAATAGGTCTCTTAATAAACACCGCCATACATTACGGGACGAGAAATAGCATATATTACTCGCTAATGGACAGATTAGTAAAGTTATTGAATATTTGGCAGAACGCCGTAATACCTTGGTCCTGTTTTGAGAAGCATTTGAGAGGTAGGAACGATATGTTTAATAGCTGAACTGTTAGCTATTAAGTCTGTCAACTAACATTAAAATGACAAAACGCGGCGTTTAATTCCGCCAATTGGCATGCAAGTTTTTGTATTTGGATGGTGAGTGATGAAAGGAGTGTCTTGACACTAAATTTTCTATTCGGGAAACTGCTTTTTACTGAGTATCTCCCTAACGGATGATTTCTCTTTATTGATTTTTTTTTTCGTTTGAAATATGACTAAATCAAGAGTGTTCATAATTAAAAAATATATATGTCCAGCCTTTTCTACTTGTTAATATTTTTTAGTGAATGAATTTTTTAGACACAATACGTATCAGGGGTGTATTATTAATTATTTTACTTTTGCAGATTCACTAAAACCATGTATACATATACTAAAGAATATAGTAAAATGCAACAAATATATAAAAGAGTTGGTACCAACTTTGATACATTTGATAGAAACTAAACAAACTTTCATAGAAGTGTGCGAAGTTTTTAGTGTGGCTCTACAATTGGAAAACAATCGAGAGGAGTGGCTTACGCGGTGAGATGTTTTATTTAATTTAGAATCATCAAATTGAGAGCGTAAGTCCGTCGTGGCGCAGAGGCACAAGTGGCCGAGGAGTTGATGACAAAAATAACACATCAGCTTCACGCTGTATCCCGCACACAGCAGGGTAGGCAGAGGGAACCTAGTGTTAAGACATTCCGTTCCCCACTTCCTGCCGAATTCTAGAGGCATTGCGTGTTGAGTGGCAGAACTCAACGCCGCGCTTAACCTCGACACCAGAGCGAAGAAATAGAAATATAAATTTAAGTAAATATTTCGTCTCCTCGAGTGGGGATCGAACCCACAACAGTCGGTTTTACAGTCACACTTCGTGCCGCTGCGCCACGACTGGCCTCTAAATAAAAAATAATATGAAAATAACACTATTGTATATATAACATATACAGAAAAGGGGTCGCTCTCGAAAACTGCTATCTTAGATTTCAAAGAAAGCATATTGTATAGCAGTAGCAGCAAGGGAGGCAGAGGGAATCTAGTGTTAAGACACTCCGTTTCCATAAAAATAATTCCGTTAAATAATTTCTCAATTGTTGAGGCAGACGTGTCGTTTACAATCACACGCTTTTGTTACTGCGCCACGAGGGCCATCTTCTTGTTAGCAGACCAAGAAAATGTTAAGCAAGTAATGAATAATTTGTTCTCCCGAATGGAAATCGAACCTATAATAACCTATAATATCTCAAATATATTGAAAATAAAAAATAATAACATGTTTAAAACATCTTGCAGATTTCGTTCAATTTTGCAAGATTTATATAGAAAAGACGTCATGGAGTACTTAAAAGTTTTATATTACACACAAATTGGATGTCCATCAATCTGCGATTATAATAACTGTAGGTGAGTATTCATGCTGTATCCCGCATATCGCAGGATAAATTGAGAGAAACTAGTCTTAAAACACTGAGTCTTCACGCATTGCCGAATTTTGCAAACATCTACTAAGTGGCGGAAATAAACACCGTGCTGCGTATATCAGCGCGGGGAAGTAAAACAATTTAAATATGATTCACTGAATGATAATTGAACCTACAATCTTCGCGGGTTAACGAACGAACGGGTTATCGAACCTATTATAGGTTCGTCACAATAAAATTTTAAGCGTAAACTATTTAACCAACTATCATGACATTTTGTACCCATATTTAGGAAATATTGAAGAGTATATGGTGTGTTCTATTTTTTTACCGACAATTACGTGTCTCCTCCGAAAAAAAATGGTATTCTTCCAAAGTTGTAGCCTAAAACAATTAAAAAAAAATACAAAAAATTAAAAAATGATTTATTCAAACAAAATAAATAATAAAATTATTGTTGTAATATAAAACGCAATTTGTCAAGAACGACGAACCCACACATAAACCTATCAAAAGGAAACCGCCGCATATGCCTCATTCTGAAAGAGAGTCGTAGGTAATGGCGGCAAAGTTCAAAGTTGTTTAACCTTTAGTAGTATTTTTGTTGTAGTATGTGTTTACTTTATTGGTCTCTATACGTAACTGCGTCACACAAATACAGGTATGGATAAACATCGTGAAATGAAAAAAATCCTACGTCTAAACTGTTGAATATCTTGATTTGTTTCTTTAGGTATGGGTTTAAAATATTATACCTGTTCTCGTAAAAGGAGCCTGACGTTTCCATCTGTATATATATATATATTTAAAACCCTTTAATATTTAATTATTTATCGAAGTTCTGATATATTAAATTAATAGGAAAAGGGTAAACGTAAAGTTTTACACTTAAATAAAAAAATATTTTGTTAATGGGTGCGGCTCAATGTGTTTTTTGTTCCTATTCTCCGTCAGGCATAGTGCAAAAAATAATACGCTCCACAGGTGTTTTAAAGCACCAAATATAAACCCGTTAAATTTTAAATTAATTGTTTACTGTACAAGCAAGTTACTTATTTATTTAGTCTGTGTATGTGGCCAGTTATTCACAAAAATCTTACAGCGCCCTTCGGGTTTAATAAAATGACACATTTATAGGGCTTCGCCTGTCTGTAGTGCTTCAGGGATGTTCGCAACGGCGCGAGTTATATGTGTCTTTGCTACAATGCGCAAAAGATGTGACTCTTTATTTTAAATGGATTTCTAATAAATTGTGTGTACGTAAACCATTGTTGCGCCATTTCGAGTTGGATGGAGCAATTTAAATACTAACAGCTATTATGCGTTTACTTGTTACTTGATATAAATGAAAGTAAATAAAAAAAAATACAATTAGTAAATAATACAATCCTTTAGGATTGTTTTTGAAATTGAAGACTCCGTTTTGTCTTGCTATTTCGACAAAATTTAACTATACGTTTGTAAAATCTTCCGTAACTGGACAATAATTTAAAACATTTACATTTTATTAAGAAACGTACATATTTTTTTTTTCAAAAATTTAAAATTGATCACTCAAATGACGGTAAAAAAATAGAACGCTCCGTATATAGTCAAGGACATAGTACATATAGGCATTTCATATAAAAATAAAAACAATATAGATTAAAATAAAAACATACAATATCACCAAACACTTCGTATGAGTTTTTAATATATTCCTATAATAATTGGAAATTTATTATTTCATTCATATTTCAATGATCATTGACAATTACATTATCAGCAAAGCCTCTTATAAATACAAGTGCTTATTTGTATATGTATTTCTTACAGAAAAATAAAAGATCTACTGCCAAAAATACCGGCCGCTCGGGAGAAACTAAAATGTCTTCGCATATTAGACGCCTATATACGAAATGTTAGAAATGAACCTGTGACCGCCATACTAGAGACGGTGAACATTGTAGATCACTTAGGAAGTTACGAGGGATTGAAACTGGTAAAATACTTCTTTTCGCTTTTGGCGATTTTTAAATATTATATAGTTTTTTTTCTTTTTCATTTTTATATGTTTATAATATTTAACTGATAATTAAATGATTCAAATGTCTAAAGTGTCATTAAAATTGTACAGGGGCAAAGGTGCTGGTGGCTGTGACTCAGTTTATACTAGTACAGCTACCAACGCACACCTCTTGGTTTAAGAGGCAATTTCTTACATTTAATTTGATGAATAAATATATTATTATTATTATATTATACACATACATATGTTTATACTATAAAAAAAAGTTTATAAAGATGAATGTTTGTTCCTCGTTTGTATATTGTTAGCTATACTGGTACACTGGCTAAAAACGGAAAGCAGTGCTGTCGTCCACGTTGTTTCGTGCTATTGCAATAAACACTTTTTTTTATATAGTGTCCATGTTTCTTTGACAGTAGCAATATTCAATAACTATAATTTTTATCGAGGCCAGTCGTGGCGCAGCGGCACGATGTGTGACCGTAAAACCGACTGGTTGTCGGTTCGATTCCTACTCGAAGAGATGAAATATTTACTTAAATTTATATTTCCATTTCTTCGCTCTGGTGTCGAGGCTAAGCGCGGCGTTGAGTTCTGCCACTCAACATGCAATGCCTTCAGAATTCGGCAGAAAGTGAGGAACGGAGTGTCTTAACACTAGGTTCCCTCTGCCTACCCTGCTTTGTGCGGGATACAGCGTGAAGCTGATTTGATTTTTTTTTTATAATTTTTATAAACAATGCAAACTCCTCATTGTCTGAAGAATGTTCATATTAACAAAAAATGGCGACAATTTTTTGAATTCTTGAGACATTGCGTATTGAATGGTGTCTCTCAACGCCGCGCTTTGGCTCGCTACCAGAGCTAAGAAATGAAAATATTAAATATTTCAGTCAAACGCTCTAATTCTAAGCCACAACAAGCTACCAAAAAAATATTTTTAACATTTTTTTTCTATTTTAGGCAAAAACTAGCTTAACTTTCCTGTCTGTAATTGAAAGAGAAAACCTTCTTACTGCTATTCTCAAGGAGAATTACAAGAAGGAATTACATCAACATGTTCAAGAATTTTTGATAGAATATTTGAAATGTAAGCTGTTTTTTGTATTATAATTTATTAAAAGATTTTTTATTCACTCAGCATCACACGCGAATCTAGAGCTAAGATACTCCGTTTCCGCGGAACTTTCGATGCATTACGGACCGAGTGTCCGCCACTCAACGCCGCGTTATGTCTTTTATACCAGAACAATAACCAGGTCTTTAACATTTTCATTAGTCTGACAAGACGAAAGGGCGGCGTTGGATTCATCTTCATAAATGACAATATCTGAATAGAAAGGAGTGTCTTGACACTAGCAGTTTTGTACTTTCCCACTTTTCCTTATATGGGTATTTTTTTAAATAAATAAAAGAAATTTGAAATAACATCAATAATATTATACATGACACAAAGACCGTTGTGGCGCAGATGCATGGCGTCGGATTGTAAACGTAACGGTTGTCAGTTCGATTTCCATTTGGAAAAAGTATACTTTGATTTATTTTATTTTAAAAGTATACTTTCATTTTCCTCGCTCTGGTAACAAGACGACACATCGCGGCGTTGAGTTCCTCCATCCAACACTAGATTTTAACACTAGGTCCAATTTGTAGGGTAGGCAGAGGGAACCTAGTGTTGAGACCTTTGTTCTGCCGAATTCTGGAGGCATTGCATGTGGCATTTGCCTCGACACCAGAGCGAAGAAATGAAAATATAAATTTAAGTTAATATTTCATCTTCTCGAGGGATCGAACCCACAACAAGTCGGTTTGACAGTCACACTTTGTGCCACTGCGCACTACTGGCTTCAATTAACCTTAACTTACTAAAAATATATAAAATATATATATATATATATTTAACTTTTTTGTAGTAAAACTGCAATCAGACTATGAGCCGCCCACTAAAAGACCTGCACGGGAATCGAAATCGCTCCTCCTGTGCTATACAGATAAGCGTAACAAATTGGCAAAGCTGAGTAACTGCGGTGGAAACTGTGTTCACGGCTTAAATGAATTGCTAAATGATGATTTAAGAATTAGGTGATACACATTTAGGTTATTTTTTCAGGTCATCTATTCACACTAATACAGTATGTGACTGTAAATGTGACGGCTGTGGGTTCAATTCCCACTCGGGGGAATGCAATATTTAATCAAAACACTCTGGTAATAAGGCAAAGCGCGGCTTTTTCTGCTTATCCTGTTATGCGGGATACAGTGTGACGCTAAAAAAACATGCGAAAAGAATAAAAAATGAATAAATATTTTATTTCTTATTTTTTTATGAATAAGGTTTTCCTGAAGCCAGGCGTAACGCAGAAGTACTAGCGTGCGTTTTCATTTCTTCGCTCTGGTATCGAGGCAAAGCGCGGCGTAGAGTTCTGCCACTCAACACGCAATGCCTCCAGAATTCGGCAGAAAGTGGGGAACGGAGTGTCATAACACTAGGTTCCCTCTGCCTACCCTGCAGTGTGCGGGATACAGCGTGAAGCTGACTTTTTAAATTTGATTTAAAATAATCATTTCTTCATTCCTCCAGAATTCAGTAGAAAATATAAATAAGGGTAAAGAAAGGTACCCCTAAACTGATCTGAAACAACTATTTTACTAAAAGGATTTTTTTACAGATTTTACGAATGTTTCTACATTATGATTATAATGTCGAAATCAAAATCCGAAATGAGTTACGTTAGATTGCTCGACTTGTTCATGTGCAGGTTCAAATCTGAGTCACGTGAAGAAGGTGAGAATAAATTATTATTTATACATATTTAGACATAACTTAGTGTCATAACACTCGTTCTTTACTTTCAAGACATCATACATTGAGTGACGTAACTGAACGCCACGCTTTGTCATACTGGAGAATTGTTGTTATGCACAACAACCATTCGTATGAAGGAATATCTGGAAAATCTAAAGTATTAACCCTTTGTACGTCGCGCACTTGTATGTCACCGTATTGGCGGATCCAGGAGGCGCGGGTTCGAGTCCCGCTGCGTTCAAATTTTTATACATTTTCTAAATAAGTATTTTTCAAGCCATGTTTTATCATTACAGCGGGTTTGCCGGACTGTCGTCCCCTAAGTTTATTTCTTATTATATTGTATTCAATACGACTAACCAAACCCAAAAATAACAATAAATAATATCGATTGCAACACGTCAAAGTACTAAAGCAAGCCACCGCATGATTAAGCCATATATCACATACTTTGTCAAAATACAAGGATTTGTTAAAATTGTATTTTATATAATAGTAAAAAGCCGTGAAGATAACATTTATTACATTTTTTTTCGGCTAAAATTAGAAAATGTTTCGTTTTGGCCAAAGACAGATGTGCTTCCAGCCATTTCTGTATTGAATATATAATCAGCTTCACGCTGTATCCCGCACACTGCAGGGTAGGCAGAGGGAACCTAGTGTTAAGACACTCCGTTCCCCACTTTCTGCCGAATTCTGGAGGCATTGCGTGTTGAGTGGCAGAACTCAACGCCGCGCTTAGCCTCGAAACCAGAGCGAAGAAATGGAAATATAAATTTAAGTAAATATTTCATCTCCTCGAGTGGGGATCGAACCCACAACCAGTCGATTTTACAGTCACACTTCGTGCCGCTGCGCCGCGACTGGCCTCCTGTATTGAATATGAACACCATTTTTACCTCTTGAATATTACTTAGTTTTATAACTAACAAGATTGAGTAAATTTCGATGTGTATGTTTTTTTTTTGTTATATTTCTAATGTTATAGTAACAAATGATTGTGTTTAATTTTAATAAACATATGGACAAAGATTTTTTTTTAAATATCCCCTATTTTTTGATACTAGTAATATTTTTTTTCTAAAACAATAAAAAATGACAATTTTTATTACACAAGTGTATTACTACGCAATTTAAGCGCACTTAAAAAAATCTCACAAAAAAAAATCCGAGTAAACAAATAAGTAGCTAGAATAAATAACCTGAGTATAGTGTAACCACAACAATATATTTACGAGTGCAAAGGATTAAAAGAAAATTTAAGAACATTTCTCATTTTTTAAAAGCTTCTCTTTTAATTAAATATCGTACATCTACATAATTTACAAGTACCCGGAAATGCGGATAATTGTAAATAATAAAATATGTACGTGAGGCCAAAACTTATTTTTATTTTAACTTATTTTTATTTTTGGCCAAAAAATATTTTTTACTTATTTGTTAAATGAATAGTGGTTATAACATTTATTTTTATTTTTCAGTGTCTTACTCTGATGTGTCTAGACACCTTACAAGAGAAGAAAGGATTGATATGATTTTAAAATATTGTAAGGTATAGAAAATATTTCTTAACGTATGGATTTTTATCTATTCATTTGGGCTTGAGACAAAATGTAAACAAATAAGCAAAGTTTCTTTAACATTTATTTCGCTTTTTTATTTATATATTTTTTTTGTAATGAATAG
Source organism: Heliconius himera (assembly GCA_021202915.1). Taxonomy (NCBI): domain Eukaryota; kingdom Metazoa; phylum Arthropoda; class Insecta; order Lepidoptera; family Nymphalidae; genus Heliconius; species Heliconius himera. Next base: position 69,573 of record JAJHJA010000490.1, read on the forward strand.
TTTGCAATTTTTCTAGCAGCTAGCTGCTGTTATGTTGTCTTTTTTTAACTCTATGATAAAAAAGATTGCAATTAGTCTAATATTTAGTTCCTAAGATTAGCACGTTCAACCAAACGAACTCTTCAATCTAGAATATTATTAAAGATAATGTCCGAGACTTAATTCAGAAAAAGGCAATATTTGAGAAATCACTATATAATATTAGTATATACTTTATTGTACTAAATTAATATGAAATATGATGCCGTCAAGTCGCTATGAAACAGCGGGTTCGATCTCAACTCGAAGGAATGAATTGTTTTAATTGTTTTTTTTTATGGAGTGTCTAAACATTAGATTCCCTCTGTTTATTCTGCTATTTGCGGGCTATAGCGTGGAGCTATAAATAGTAAAAAAATGTAAATCCTAAATTTCTTCGTTTTCAGAAAAATCCTCAGGTGGCTTTATCTCTCACATTGCAGCTGTTGCAAGTGTATCCGAAAAGTCCCGAGTTCGATTTCATGGATGATGATATTATAGACTTGCTGCTCGTTCCGACGCCTTGGGCTTTGGAAGTTGTTAGAGCAGCTGATATATGGCGATGTAAACGGTATATTTAATTATTTTTTTTAACTTCACCCTGTATCCCGCAAATAGCGGAGTAGACATAGGAAGCTAAGTGAATTATTTTCTCGCTCTAGTAACAAGCGCGCGACACAAAGCGCGACGTTGAGCTCCGCCACTCAACAATTATTGTCTCAAAAATTGGGCAGAATTTAGGAAACGGAGTGCGTTAACACTAGGTTCCTACCTTGGTGGGAGTGATAGCTATACAAGTTTTATTTTGCTCACAGCTTAACAAAAAATATCCAGTTTTATTTCTTATCTCTTTCTCACTTTATTTAATTAAATATTATTGCTATTATTTAATATTATATTTCAGGCTACACAACACTATAAGTGATCTAATGCAGCAAACAAAAGACACCGACATTGAACATTTAACTAAATTATTGTATGAAGAATATAAGTTATATAATGAAGGCCCCGAGCAGTTCACTTTAGGGTGAGACATACATACGTCGCTCATCTGGTGCAACAATGACGTATTTGCACTTTTTGATAGTACGAGATAAAGTTGGGCGTTATAACAAAGAGCAGATAATATAATTCATTATAAATTTCTAACGTTCTAATCGTTATTTATTTTCAACACTGACTGTTATTTATAATATTAATTATCTTCTATGAATATGGCGTGTGGCGCCTCGGTTCGGTAATTATCTGAAATATTTAGTAGTTGTTCGGCCTACATCGAGTTCAGCCAAGGTCAAATAAAATAATGATGGCGAACTTCACATCGTACCACCTCGCACAAATATGAGCTTTAACTCAATGGCAGAAAGGCCAAATATTACTTACATTAAAATAAATAATAACAAAAATATTAGTTTGAACTTCGTACATTTTGTCATTGTATTATATTTACGTTGAAAATAATATATATTACAACAGTTTAAAATAACAGTTAAAAAAATAAAATATAATGAATAATGCATTATAAAAATATAATAGTAACGCCCAACACTAGTAGGAGACGCATTCAAGCCTTTAGAAATAATATTCCCAAATATATTGACATGTTTTTTTTTTATAAAATTTAATCAATTCGTTCATAGTTGCACCAAATGTGTGACATATTCATCGTTCAATTAATATTGAAACGGAACGATATTTTGTTTCAAGTTTTTTTTTATTATTGTACAATATGATTACATTTCAGATTACACTTGTGTTACGATGAAAATATGCCTGAAGTTTCTACAAAATTTTCCATAGAAGGTTTGTTTTTATTTAATATATATGTTTTTTTTTCGTTTCTCGCTTTGGGCGCAATCGCGGCGATAAGTTTCGCTATTTAACACAATGCCCTCAACGCAATATCTTTAATTTGATCAAAAAGCTGAGAAAGGAGTGTCTGAACACTAGGTTCCCCCTGCCTGCCCTATTACTACTACATTTTAGGTTTACTACAGCGTAAATCTAAAAAAGGGATACACTAGATTTGAAACTTTAACAGATGATAAAGTTTATGAGGATAGATATTTGTTCCACTTTCGCGCAAAAACTACTGATCAGATTCAAGTGAGAGTATATAATATATACATCAAAATATCACAATTTATGTAAGCATTTTGTATAATTAGGCTATATTATGACAATAAGCTTAAGCGGGCGAAGCCGCTGGTGGGTCAGCAATATAACTTATAACTTTTGTTACAGATTTAGTAACTTCATTTGGTAAACTATCCAACTGGAGTGACTTGACACTGCGACAAAAGAAAACCGTTAAAGATGAGCTTCCATGCCTTTGGACCACTACGGAAAATTTAAGAAAAATTATAATTGAAGAACAGTTCCAAGGTAAATTACGCCATTACAGACATATGGCTTATACACCAGAATGAAATATAGTCTACGATGCATTTAATTATATCGTATAATTTTGCGATAATATAACAATAAACATAACCGGGCAAAGCCGCGTTTGGGTTCCTAGTAAGAAAAAAATGAATATATTTACTTAACTTCCAGCACCAATGTGGTTGACCGCAATGATATCTACATACAAAAATGACAACAGCGTCGACGTTCCGTACGACGTTTATAAATCGCCGAGAAACTATTTTGATTTGTCAGTTGTAAGTATTTTTCTATTCTGATATTGAAAAATATATATACTATATGTAAAGAAATTCAGATATTTGTAACATTTAAAAAAATTATGACGCCGCCGTGGCACAACGGCACATCGTCTGACTATAAACACGATGGTTGTGGGTTCAATTTCCACTCCGGGAAGTGAATTATTTTCATTTACTCGCTTGGTAACGAGACAAAACACAGCATTGAGTTCCGCCACTCCACGCGCCAGTAACTTCTCTGGTGTTTATTACACGGTGTCGTGGGCGGCGGTCACTTCCTTACTTACCAAGTTTATCACTTTGTTTAGGTAGCGGAGATTTCTACTTGGAACGAAATAAGAAACAGTTTACGAACAAAAGAAATTGTATTGGGCGATATACAGCCGTCAGATTGTTTAGCGCGGTGGGCGGCGAGAATCATGATGAGGTACGTAACTACATAACATTGTTGAAACACTCTGTTCTCTACAACTTTTAACTTTAATAGCTTCACGTTGTATCCTGCATATAGCAGAAGAAGCAAAGGAAGCTTAGTGTTAAAACACTCTGTTCCCTACGTACTGTTGAACTCTCGAAACATTGGGTGTTGAGTTGCGGAAGTCAAAGTCGCGCTTTGCCTCGTTACCAGAACGGGGAAATTTAAATATTGAATACACCATAGAAATCGAACCCACAACCGTCGCGTGTACAATTGCACGTCGTGCGATGGCCTCACAACATCCTAAACATGTTAATAAAACCTAATTCCAGGTCGGTGTATCTTTTTTCCCTGTCGCCGTCGTTGGGCGAGGCGGCGTGTGCGCTGTCTCGCTCGCACGCGGCGGCGTGGTGCGCGCGCGCGAGCGAGACGGCGATACACAAGCAAGTACTGCACTGCTGCAAGAGTACCACGTGAGTCTTTTGATACCATAAGAGAGACGCCGAAAACGTTATGTTATTTTTGCAGACCGCTTATTAAAAAACAATATGAATTCTACGCTCTGGTGTCGAGGCAAAGAACGGCGTTGAATTCCGCTACTAAACAACCAGTGCCCCCAGAATACGACGTAAAATGGGGAGTCCAGTGTATCATCTAGGCTCCCGGGTAGGCAGCCCGGTTGGGCAGGCGGGATACAGCGTGAAGCTGAAAAAAAATGTCGCAATTGAGGGTACATATTGTTATCCTTTTTTTTTGCTCCGCGCTGCAAACATACATACAGCAGAGTACAGCATACAGCAGAGTAGTCATACAGCGTCCTTCACGCGCTGCAGACTTTTTTGAGAACTTGCGTGTCGAATGGCGGAAGTCAACGCCGCGCTTCGTCTTGTTACCACAGGTATCAAAATGATAAAAAAATAATAATTAGTTTCCCCGAGCGAGAGTCGAATCCATGCCAGTTGTGTGTCGCAATCCCAGTGCCACTGCGACACGAGGTCCTTTATTTTAATATATTTTTTCAGTGACTTATATGAAAGTGAGATGCTGCAATGGTTATATTTAAAACTGAATGCGCTTAGATCTATAGCTTTAGAAGAGAACAATATAGATGGCCTCCAAAGTGCTTTAGATATTGCAGGTGAGTTTTTAGCCAACAAGTGTTGTGTGGCGGAGCTCAACGCCGCGCTTTGTCCTGCCAGTTCAGAGCAATGGAATTAATTATCATACTTATATTTGTGTTTAACACATAGAAAAGAAAAATAATTTTAGATATAGCAGGATTGGACTCCACGCGTATTGTGGCACTGTCCTTAACTGAATTTCCACTGCGGCTTCTTTCACTTTCTTTATTTAACGTTATTTAATTAATATAATTAAACTAATATTTATGCCTATATATAAAGAGGAATCAAGAAATGTAAATATAAATTTAGACTCATATTTCATATCCTCGCGTGGAGATCGAACCCATATTCAGTCGATTTTACAGTCACACTTTGTGGCCCCGCGCCACGACTGGCCTCAGGCCTATGTAATTTATATTTTATCTTTATATTTCAGATACACATGCACCTCAGTTTTTAAAAATGTCGTCAGAAGAAAACATTATCAAAATGGACTTAGTAACGATGCAATTCAGAGGTGACTTAAAATGTATGTATTAATTATGTATATATATAGGATGGAAGCGCCGATGTGCCACTCTCTTTCTCAAAAAAATACACCAGAACGAGAAAGGGTTATCTTGTTTTATTTTACAACGATAATTTTATTATTTATTTTGTTTCAAAAAATCACGACTTCACACACGCAAAATCTCTTTTATTTTAATTCTATTAGGCTTTTATAGAATAGTTAAAACTGTACTTTCACTTAAAGTGGTAAAGACAAAAACACTCTGTACATATCGTCGTTTTAATTTTTTTTTCCTTTAAATAATATACATATTAATAGTTTTACGCTGTATCCCGTATATAGCAAGGTAGGCAGTGTTAGCCCAGTATTAAAACACTCCATACTCCGCGCACCGCACATTCTAAGTTTTTTTTTTATTCTTTAATTATAACCATTTTCTGAGGCTATATAAAGGACAGCGACCCGACAGTTGTGGGTTCGATTGCCACTCATGGTAATAAATTATTTTCATTCGTTCCAAGACAAAGAGTGGTGTTGTTCCGCCACTCAACACGCAACGTCTCGAAGATTGAGCAGTCCATGGGGAACGAAGTATTTAAATAGCACGAAGTTTTCTGTACCTTACCCACGTTTGCGTGATAATGCGTGAAGCTAAAAAAAATGTTTTCTCGAAATCGAGTTGAACTTGTATTTCATTGTGATTAGACAAAAAAATGTTATGACGGAAAGTAGAAAGCAGAGAATTATCACTAGAGTCAAATTATTAAGTTTTAAATTTGAGGCTGACGTGGCGCTCTGGCACAGGCGTGTGACTGAAAACATTATATTTGTGGGTTCAATTCCCACTTGGTGGAATAGACTATTTAATATTCATCAATTATTATTCTTATTTTGAATAAAATCGTTAACAAGGTGACACCATGGCGTTAAATTCCGCCACTCACCATGTAATAGCTCGAAAATCCGGACGGTGCGTAGGGAACGGAGTGTATTAACAATAGATTCCCTCTGCCTACCCCGCTATATACAGGATACAAAGAGAAGCTTAAAGAAACTTTATTTTATATTTCAGGTCTGAATCAAAAACATATATATGATATTCTGGAAAAAATGGAAAAATCTAAGGAAATTAAAAATTCGGCGGATTATAATAAACATTTAGAATCTATGCTTGTTTTGTTCATGACATTCTTAGATCAGTGTGATTTTGAAAATGACAATTGTCATCGTAAGTAAATAAAAAATAATAAGTATAGTTGTCGTTCAAGTGAATTCATATTTTATTTTACTGTAAACGAGATAGTTGTGGGTTCAATCCCACCTGGAGCCACTTTTTTCCTGGGCTTTGATGACACGACAAAGAACAGCGCTAATTAACACGCAATGTTGGGCGGTGTGTGGGGAACGGAGAGTCCCAAAACCAGGTTCCCTCTACGCTGCAATATGTGGGATACGGCGTGAAGCTAAAACAAAAGTTAAATAAAACAATAATAACTATAAAATAATGTAAACTCTGAAAATATCATTTATATGTATATTTTTTTTATTTTTAGGTAGTTACATATTTTTTGCAAATTCAATTTACCTTGCAATGGCAAGAGTTTTATCAATTTATGTTCAGCTCAACTTAGGCGGGAGGCGCAGACTGCTAGCCAATATTATTATTAATAAAGTTAAAACTTTTGGAAGGGTTTTAACGACGGAAACTGGGTATATTCTTGATGTGGTAATTTTTCTTTGTTTTAAAATTATTATATTATAGTCAAATTATACAAAATCTATTAATAAATTGTGATATTCTGATGTATAAGCTATGTTACAAATACATTACCCGTCTTCACAAATTCTCACATTTATAAAATAATATATATAAAAATATAATAACATAAACATAATATATAGTAAGATGTATTTATATTGACTCGAGGAAATGAAATATTTAATATATTCATTTCTTCGCTCTGGTATCGATGCAAAGCGCGCCGTTGAGTACCGCCACTTAACACCCAATGACTCCCGATTTCGGCTTAGCTTGCTGTGTACGGGATACAGCGTGGATCTAACAAATCATTCATATTGTATTAGAATAAAGCCAAAGATAGCTGTTCTTCTCTTCCGGAGAACGATCATAAAGCCCAAGTTTAGAGCGGCCACAACTCGTCGACCGTACTGCTTTTAATGTCCCAAAAAGATTTGTATTAGTCATACAAAAATGAAAATAACTGAATAGCCTGTTTAACCAAAAATGAACTGTTAGCTTTTTTAATATTTTCAACTTTCTTTAAAGTGTCATTGCACTCTATAGATATAAAAATATTTTAGTACACGTACAACAATTTTAACGTAGCAGGACTCGAACCCGCAACTATTGACGGTTTTCTAATATATATGCTTTTCTTCCTTTCAGTTGTATTTAATAATAAATGATCTAGACGACATCTCTATTGATCAGTTGGTAAGTTCTCGAGACCTTTTCTCCGGAACTCATTCTCTGTGGACATATTTGGAGGAAAACAAAGTGGACAGAGTGAAGCGTCACTTCGCACTCATTGGTGATCCGCAGTACTTGTTGTATAGTTATTGTCAGCGGTTATTGAATGCTAATAGTAAGTTTTTTTATGTAAATAAAAATAATATTTTTTTAGCTTCACGCTGTATCTCGCACATCAAAGGGATAGGTAGCGGGAACTTGGGAATCGAGTTTTAAGATACACCGTTCCAATTAAGACACTTCCGTTCCTCACTTTCCACCGAATTCTCGAGACTTTGCTTGTTGAGCGGCAGAACTTAACGCCGCACTTCACTTCATTACCAGAGTGGAGAAATGAAAACATCAAATATTTTATTCTCCAAGTAGAAATCGTTTGTGTACCTCGGCCACAACGATCTCAATCGATTTATATGAAGTAATAAATAAATAAATAAATAAATAAATCAGCTTCACGCTGTATCCCGCACACAGCAGGGTAGGCAGAGGAAACCTAGTGTTAAGAAACTCCGTTCCCCACTTTCTGCCGAATTCTGGAGGCATTGCGTGTTGAGTGGCAGAACTCAACGCCGCGCTTAACCTCGACACCAGAGCGGTACGTCGATACTAAATGGAAATATAAATTTAAGTAAATAAATATTTCATCTCCTCGAGTGGGGATCGAACCCACAACCAGTCGGTTGTACAGTCACACCTCGTGCCACTGCGCCACCACTGGCCTCTTATATGAGGTATTCTAGATTATATGAGGTAAATTATTGTATTTAAATTATATGGTAATTGAGGCCGTTGCAGTGGCGCAGTGGCACGGTATGCGAGTGTAAACGCGACAGTTGTAGATTCGATTACCACTCAAAGGAATTAATTATTCTCATACTCTCACTCTGTTAAAAAGACAAAACTCGGAAGTGAGTTCGGCCAAACGTGGAACCGATATACTTAACCATAGATCCCAAAAGACAGTGTGAAGCTAAACAAGTAAATAAAATGCCGTCCTCGTGATATATTGTTACATGATACTATATAAATGGTAGTGAGTTCGAATCTCATAAGAGAATCTCTATTTTTTAAACGTTTGTATTTATTAATGTAATGGAAAATGTGGAAAGGAGTATCTTAACACAAGGTTTCCGTTGCAAGCCCTGCTATATACAGGATACGGCGTGAAGATGCTAATAATATAACATTTTCAGATATTGAATCATTCGACCAAATAATGAATGTTTTAAAAAAAGCAATTTTTGAAAACGATTTAGCTCAACTGTCTCCTGATTATCAAATTTTGAATAAGTTCAAAGGAAATTTATACAGCATTAACTTTGAAGGTAAGCAATTATTAGAAACTAGGATACAGCTTCACGCTGTATCCCGCACACAGCAGGGTAGGCAGAGGGAACCTAGTGTTAAGACACTCCGTTGCCCACTTTCTGCCGAATTCTGGAGGTATTGCGTATTGAGTGGCAGAACTCAACGCCGCGCTTAACCTCGACACCAGAGCGAAGAAATGGAAATGTAAATTTAAGTAAATATTTATCTCCTCGAGTGGGGGGGGGGGGGGAGTTAATTTAATTATATGTATAGATTATATCAAAACAAAATGAAATGAGGCCGTCGTAGTGTAGCGTGACAAGCGATTCACTGTAAACGCGACGGTTGTGGATTTGATTCCCACTCGGTGGAATGATTATTGATTATTATTTATTAATATTTTCATTTCTTAGCTCTGGTTACAATGCAAAGCGCGGCGTTGATGAATTCGGCCACTCAAAGCGCAATGCCACGGTATGTGGGGAATGGCGAGTCTTAACACTAGGTTACCCTCTGCCGTGCTATATGCGTACAACGTGAAGATGAAAAACCATAAAATTATTACACAAATTGTAGCCCGTATGCTATTTTGGTTCATAATATAAGTTCCTTCTACATCCATTAAGTATTTTTTGCTTGAAAGTGGAACAAACGTAAATCTTTACAAACTTTTAACATTTATAATATTAGTAGGATAAGGTAATCAAAGGTTCCCTTCTGCTTCTATCATAGATAAAGAAAAGACAAGAGAGGTACTGTCAAATACTATATCTCAGTGTGAGCAATCGCGAGCATATGTCTATCTCTCTCAGACTTGCTCTGTCCTCGCGGGTGCGAGAGAGACGGAAGATACGCGTGACGCTCTGAACACGCTGCTGCGACTGCCGCGGGGAGTGACAGTTGTTAGCTTCGACGAGAAGGTAGGTTTCCTTTAGATATGTATATGATAATAATTAATAATCAATAATAATAATCAGCTTCACTGTATCCCGCATGTAGCGGGGTAGGCATAGGGTTAATCAACTCTGCTCCCCACTTTCCGCCGAATTTTGGAGACATTGCGTGTTGAGTGGCGGGACTTAACGCCGCGTTTTGCCTCGGCAAAAGAGCGAAGAAATGAAAATATTAAAACTTCTTTCCCCCGAGTGGGAATCGAACACACAACCTGTCGCGATCACAGTCACAGGCTGATGTTTAATTCTTGCATTATTGTAATTTATAACAAAATTTATTATTATTGAAAGAGATATCAATGATTTTTCACATTAAAAGATATCAAAGAATATAATTCGTCATCCATTATATTTTAATATACTTTTAAATTATGCTCTTTGAGAGAGGATTTTGTTTTATTTTGTTTTGTTTGAAATTTATATTCCTTTTTAACTTCACGTTGTATCACGCAGGATAAGCAGGGAGTACGGGGGAACCTAGTGTTAGGATACTCCATTCCCATTGCGCGGTGACTGCTGGAACTCAACGCCGCACTATGTGTCGTCACCAGAGCGAAAAAACGAAAATAATAAATATTTTATTCCCCAATTCCAAAATTCCTCTTCCAATTGAGAATCGAACTCACTCCCGTCGCGTTTACAATCACACGCTTGTGCCTCTGCGCCACGACGGTCCATATTTCTTTGTTCTAATTTCAGATACAAATAATGACAAATACGCTCCACCACCCCGCCATACTAACTTGTCGTCTATCAAACGGCAGGAGGCTGCGCTGTATTATAAAGCGAGGGGAGCGGGTTCGAGAGCACTGCGCCGCGATGGCGTTTAACCACGCCTTAGGACTGCGACACTCGTATAGGGTAACATTCGTTGATAATTTGTATAGCAGAATATATCTAGTGGTGAGATTCTTCGCCTATAGTCCGAATTCGAGACAATGTGTTTTGAGTGGGGGAACTCAATGTCACGTTTTGTTTACCGCGAGCGGAGATATAAAACAATCTATTTATTCCTCTGAATAAACATCATTTATATATTTTTTTTACATATGCAAATGTAAGTTAGTAATATGGATATGAACAATAAATTTAATAAATGTATACAGCATACATACTTAGAGTTGCCATAAATATTGGTACAAAGAAAAACATCATTTTTAGTAGTATTTATTGCTATTACAGCAGCACCTCGCACTCTTTCTTTGGTAAAGATAGATCTAGCTTTATCACAATCTTACAGAAAGGACCATTCTTTTTTATAGAACATATTGTTGTTAAGGCGCTCAACTACCTTCTAAAGAATTGTATCTTGATACACTTCTTAATATTTGGTAGCTTTTCACAAAAATATGGCTCAGTCACTGCTTGATAACTAAAACTCCTCCAAACTATCACCAAAAAATTACTCTTATAAGTGGTCTTCAAGTCCAAAGTCTACGTTTAAATTACGCAACATGGTTCTAGGCGCTACCTTTTTCTCCCGAGATAAAATCTTTTGCTTTCGGACAGCTTTGCTTTTTTCGAATTATTTCTCTTACTGCTGAAATCACCTTTTTCGTATGAACACTACGTGGATGGCCATATTTTTTTCTGCCACACACAGAGGAGATTTCATTGTATCTATCAATAGTCCGAGACAGAAACATTTGACTAATACTAAGCGTATGGAGGATTTTAAAAATTGTATTTGACTTCGTACCTAATTTATGTACTCTATGCAATCACAGTGATTCGATTCTCTTTATTATTCCTCTCCATTTTAATATCACAAAATATTTTACAATATATCGGCGTGAAAATAAGAAAACACAATGAAGAATTGTATATAAATTACAGATTTTAAATTCAAAACTAATATTTTGTCTATTTTTAATGGCAGCTAATCTGGAAAGCTAGAAAGTAGATGGCGCTAGTGAGTGTGGCGCTCATATCAGCTGTTTTCGAATTTCGTAATTTTTTTGTTTAATTTCTTTTGATTTATTTAATATCTATAGTCTACAAGGTGTTTTAGTTGTTCGCGATTATATTACCAGGATGCATCAATGTTGCATTGTGCCTTTGTGCTCCTCGAGGACGTCTGAACATTCCGGCTGGTGAAAAAATGAGAAAAAAATGGAAAGAATTCAAATGTTGTCAAATCCTTGTTTATATCTTTTCAGATAAGCAAACATAGTTCAAAACCTGTAGACCTCATTACTGAGAAATCAACCAAAGAAAGAGCTGTAGAATTAATAACGAAAATATTCGCAATAAGCTCCCCATGAATACTGTTGTATAAAAGCAAAACTTTTATTATAAATATGTTTAAAAAGTAAATTGAATATTATACAAAATATTTAAAAAAATAAATCACAGCAGGGTAGGCAGAGGGAACCTGGTGTTAAGACACTCCGTTCCCCACTTTCTGCCGAATTCTGGAGGCATTGCATGTTGTGTGGCAGAACTCAACGCCGCGCTTAACCTCGACACCAGAGCAAAGAAATGGAAATGTAAATTTAAGTAAATATTTCATCTCCTCGAGTGGGGATCGAACCCACAACCAGTCGGTTTTACAGTCACACACGTGCGGCGGCGCCACGACTGGCCTCCCAAAATATTTCAATGAAATAAAATTAAATCGTTTGTTTAAAAACAAGACATTATACACTATTTATTTATAAATAATATTATGTCAAATAGTGATAATAATCTTCTTTCTTTACCTGTACGTACATATTGGACTAGGATTTAGTAAATTACATTTTACATTTAAAATAAAGGTACAAAGGAAGTAGGCAGCAGTAAGTAACTTTAATGCGAGTTTTTTAGTAATAAAGACCGTCGTGGCGAAGTGGCACAGTCTCGCTGTACACGCTATGGTCATAAGTTCGTTTCCTCGGACGGATAGAGTAAATATCATTTAGCCGCTCTGGTAACAACAAAAAGCGTGGCTTTGATTCCCGTCATTCAACATACGCTATATCTTAGAAATTGACCGGAAGCGGGGAACTAATTGTCTTAACACTAAGTTCGCTCTGCCTTACCTGCTTTGTGCGGGATATAGCGCGAACCTCATTTATTTGATTTTATCTATATGTTATTAATCAAATTCGTAATACCTACTACAAGGTAGGATTTCATGCGGTTTGTTCGACGTGATTGACCTCCAACCACACTAGCGACGTCTCGCGGGAGCAAAAGCGGACATCGCTGCTATTGTAACAGCATTTTTGACCAGACTTAAGTATCTACATATAATTTATATATTAAAACTTTTATTTCTGTTTCAGATAGAGCCCTTGAGCGACACGTGCTGTGTTATCGAATATCTTGAAAACTACGAGCCGTTTAGGAAAATGATCACTGACAAGAACAACATTGGTATTAAATTATTGTATACGCATATCATGTATACTAGCGACCCAAACGCGGCTTCGCCTGCTTTATCTTATGCTTATGTTATAGTAAAATATACAAAGTGTTTTGGGATTGTGTTCCGACACTCAACACCCAATGCCTCCAGAATTTGCTGTAAAGTAGAAAACGAAAGTATTTTAATGGAAACGAAATTTCTTCTCTTTCCTCTTTGAGCGGGATACTGTGTGAAACTATAACTACAAGATATTTACATAAATTGTAACCTATGTGTTATTGTTATATATAAATTATACATACATGCTATCCATCCCATCCATCCCCACGAAGTTTCACATTAACTATATAAATAAGACTATTTAAACAAAACAAATCTAAGTTCGACTCCCACTCAGGAGGATGATTATAATAAAAATGTCGTTGATGTCCCTAGTGTATATCTATAGTAACATTAAGCTTAAGCTGAATTAAGGTCAAGCGTGGCGTTGAGTTCCGCTCCAATTAGGTAAATTAGTAAATAGAAATAATTGAATTTTCAGACATACCAGATATCAGTAACAGGACATGTGATAAAGAATTAATTTTAGATACAATGAGATCATTGGAGGAGTTTCAGAGATTGTGCGACAAGTTACCTTCTTATATGTTGAGGTAATATATTAGTAATATGCTGGATATACGAAGTAGGTGAATGTTCCGTCTCCGTATTTTTTTTTTGGAGAATCTTTTATTTATCTTTTCTCTTGTTAATTTAACATATACATTATCTGTTAACTCTTAGGTATGCGTTAGTAAAATTGTAAACAGCAGTTTTTATCGATATGAACCAAAAAATCTATTGATATTAATTTGTATGAAATACTAACACTAATCTGAGAGCTTGTTGATAAATTTAAAATTACCCTACTTTGTTGCGCCAACTTTAACATTTAAAATAGCGTTTTTTCGTTTCTGTTGCGCGATTTCGAGCCGCTGGCGCTTTAAAATTTTTATACGTTTTCTAAAAAAGTTTTTTTCTTTCTTTAATGTGGCGTAACATTTTAATTCTATATAGAAAAAAGAAGAATTTCTTTAAAAAGTCATAAACACATTCTTAATAATAATTATTATTATTTTAGACACGCCATTGAAGAAACTGCTATAACCGTAGAAAATTTTATAACTAAGAAGAAGAACTTTCTCGAGTCTGTTAGTGACATGACCCTCTTTAGTTATATCTTTGGTAAATATATTTTTTAATTACATAATTGTTTTTTTTTTTTTTTGTTTATTGATATGAATAATAAACATTTCATAAATATATGCTAACGTCATTTATATTTATTGTAATGTTGTTTTTGGATTCACGTAAATCTATGAAGAAAAAAAATTCCAAATAATAAATTGTCATTTTTTGTACGTGGAAAATATGCGAAAAAGAAGATATTACTGCTGCTGCATTTATTTATGTAAAATAAATAAAAGCAAAAAATATCTGTTTATTTGTTAAGCTAAAAAAAATTAAACGAATATTTTTAAATGTAATATTCTTGAAATTCTTTTGTTTACAGAGTTAGACGACCGCCATTTGGAGAATATGATGTACAGTATGGAAGATGGCGGCGCGTGTCACGTGGACTGCGACGCCATCTTGCAAGATGGCGGCGACATACCGCCGGCGAGGCTCACGAGGAACGTGCTCGCTGTTTGCGATACACAAGGTTGACTTTTAATATTTTTAGTGTCTTATCATCACTTAATGTCACTTAGAATACAAATCTTTTATTTTCACTCTTCTGTGAGACATTAAAAAATGTTTAAAATATTTATTAAATACTTTTTTATGAAACTTTTTTTTCTTAAATACAATCAAATAAATATTTCTGTAGTTCAAGCCTATAATACCGAGTGGGGGCCGCTACTTTATATCATACTTTAAATTATTATACAATATATTCAATTTCGGGGATCGGGGGTCCAAGATGGAAGGCTTGCTCGCAGCGACCCCTGCCAGCCCTTACAAGGGCTGCAACGTTCCATCCGCCACGTGCACCTCGAGAGAGCGCACTGATAGGGCGTCCCCCCGCGCCCGCAGGCGACGCGCACCAGTGCGTCCCCGCTGGTGTGTCAAGTGGCGACGAATGCGGCGTTGGGGGCCGCCACCCAACACGCCATGTCCGGAACGGCGGGAGGTGGAGGAAGGAGCTACAAATAGCTACGTGGAATGTAAGAGGAGGGGTGGAAGAAAAGATGAATGAATTATTAGATGTGATGGATGATAGAGATTTGGATGTCGTTTGTGTGACAGAGACCAAGCGAAAGGGCAATGACACGACCGATTTGCCAGGCAGTCGGGTCGCTTTCTGGGCCGGCGTACCAGAGAGCGAGCGGGGCTGTCAAGGTGTAGGTGTGTTATTGTCTTCTCGATTGGTTAGTGCAGTGGTTGAATACAAGGCGATCAACCCGAGACTGCTTTGGGTTCGCTTCAAGCTGGGGTTAACAAGAGTATTCTTGTTAGTGGCGTATGCGCCAGTATCCTCAGCTCTATTAAGCGAACTCTAGGAGTTTTGGGAAAGTGTCAGGGATGTTCTAGGTAGCGTTAGAGGGAATGAAAAATTAATAATATGTGACGATTTGAACGGATGAATCGGAACTGCGCGAAGCGGTTACGAGGGAGTGTTAGGTCAGTATGGTGACAAGAGAATAAATGAGGCTGGAAAGCTTATATTGGAAATTTGCAAGGAAAGGAATTTGTTTGTGGCAAACACTATGTTTGACCACAAACAAATTCACATGTATACATGGGAGCGAACGGAAGGGAAAAGTATGATTGATCTATTCCTAGTGGATCAGCGTATTCGAAGCCAAGTCATGGACACACGAGTGTTTAGGGGTTCTGATCTGGGAACAGACCACTATCTAGTCGTTGCTAGAATAAGGGGTCTGTTCGCGGGTTGGCGCAGCTACACGAGGTGTCCAGACTTGGAGTCGAATTACCGCATAAGAGGCTGGAAGCTTCAAGATCCACCGACTAGAAAGGAATATCAAGAAAGAGTTTCCAAAAAGCTAGACAGCAGTGAATCTGGAAATGGAAATATTGAGGTATGCTGGCAGAACCTTAGGGATTGTATGAAGGAAGCAGCGATAGAGGTATGTGGTAAAGGTAAAAGGGGCTTTAGCAAAAAGCGTGATGAATGGTGGGATGATGAAGTGCAAGATGCAGTAGAAAGAAAGAAAAAGGCATGGCAGGATTATAAAGCCTCTGGTAAAGATAAAAGTATGAGAGAGATAAAAAAGAAAGAGTATAAGCTGCAAAAGCACCAGACGAAAGTACTGATCAAGATGAAGCGTGAAAAGGCAGAGAATGAAAGAGATGAAAGGTTAACGAACAACTTCAAGGAAAATACGAAGCTTTTCTGGAGAGAAGTTAGTGTTTCTCGAGGTTGCTCGTTAGCCTGTAGAATGAAAGGGGTGCTTTCGAAGGACGATGAAATTCTAACAGAACAACCACACATTTTGCAGCGATGAGCGGAATTTTACAAGGAGATGTATGAATGTGATGACGCCTCACTCTCAAATAGCAGCGAAACGCTGAGTCTTGATGTAGCTGATGGTGAAATCAGTGTAAAAGAAGTTGAGAGTGCAATACGAAGTCTGAAATGTGGTAAGTCAGCGGGAGCAGATGGAGTTACTGCCGAGATGATCAAATATGGTGGGCGTCTTGGACTTGTTCTGGTTTTTGTGCAATTTGTGCTGGAAATCAGGGGAGGTCCCAGACGATTGGCGAGGTGCGGTCATCGTGCCTTTGTATAAAGGCAAAGGTTCACAGATAGACTGCGCAAGCCATATCAGGCTATCAGTTTGATTAGCTTAGGTAGTAAAGTTTATGCTAAAGTTTTAGCGAGAAGAATGCAGGAGAGATCTGAAAGGTTGTTGTGGGAGGCCCAAGGGGGCTTTAGACCTGGAAGAGGGTGTATGGATCAGATCTTTTCCCTCCGCATGATCACGGAAAAATTTTTGGCCGTGAACCAAAAAGTTTTCTGTGCTTTTGTGGACTTGGAAAAGGCGTTTGACAGAGTTGTAAGAGCGAAATTATGGAAGATACTACCCCGGTACAATGTGAGCGGACCCTTGCTGCAGGTTGTAAAGTCTCTTTACAGAGATCACTCAGCCTGCGTGCGAGTAGGAGCTGGCATGTCGCCCTGGATTGACATCCGATCGGGTGTTAAACAAGGTTGCGCCATGTCAGCTTGGTTGTTCAATTTGTATTTGGATAGCTGTCTCCAAGGAGTGAAACAAAGTGATATGGGAGTGAAAGTAGGTGACCTGAATGTGAATTGCCTGCTGTACGCAGATGATGCAGTGCTTATTGCATCATCAGAATGCGAGTTGCAGGCATTGGTCACCACTCTGAAAGAAGGGTGTCAATATAATGGTCTAAGCCTCAATGTGAATAAGACAAAGGTTCTGATTTTTGAAAGAGATGAAGAAAGGACGGAATGTAAGATCAGTGTAAATAGTAAGATATTAGAACAAGTGAATGAAGTGGTATACTTGGGAAGTATGTTCAGTAGAGATGGAAGATACGAGATGGATGTGGAAAGGCGTATTGCTGCCGGTAACAAGATTAACGGAGCCTTAGCTGCATTGATGAGACGGCAAAACGTCAGCACAGCTGCGCGTTTGGCCGTACACAATGCAGTTTTGGTACCGACGCTGTTATACGGCAGCGAAACGTGGGTATTACAGAAGAAGAATGAAAGAAAGATGAATGCTGTGGAGATGCGATCTCTTCGTAGGATATGCGGAGTCAGCTTAGCTGATCGAATCCGCAATGAAGAGGTACACAGAATGGCAGGTACTAGCGAGGATGTCACGGTGAGAATGAAGAAGAACGTGCTCAGCTGGTTTGGGCACGTCGAACGAATGAGTGATGAAAGAATGGCAAAAAAGATTTATGATGGAAAAGTGAGCGGTAAGAGAGGTAGGGGGAGACCTCGGTTGACCTTCGAAAACACAGTATCAAAGATACTGGAGGAAGGTCACGTAAAAAGCATGAGGACCCCCCGAAGGGCATGTATGAAGAGGTTGATGACAGTGGACGAGGCGAAAGAGGTATGTAGAGACCGTAACGTTTGGCGCTCCGTTCTCTCTGACTACCCCGCAAGGGATAAAGCGTGAAGCTAAGTTAAGTTAAGTTATATTCAATTTGAATATGTGTCTTAGTGTTGGAGGCTCGTGTACAGTCGAAGATGTCGCGAGTGCGTGAAGAGCACCGCCTCATATCACCGTCCCTGTCGCTCGCTCTGGCCTACCTGGGGGACCAATATGCGGGAAAGGTAGTAACTTGCTTTTATTGGCTCAATCTATTTATAGTAGTAGTATACAGTAGTAGTAGTATAGTACGGTTGACGAGCAGTGGCCTCCCTTGAGTTTGCGCATTGTACACTAACAGGTAAGAAAATGATCAAAAGTAAGTAAACATCCTAAAAATCTCATCTAGCAGGGCATACAGCTAACTTCAACGCGACTCATTGACCCCACTGTATTTTTATATCAATGTAGTTCAGATTTTTACAATAGCATTTCGAGGTGACACTACCTGTGTACCGCTAAAATTTATTTGAAATGCGTGTCAAAAAATAACAATAAGAACTTATAATATTTATATATATTTATAACAATAAAACATAACATAAAACATAACATTGAGGCCAGTCGTGGCGCAGTGGCATGAGGTGTGACTGTAAAACCGACTGGTTGTGGGTTCGATCCCCACTCGAGGAGATGAAATATTTACTTAAATTTATATTTCCATTTCTTCGCTCTGGTGTCGAGGTAAAGCGCGGCATTGAGTTCTGCCACTCAACACGCAATGCCTCCAGAATTCGGCAGAAAGTGGGGAACGGAGTGTCTTAACACTAGGTTCCCTCTGCCTACCCTGCTGTGTGCGGGATACAGCGTGAAACTGATTTAATTTAATAACAAAAAATATTTTATAGTAACTGAAATGATTTGGGGCCGATGTATCGTACCATCGTGCGATGCGACGGTTGTGGGTTCGATTCCCATTCACTAGAATGAAGTATTTAATATTTTTATTTTCTCTCGGGAACAGAATATCTAGGTTACCATGTTAGACCTAGCTATATATAAAATATACAAAATTATTTAATAAGATATATATAAAATTATTTTTTATTATTTTCTAGTTCAATCAAATACAAAATACAATAAAAGGAAAGGAATTAAGTTTCAATTCTACTATTGAAAGACTATCAGTTTCCAAAATGCCGAATAAAGAAAAATATATAGAGTTATTGAAGGAAGTGTTTCAGGATTTTGAAAAGAAAACTGAATATAGTGTCGAAGAACAGGTATGTTTAGTTTTTATATAGCTTCCCGCTGTATCACGCATATAGCAGAGTGGGCAGATGGAATCTAGTGTTATGACACTCCGTTCTTAATGCACTACTCAATTTTCAATACTGCGTATCCACCGGTGAAATTCAAAGCCGTGTTTTGTCTTGAAAGAATGAGAATGTGAAAATATATAGTGAGAATCGAACCCACAACGCGTGAGTTAATTGTTTTATTATAATATTTAACCGACCTCAAAGAAAGATTATATTAGTTTGATATATAGTTATATGATATTGTTGAAAATGAATAATATTTGTGTCCAAGCATGTGTGCAAAGTTCCGTAAGTATTTGTGAATATGTAAACAAAATTATCGAAAACTTAAAGTATTATTTTTTTTAATTAACTGTAGTATATTCCACCCAACGAAGGGAATGATTCAAGTTTTATTAAAATTGGTTCAGTAGTTTTCGAGATAATTTTTCGGTATGCACGCATTTTCGGGTAACTTGCATAGTACTAGAAGGCGTTTAGTTTTCTTAATCAGTTAAGTTGCAATCTATAATTTGCAGGGTACAGCGTGAAGCTATTTAATTTTTTAAGTGAAGCGGTTTTATTTTCTTATTAATTTTCTTTACTATTACAGGTGTCAAGTTTGTTCCGGCAAAGCACTGATCAAAGAATATTGAGTGTTACCAGATCTGGCTGGGAGCCGTGGATTTAGTTTTATTTTATTTTCTTTCTTATAATTATAATCATTTTCTTTTTTGTTTTGTATATTTGCTAGGAATTAAACTGTTATATCATTTGTTCAGACTTTTATTACAAAAAACTTTATATATAGAGTATTTTTGTCAGCACCGCTTTAAATGAAACCACAGTTTTATAATATAAATATTTTTTTTTGTAATTTAAATTGAAATAAATATATTGTTTGAAAAGAGTTAGCATCGAAGCGTCCCTACCAAAATGTTTACATTAAACCAGTTTCACACTGTATTCCGAACACTGTGGGGTGGGCAGAGGAACCTGATGTTAAGATTATTATTTTATATTTTTTTGAAATATGTTTATTTTACACTATTTAAGACATAAATAAGACAATTCAAATATATTTATTTATTTTGAACAAAAAAAACATGCTTTCTTTCTAGTAAAAAAAAATTACAATATATGCAAGAAACAATATCATATATAGATAAATAGATAGATATAGGTCAATAGTGGCGTACAGGCATAAGCGTGTGACTGTAAACGTGGCAGATTGTGGATTCGATTCCCACTCGAGTTAATTAAATATTTTCATGTTCCTCGCTCTGGTAACAACCCTCCCTAGGATAGGTTCCCTCTACCTACCCTGCTATATGCGGGATACAGCGATTTTTATTTTAGATAATGATCCTAGTCTGTTTAGACTTTAAACAAGTGGCGTTTATATCGGAATTTTTTAAAATCACACTGTAACGCGGAAAAAACAGGGCAGTCAGAGGAAACCAAGTCTTAAGACACTTTGTTCCCCACGCGCGGCCTAATTTTCAAGTCTGTTACGTGTTGAGCGGCAGAACTTAATGTCGTGCCCTGTCTTGTCACCAGAGCGAGGAAGTGAAAATAATTCATTCCTACCAATGGAAATCGAACCCACAACACAGCTTAAACACTTATAATGCACTACGACGACCTCAACCGTAAATAGGCGTAACATAACACAAAAAACCACAAAGTACAAAGTTCAAATATTTTCATGTCTTAATACACTTTTGTGTTAATTTTGTTTTTTATGTATATTTTTGATGTGAGACCGTAAAGTACTCCTATAATATGATGTAAAATTACAATAATTGCAACCATAACACTGTGTTTTAGTGTGCATTCCATTTATATGGTTTTTAAAATTTGTTTGATAGTTCGTTTTGTATTCACAAAAAGAACATTCGTAAACAAAAATTTTTGAATGTTTTGAATTAATGTGTATATTTAAGTTTGGTTTATTAGCTGTCTTATATTTGCAGTACGAACAATTATAAAATATTTGTTTTGTGTGTTTAACATTAATATGTATATTTAAGTATTCTTTATAAGCTGTCTTAAATTTGCAGTAGGAACAATTATAGAATGTTTGTTTTGTGTGTTTACCGTTTATATGTCTTTGTATATTACCTCTTTCAATTGTTTTGTAGCCACAATAATCACAAATTAATATATTTTTAGGATGATTCAGTATGTGTCGTGTCAAATCAGTCATATATTTAAAACTTTTATCGCATATATCACATACTAGATATTTTTTTAAAGTTTCCTTAAGTTTTTCTTGTGTATCAGAGTTGCTCGTTCCTGCGCGTTCAATCTCAATAGAATCTTCTAGATTGTGTGTTTGACCTCTTGTTTCTTCTGCGGATAAATTTTTATTCTTTTCTTCTTCAGCTTTATGATCTTCGATGTTCGGTTGAACTTCTGTTGAAATTCCATTTTGTATTGGATGACGTAAATTTTCATTTTTATTTGATAGAACATCTTCATTGTTACTTTTGTTATTGACTATAAATTTAATAGAAAATATATATTATATAATATATATATTTTTACATAATTTATATAGATTTTTATATAATTTACAATATTTACCTATTGGTAAATATTCTCTGTTGTATTTTCTTAAATCGATGCCGAGCAACTGTGCAAATTCACAGCCATAAAAAACTAGAAGTTCAGTGAAGGGCTCTATATGCTTGATCGTCCTGTTAAAAATTATTAAAAAATATAATAAGGCGTGGCGTGGCGTTGAGTTCCGCCACTCTACAATAAAAAATATAGTATTATAGATAGATAGAACTTTGAATAAAAAATACTCCGTTCACTTTCACTCGCCGTTTTCCCTCGAGATTATCTCTCACGATATTGCGTGGTTCGGAATTCCATGTTGCACTTCCTGTGTCTTACCAGAGTAGGCAAATGAAAATAATTATTTCTATGAATTTCCTCAATGGGATCGGCCCCACGATCATTGAAATTAGACAGATGCTGCCCCACTGCATGACGGCTTTCAAATCAACCGAAGTATACTTATTTCTCTTTCCTAAGTGTGGATTAACACTTTAAAATGTTTAAAAATATCGACAGGAAGATACAAAATATCGATCATCCCTAAAATCCGCCTTCTATAAATGTACATAACATACATGTGTAGAGCACACGGAATTACCTGTAATAAATTTGTCCCTTATGTTGGTATGCCACAAGATTCTGTTCTTGAAAGTTTCGAGAGCAATTTATATATCGCATCCAATTTGAATTATTTTCGTCTGAAGCATCTATGACGTAGGCTGGCTTTTCATCCAAAAATACCTGTTCGTAAAATATTTTTTAAGTATATTTTTTATTAAGCTTCACGTTGTATCCTGCATGTAGCAACGTAGGTAGAGAGAGCTCAGTGTTAAAACACTCCGCTCCCCTCTTTCCGCCGAATTCTTGAGGCATTGTGTGTTGAGTGACAATGCCACACTTTGCCTCAGGACCAGAACGAGGGAACGTAAATATTAAATATTTCTTTTACTCGAGTGAGAATAGAACTCAAAACGTGTCGCGCTTACAGTCAC
The DNA here is from genome assembly GCA_021202915.1 of Heliconius himera. Classification (NCBI taxonomy): domain Eukaryota; kingdom Metazoa; phylum Arthropoda; class Insecta; order Lepidoptera; family Nymphalidae; genus Heliconius; species Heliconius himera. The sequence goes on from JAJHJA010000490.1 coordinate 92,347, forward strand.
TCGAGTGTGCCCTTGCGCCACGCCTGGCCCGAAGTAGAGTAAGTTAAATATTTTGTTAAGGTAAAATGAATATTACAAAAAAAAAGGTTTATATAAACATTTCTACAATAAAAAAAGTCGTAATAGAATTTAGAAATTTTACTATTTTTGGATTGGATTCGCCAATAAAACAAAACCTAATGGACCTATTGAATATGTAAATAACAGTGCTATTCTCCAACACAAAAATAATATGTAAAACATAGTCCACCTGCCAACAGTACGTGGACGTCACATCGTTCATAAATCTCCCGCGGTACGGTCCAAAGCGGACATTTAGTGGTACCGCTTTGGAAGTAAACACCCCTAGACCAGCGCCTGTAGGAAATATTAAGATAATAAATTAAAATTAAATTAAATCAGCTTCACACTGTATCCCTCATACAGCAGTAGGCAAAGGGTACGTAGTGTTAAGACACTCCGTTTCCCACTTTCCGCCGAATTTTAGAGACAGTCCGTGTTGAGTGGAGTACCTCAACGCCGGGCTTTTGCCTTGGTGCCAAAGCGAAGTGATGAAAATATTAATAAATAATAATTCATTCCCTCGAGTAGGGATCGAACCCACAACAATATTGCAGCCTTGTGCCCCTGAACCATGACGGCCTCTATATTAATATAATGTTATAATTAATCTATAAATTATTTTCTTACTATTTAGAAAAAAAACCTACATAGAAATGGATTACTTACATATCATTAATCATCAGTATTAGGTCCACATTTCTAATTTCCTAGCGAATCTAGTACAATTTTCAGAAAAAATATTACTAATAGAGTATTTTCCATAATTTATTTATAGATACAATTAAGAAGGAAGACAAAAAAATATTTGCAAAAACAAAAACCCCGACTGCATCAAACTAAAGGGAAATAAACAAGCCCAATAGTTTATTAGGATTAACAGCCGCGACCTCTTTAAATTATGCGGGGTTCTTGGTAAAGATTTTATTGATTGAAGAATTACTTATAGGTCCCGACGCGAGGGCCCTAATATAATGTTTTTTTTAGTTTCTCGCTGTATCCCGTACATAACAAAGTAGTCAGAAGGAACCTGGGAATTTAGTTTTATGACACTACCCTTCCATTAGGATACTTCCCCATTTTCCGCTAATTCTGGAGGCATTACGTTTTGAATGGCGGAACTCAACGCCGCGCTATGCCTTGACATTAGAGCGAAGAAATAAAATAAAGCGTGAAACTGATAAAATATTTATATAAAACTGTACCTGGTATAGAAGAAAGTGAATAGTGCAGGAACAAATCTGGTAAAGTGAGCGCAGCATGAGGAAGAGTATGAGGCAGATGTGATTTGGAAACCTTTTTAATATATTGAAATTTCACATGAATTTAAAACTGACATCAAATGTATTAAATTTATCTATGCGAGTATAAATTCTCAATTTTTAAGGTATTACATGTTATACTATTATACTATTACATATGTATAACTATAAATAATTATTTAGTATGTGTTTACACCATGTATTTTTATATGACTGAAATTAGAATCTACTCGTCTGACTTTTAACGTAACGTAACAACGTTAACGTAACAGTGGGACGTATCGTAATGGATCTGCGGATAATAGGGGCAATAATATTTTATATTATAGATTATATTTAAAATATTATTAATATTTTTTCCAACAAGAACTGAACAGAAGTTCATACTCTGGGTCGTAAATTTAGCTTTACTTGTTACACATACATACCTCAGTATCTGGTATAACCAGAGGAGATCCGTGAATGGCGCAATATTCAAAAACATAAATGCAGCAGAAAGGACAAACTATAAATAAAATATTTATTAGTTTCTATACATCTGTTTTTCTTACTAAAAAAATATTTTTCGCTGCTTACTTCGTAATTTTTACTTTTCTTTAAGCAAACAGAGACAAAAATCTATTTTGCTAAGGTCAAAGAAGTCAAAAAAATCTAAAGTTAATTTAGTTGAAAATAATACGAATTAAAGACATATTTATAAAAACTACTTACAAATATAGTTATCTTGAGTGTGTTGAACTCCGTACATGACATCCATACTTTTAGTAAATTTACTTTCTATTTTGATATTTAAAATCACTTAAACTTAATTCTAATCAAAGTATTAATTTTATGTAGAATCTAAATCAATTTATAATTACATCATTTCTTGACATATCAATTGGCGCCAAAATAATACGATATTTTATTCTCATATTTAATTATGTCATAAATGCAAAGGTTATAATAAATTCTGCCTATATTTTTTTAATTAAAATTTTTGTTATCTATATTTTTTATAATGATTTGTACTTTAAATTGATATTAGTTATTTAATTTTTTTTATAACTTAACTTTTGTTTTTAATTATTTTTGTAGGCAAATGTTTTTATAAAATGATGTTAAATATAAAAGGTAGCATTGCAATAAAACAACAAAATAAAAATTATGACTAAATATTCTTTATTATTCTTTCCAAATAAATAATTCTACTTCTAGAACACTCGCGAGAAATTATTTACAATATTAATATACAGATATAATGCATCCACTATGGAGACATTAAATATATAAGTCAGAGAAAATAATTCTTTTTAATTTCAGCTTCACGCTGCATCCCAGAAATAGCAAGACAGGCAGAGGGGACCCAATGTTAAGTCATTTCGTTTCACCACTTCCCACCGAATTTTCGAAACATTGCATGTTGAATGGCGGAAATTAACGCCGTGCTTAATTCATTATTAACTTGAGATAATTTTAATTATTTTAAATAATAAATTAATATAATTAATGTAAATGAGATTCAATTTTATTAAATATTAATTGTGTGTAGAGAACAATCAATATGACTTATAATGTATTAAATTATGCTACTCTATGAAGACACTAAAACATAAATATTTTTTTTAGCTAAAGTAAATCTTTAACGTAGCAAAATTTGAAATCGCATCTTAAATAAGGTTCGAAATTCAAATTTTACATGCCTTTTTTAGTAATTATAAGCATAAAATAAATATCAAATTTAAAATAAGTATTTATTAAGACTAAAAATGTGACATTATTTGAGTATTATGAATGAGAATTAAAATATATATATTGATTCCTAATTAAACATATTTTGTTTTACAATGAGTATATATTTTAAAGTAAAGGTAAAAATAATAAAAAAATCATTGATATTTTCTAAAATTTCATTAATACCTTTTAAATAAATATTTTAACTATAAAGTTACTACATACAATGTCTATATAATACTGCTCTTTTAAAAGATAACTCATATACAATATATTCAGCAGAAACTGCATAAACTGAATAAAAAAAAAACAGGAACAGTAACAGACAAGAACAGTATCCACAGCCAGCTCTCGTGGAGCTCTACAATCAAAATATGGTCTACACAGACGCAAACACAGCTATTTCAAATAAGGTTTTTAACATATATCCATTTTTCTGAAACAGAAACTACAAAGTCAACCCTTGCATTCATCGCACATGCTGACCAAAGACCGCCGAACGATGGTACGATTGATGGACTCCTGTCCTGATGCCGACTACCCCCCCCCCCCCCCGCATTAAAATCAAAAAATCCCAGTGTATATTAAAACAGGACTAATTGTCATTGTTAGATATTCTGCGAATCCGGATAATCGAATCTAATCGAAGCAATTTTTGTGCATATGTAGTACCTACATAAATGTTTATTAAAAACATCAAATATATATAATATAAAAATATTTTGTTATATCAACAAAATTGAATATTTATAAAGAAATTGTTGAGAGATACAAATTATATTATTTTATAATATGTATCTATTAACAATTTTTTGACGGTGAAATGACTTATTTATATAAAATGTACGTATATTTAATATAAGGTCGCGGTAATGTGAGGACAGGATTATCGAGTTTCTATTGTAAAACTAAATAAGTTGGCACGATCTGAAAGCTGCCATTAAAGATATCAATTACTTTTTAAGCTTCATTAAGCCAATATGATATAGAATATAATGTAGTTTTATCCAACTGACATTAAATCTATGCAAATTATTCGTAGATTATGTTAAGAACAAGAGATTTTTTCTTTTCATTACAACATTTTTATATTTAAATTCAAAGTATTATTAATTCAAATGGTTTGTGGCACTTTCAAATTATAAAAAAGGAACATAAAAAGTTCTTTACAGAATAGAGTCAAGCTGCCGACTGGCCTATACTGGCCGCCATATCGAGAAAAAGATACGCTCAGATACTATTTAAATTACAGTACTAAAAATCACTTGTATAGTTGTTTATTTCTGGATTCTACCCTAGTTATTCACTTCTTCTTTGTATATATATATTTTTATTTTTCAACCTAGCTCTAGTCTCTTGGGCCAGGTTTTCTTCAGACATATATAATACACATATAATAAAATTGTAACTGATCTCTGTCTGTGCATGGAAGATTTATGAGAAAATCTACAATAGAAGGCAGTTGACAATGTAATAGAACAGAAAACAACGATTTTTAAAATTATTGTCTGTGTCTGGTGTTTGTCGGTGTACGTTTACATCAGAAACGACTTAACCTTCCCTCAATATTTAGTATTGTTTTTTTCGCTCATTGTGTTTTATTTGAATCAATTCATACATAAAAAAATATCAATGTAAAAATATTCTGTTCAACGAAATACAAAATCAATGTTTTATTGAAATGGCATTTACTATAACACGAAATCAATTCAGATAAATAAATAAATAATCGTATAGTTCAAGCAGGCGACGGCGCGAGTGGGGCGCTAGTGTTCCTTAAAGAGTGTCACTTAAACGCTTGTTAGCGGCTTCTGCCTTACATATTAATCCACTTCTGTTTTTAGTTAATGGAGTTCCGAGCATGCCATTTGTGCCATTTATTCGCTTCTTTCTTTCCCTTTTTTCTTCCCCTAATACAACTATCCACTACCCACTTTCTTTTATATTTATCATATATCTACTATTATATTTATCATATATCACAATATCTATTCTATCCTCTGTCATATCTATTTTCTGTCACCCTGACTCTAACTCATGGGCCAGATTTTCTTCAGCCAGAGGTCAAATAAATTAATAGCCTACCCTATGTATTCACTCTCCACCTTATTTTTTTAAGTGTCTTTATTTCTACTCACTTCCCTTCCGCCATGTATGTTCTTCAATCGACCTTGCTAAGTTTCCTTGGTTTCCTTAGGCAGATGATAATAAAAATGGCTCCTACCTAACGATATATAGATATTCACCTTCTCTTTATTTTTTATCTCTCCCTTGCTAGGTCTGTCCCTCAGTCAACCTGGCCCTGGCTTCCGTGGCAAGGATTTTGAAATTTTTAATAACTTATTGATGGCCCCTATCCTATATAATAATTCTTACTCTCTTTTCCATTTCTCTCCATCCCTACTCACTCCTCCCCTGCCACGTCTGTTCCTCAGACAACCTGGCTCTAGCTCTCTTGGGCCAGGGTTTCTTTAGATGCACATGTTCGACATGGGCGCGTTGTTCCCCTGCCGTTGTGAAACTTTTACCGCAAGTATCGCATTTGAATGGCTTTAGACCTGTGTGGATCTGTAAATGAATTGTATATAATATAAATATTGCCTTTTCTAATAAATTATACCTAGGGAAATATCAACAGTATTTTTTAAGCTTCACATTGTATCCCGAACATATCAGGGTAGGCAAAGGCAACCTGGGAACCTAGTGTTAAGACATTCCGTTCCCAGTAAGATATTTCCGTCAACCACTTTCCACCGAATTCTCGAGACGCTTTGTATGAAAAAATGATAATCGTGAAAAAATTATAAAATGATATACGAGCATATGAAAATATTGAATATTTCATTCTCCTGCAACAATCGAACCCACAATCATCGCCTTTAGAATCGCACAGAACTGCCCTTGTGGCACGACTACCTCAAATGTTTCTTTAATAGCATTATAAAATACTCACAAACATATGCCTGCGTCTATTATTGAAGAACGCAAAGTGTTTCCCACACAATGGACATTCGTAAGACGGCCGCGACGCGCTGTGCACTCTCATGTGGAACACCAGGTTAGTTTTCTGCGTGAAACTCTTCTCGCATCGGTCACATTTGAAACGTTTTTCACCCGTGTGGACCCACATGTGGTCTTTTAAAAGGGCCATGCTCTAGAAAAAAAATAATTGACAGAAAATTTAGAAATATGTCACTTCGTTCTACAATCATCACTTAATTTTTAACGTTTGGCCTTAGATATATACACTTGATATTGATATTTGATATCGCGGTCGTTTCCACTCGGGGGATCGAATTATTTTTGTTACGGACTCTGGTAATCAAAGCGCGTCTTGTAGTATAAGTAAGACTGGCCAGAAGGTATGAGAAGGTAATACAGAGAATACAGCACTTTTGAATCTTAAAATAAACTCGAGGACCTGTAGGATTAACAGTGCTAACATTTTTGTATAACTTAATTATTCATAGTTTTGTATTAAAGCAAACCAACAATGTAGTAATAATTAAACCATTAAATCAATCGGCTCCACAAATTACATAGAAACGACAAAGAAATATTTTATTATCACGCATATTTCTAGCTGGTGTTAAGTTTCTATCTGATATCAAATTAAATGAAGAAAATATTATTTTCTTCATCTTTAAATTTATAGAGCGTGGCGTTAAAAATATAAAATTTAAAAACTCAACGTCGTGTCTCCAACTTGTGCCAGAATTCGGCGGAAAGTTACCTGAAATATCCTCCCGCACTGTTCGCACATGCACGGGGTCTTCATAGCGGGGTACTTGGTTCGATTCTTGTCGGGGTGCGCTCGTCTAAAGTGCTGAGCGTAGAGACGAAGATCACGGAGTTGAATACCGCACTAGAAGAGTAGGAAATAAACAGTAAAAAAGACGGAATTAAAAAATATGTTCAAATATAGGAATGAATAATCAATCATATGTGTGGACGTGTGATGTCATATATGAGCATGTGATTTTATATGTGGACGTGGGATTTCAGGTGTGGACGTGATCTCGTGTAGATGTGAGACCACATATGTGGATGAGTGATCTTATGTGTGGACACGTGACATGTGTGAACGTGTGATGACATGTGTGATTGTGAGATTACACATTTGGACGCGTAATCTCATGTGTGGACGTATGATCTCATGTGTGCATTTGTCCACACACGTGTGAACTCATGTTTGTACATGTGATTTTGTGTTGCCGAATGAGCTCTTGTGTGCACAATCTTTCCTCACGTATGTATATGTGATTGTAAGTATAAATGAGTGTTTTCGTGTGTTTTTGTGTGTATATAACATACATCGTTTTATTTTTTCTTATTTAATTGTTTTCATGCGTATGTATACCTGTTCGCAAGTAACGGCGCTGCCCGCGTCGTTCGCGGCGGAGGGCGAGCGCGGGTGTATGACGGGGCGTCGCTCTATCTTCCTCATTATGCGACCGTTGCGTTCCGTGTTCATACTTTGTGAATCGTTTCTAATACGATTTCTGCCAAATTGTGTGTGAATTATGTTATTTTTACACATTTTTGGTGGTAAGCTAATAAAATGTAGATAAGGGTTTAAAAGCATGCTATATTTTTTTCGCACGTATACAATTAGTTGAATATGATATAATGTACTAAATTTATAATATGAATTTTCGATATGCTTATAATAAATCTATGAATAATATTTTAAATTTGAATAAAATTATAATTATTTTAAAGCCAACGCGACGGTTGTGAGTTAACTTCCTCGCTATGGTAAAAATACAAAGTGCGGCGTTGAGTTTCGAAAATTGTGCGGTGCGTATTTCAGTACTGGGTCCTCTCTGTCTATCTTATTATATACGGGATACAGCTAGAAGCTAAACAAACACTCACGGATCATTATCACTACTGTGTCTCGAAGATAGTTTCAAATGCCTCGAATGAGCTTCCTCAGATATGAATTTAACTTCACACACTTCACAATACGGTCCTTCTAATGTCACCTGAAAATATAGATAATAGAATAGAAATATTTAAAAAACCGACATTATCTATAAAAACGGCATAAAAATAATGTCTATTATATGGGAGCTCCTTAAACATTTTTTCCCGTTTTTTAGTACTTGTTGTTATAACGGAAACAGGTACATATCATCTGTGAAAATTTCAACTGTCTAACTATCACTGTTCATGAGATACAGTTGGGTGACAAACGAACAGACAGACGGAACAACAGCGGAATCTCAGTCATAGGGACCCATCTTAAGAATAAAGTAGAACAGACTCAGGTGGTCTGGGCACGTCGAGAGAACGAAATTGGTAAAAGAGACAGGACCTCGGTTAGTCTTTCACGACAAAGTATTTCTGATTCCAGAGTTAGATCACGCGGAGGACATGTGTGAAGAGGTTGATGACAGTGGATGAGGCTCCTCGTCCGCTGTCATCAATACCTCTTTTGGTATGCAGGACCGCAGCGTTTAGCGCTCCGTTTTCTCTGGCTACACTGCTATGGATAAAGCTTAAAACTAAAAAGTGCATAGGCATTTTGTCGTGGGACACACTCTGACTATAACCGCGATGGTTGTGGGTTCTTACAATTCATACAGGCCAAACAAAAAAATGAATTCCACTATGTGCTAAAAGTTTATAAAATAGGCAAAGGGAACGTAATATCAAAACACTTTGTTCCCTATTTTAAGCCCAATTTTCCATTATTTGGCTGAACTCAATACCGCACCTTGCCTAAAAATCCATAAACTAATACAAAATCTGTATTTTATCACTAAAGCCTAATAATACTTACAGTCTTATCGGCCAGTCTGTGTTTCTTTTTCTTGTGCACATCGATACCTTTCTTACTAACAAATGTATACCCACATAGTTCACATACAAAATCTGATACATGCTTAATTCTTATATGTCCCATATAAGTTGTTAATTTACTGAAAAAAAATAAGATAAAAAAAGATAAACTATGATTACTTTAGTTTCAATAAATGGTTAATGTACTGAAAAAAAATTAAGCACTTTTTCCATGTATTTCTTTATGTATTTATATAATTCCTTGGGGATGTTACAGAAATCAGAAACCGTAACCAAAATCGAATTCGATATAAAATTAGTAGAAAAAATTAACAACAAATATCACAAACTGTCAATAACAAATTCTATAAAAATTTACATCTCAATCTGTAGCCGAAACTTTTCGATACTTACTGATAATCTTATACAGGGTGGAAGAGGCAGCGCTCCGTTTACGGAAACAGCATATAGGGTAAAATATTTCAAACCTATACCTAAAGAAATTAATCAAGATGCATCAACAGTTTGGACGTAGGATTTTTTTTTCATTTCACGATTTTTATCCATACCTGTATTTCGTGTGACGCGATTACGTATAGATCCCAATAACATAAACACTTACTACTAAAGGTTAAACAACTTTGAACTTTATCGCCAATACCTACGACTCGATATCGGAATGAGACGTGTGCGGCGGTGTTCCTTTGATAGGTTTATGTGTGCGTGCGTCGTCCTTACAAATGGCGTTTTATTTTAAAATGACAATTTTACTATTTATTTTGTTTGAAGAAATTACTTTTTCATTTTTGGAAATTTATTTTTTTCTGATTTATATTAGGCTCTTATAGAGTACTTAAAACTGTGGTTTCATTTAATGTGGTGCTTACACTTCCACCCTGTATATACATAAATGTTATTTTAAACGAAACCGATACAATGTACTTTCTTTTTCCATCCGTATTCCTTTCTGTATCTAGATTCGAAATGTTACGTAACATACTTGTTCCTGATTCGTTATTATTTAAAAAATTATGTAAAAATTTGCTGTTTTATTTATAAGCACTTAATTTTTTCATGATAACAAATTTTGAAAAAACATCTATATAACAACAACTATCATTCAATCCCTACAACTTTAAAAAAATTAAGTTAAAAATCCAAAACATATTCCTTTGAACCTACTACTTCCTACACAATGATATACTCACTCAAACTCACTGGGACAGTGGGGACATTGGTATTTAGTACCGGCGTGCCATTTCTCGTGTTCTCGAGCTACACCTCTGAAAATATATAGAAAAAATATTTACAAAATGCTATTCTACTATATTAATTACATATATACATACTATATTAATTAACTAATTTTAAAAAATATTTATTATTTTTAAATATATTTTTTTAAGTAATTTCTCTTTATACGCCATCGAGATACAACTAAAAAGTCAATGGCTATGATAATCCCACATAATGGTTGTGGATTCGATTCTGTCTCGGGAAAATAATTATGTATCAATCCATCCAAACAAAACAAATGTAGTTACGCCACTCTTCGTACAATATATTCATAATTGTATTTTGACTTTAGGCTACCTCCCTTTTAAATAATTTTAAAAGCTATAAAAGATTCTATTTTTCTTTAATTTGAACCTGTTTCTAGTAACAAAAGGACATCCTTTACAGCTGAACTTCTCAGTGTGTTGCGCTGTGAGGTGTTTGCGAAGAGCTCTCGCCGTTTTAAGCCTAGTTTTACATATAAAACATTCGTAGGCACCGCTTTGCTGTAAAAAAAATAATAAAAATTTAAAACCGCCGACATAAAAAGTTGCAATAAAGAAATAAACAACTAGGTTGGCCTACCTTCCAAACAAAAGAAACTAATTCAAAATCAGTTTGGGAGTTATGACGCTACAGACAGACTATACCTACACACAGACACGTAAAACTTTTAACAACCCTCTGTTTTCGTCTGGAGTTTAAAATAAAAAAGAAATCAGAAAGAGAAATGAGACTCTGTTGTGGCGCAGTCGCACAACATCGCGCGTCGCGTGTAAACGCGACGGTTCTGGATTCGACTAAATCTCACTCTTCCTTATTATTACTCATCTCTTATATAGAAGCTGCCATAACACGACGAACCAACAAAAAAATATATAATGTTTCTTTAGTAGTACAATAGATACTTTCTATGAACTAAATCATTATCACCCCTGCTGGAATAACAAAACGCAGCGTTGAGTTCCGCCATTCAACACGCACTACCTCGAATTTAAGCTGAACTCTGGCCCTACCTACCTGCGAGACAAAAAGAGAATCTCCATCTCCCACAATCTCACAAAAACTCACCTCGCTGTGTCTCACAACGTGCGCGTCATATCTATCTCTTATCAGGAAACCACGATAGCACGACGAGCACTTGTACGGCGCGTTCTTGTACGTGGATGTGTCTTGTCGCCGTTCCACCTCAGCTATTTGCTCCTCGTACGTCAACGTCGTGATCGTGAATAGCGATTCATCCAAACCGTCTGTTGTTTTTCGCCTTTTTACGTCAGATTTTTTGTATCTAGAAATAAAAGTACTTGACTACATCTACATAATTGTGGGTTTTATCATTCAAAGAAATGTTTATTATATATATTTTCGTCAAATTACGACGTTAAACTCCGCAGTTATGCAATTTCTCTAAAATGAGCTATTTAGTAATTATTTAATTTGCTATATACCTATATATATTTAATTCTTTGTTTAACAATTTTGTACATTTTATTATGTACTTAATCTTATTTAAAGGAAAAATATTTAAAAGAAAAATCATACTCACTTATCCATAGTAGTGGTAGGATTATCATCGTTCTCTTGTTTTTTAATTTTAACCTCTTTCATCTTCTTTTCAATTTTCATTTTCTTTTTTTTAACTTTCGGCTTCTTCTTGCAAACCTCACTTAGAGCTCTGTCATCATCGCTATCAAAAATAGCTGGATATTCTTCAAAAAATATTTCATTATTTACTTCTTGCTTAATTTCAACGTCTAAGTCTTTAAAATCATTAACTTCTACTTCATCATTATTATCTGGTCCTGTATCATTAAAGTCCCATTCCGCTATATCGTCGCCGTCATTAAATTCGTTGATTTTCTCAACTTTGACTACTTCATTATCATTAATATGAAGATCGCTATCATTAACTTCATAATATTTTTGACCAATAGTTGATTTTAAATTATTGTGGGCTCTGCTTATTGATTTTACATCATTTAAAGTTATCTAATGAAAAAGAAATGCAGTTGAATTATTTTTTTCAAATTCATTTAATTTATGTCAATTTCAAGTTAATAATATTTGGAAATTAGACAAAACAAACAATATATCAACCATTCCTGCTTCTTAATATGAAAATATATATATATTTGATTAGCTATGTAAACGTCGTACAAAAGAAACAAAATGAATAATCACTATTTCTCTATTTTATTAATATATAAACTCACATATCTATCGACGTCAAGTTTATTTAATAAAAGCCCTTGAGTTTTCAAGGCTTTCTCTCTAAATTTATTCGCTGAAGTCAATCTTGCGACACACTCCCAACATATTTTTTGTGGTAATTTATCTTCTATATTTATCTAAAAAAATAAGTAAGTAATAAATTAAAACTACTCAACGTAGGAGATAGATTATTAATATTGGGCGTTAATAGGAACGGAGTTTCTTAACACCAAGTTCCCAGATTAAATCTGCCTACCTTGCAATGTGCGGGGTATAGTGTGGAGCTAAAAAAAAACAGAAATCGATTCAATCATTATCAGCTTAACAGTGTATCCCGCATACAACAGGGTAGAAAGAGGGAAGTGAGAGCCTAATGTTAAGATAATCCGCCAATTTCCACCGATTTTTTTAAAGATTTGGAGTGGATTTCCCCTTGGTGCCAGAGCGAAGAAGTGTAAATATAAAAAAATCATTCTCTCGAGTGGGGATCGAATGCACAACCGTCGCGTTACAGTCACACCCTTGTGCCCCTGCGCCACGACGGCCTCAACGGCATAAAAAAATTCAGATACTGTATTCCATTCCATACACTGTCATCCGTCCTTCGTTATCCATAATAGCTAATCTAGCACACAGTGATAGATAATTTGATGGACGTATGATAGATGATTGAATCATGAATGAAAAAATATAATGCACAGGAATTACGACAGTGGTCTCTCATACACGGTGTTCTTAACAACAGCTTGCTCTATCATTGGTTCTTTTCTAGCTAAGAAGTAAGCAAAAGAGTTTTAAAGAATGTGTCATATACTCACCGGGACACCAGTGACTAGCTCGTAAATAGTCCCCAGCTTATGTTCAGACATGTGATACATTTTCACATCCATTGCTAAGCATATTCTGCAGACCTTCGAAATACAACAAAATCAATTTAGTTTCGCGTTGTATGCCGCACACAGCAGGGCCTATACTGGGGATGTGTGAGGTAGTTTTCCTGAGGAAAACTAATGTTAAAACATGCCATTCCCTATATTTTGAAATACAATGTTTTATTAAATTATTATTACATTTGCTGAGGCCAGTCTACATTTTTTAATACAAAAGAACATTAAACAACTGTAACATCATAAGCAGTCATGTTTCTAAAATTTTGTTTTTATATACCCCAAAGAAAAAACTAAGAAACCATTTAGTACTTCAATACAGTATGGTCTCAAAGTTGTGGTAGCCTTGATATTAGGCTTTCTGAACTGTTATGCATTGTTCACTCACAGTAAAAGAAATAATCAAAAGTAAGAAAAATGTTAAAACCAAATATGTAGTTAACTTTAGAACAGCGATGATTCGTTTTACTATCTTTAAAAATATATGTTCCTTACCCTCAAAGTAGCTGGAGCATTCAAATCTTCAGATGGATCCTAAAAAAATGTATAGTTAAATCAGCATTTGAGATTAGTGTGTTTAATGAAATAAACTTTCCAGCTTTATAATGTTATATAGAGTATATGTATAGATGTAACTGTACCTTAACTTACTATTGCATATATAAAGCCCCTTTTAAAATTATACATAAAAATCCAATATATTTTTTTAAAATTTTTATTATTACTAAATATATTACTTTAATAGGTACTGTATGTGTTAGATATAAGCATTATAAGCATATAATTGTATCAGTGACCTGACATGATTGTACAATAACCAAAAGTATTGAGTTACAATATTCAAATATTTATATGAAATTTTCATTGTTATTTAATAATAGTATATACACTCACACTAACAGTTAAAGGCACTGCACCATTTTTAATTCTTCGCAAGCCACATTTAGTTTCATAAAATGAATCTTGTGGAAAATGTTCAGAGCACACAGCACTGGAAATAAGAACTTTTTTTATTACAATATCATGGCAAAGTTATAAAATAATTGCAAAGTTTGATAAGGTTGTAAGCTCAAATGTCAGTTTGAGAATGTTTTTTAACTCTAAGTTGTATTGTTCATATGGCTTAGGATACATATGGAGAACCTACACTGTAACACACTGCCTTTCACTTCCTAAATTCAAGACACTATGTTTTATTCATTCTTCCCAAGTGGGGATCAAACTAACACTTATCACATTTACAGTCAGACCATGTTCTACTGTGCCATAATGGCCTGAGCAAAAAAATATTTATATTAAAAAATATTAAGAAGTAAATACAATTTTTTTAGCCTACATATATATGATACAAGCAATGATTAAATAATTATTCTGGCCTAACAGGTTAAAAAATAACAGTTATTATATACTTTATTAAAATTACCTCCTCTCTTTTGCTTCCCATTTCGACATACCGAGTGCTTCAACCCATAAGTTTCTATACTTTTCATCTTTCGGGAACCTTAAATATAAAAAAAATTGACTATGTTATAATGTCGATGTTTTAATAGGAAGTACTTTCATTCCGCCAATTAATGCGAAAAAAATTATTACAACAAAATCGATAACGTATTACGATTTTTAAATCTGCAATAAAAATATATATATGTTATAAAAAATAAATACATGGTTGTGTGTTGTAATAAAACGAATTTATAAAATATCTAATAGAAAATATATAATAAAACTCACATATGAAACGAGATTCCATTAATTTTATTAGTTCTGCCAGTATCATTTGTACAAGTTTGTACACAACACCGCATTTTCGCAAAAAAAATACCATCTAATATATTTATAGGCTTTTACCATTACGTTTCTGTTAAAATAAAGTTTGTTACTAAAATATCCATCATTGAGTATGCTTTTAGTTAATAATCATATTAACTTTCATTTAAAATTATAAATATATGTAATAATACATTTTTTGTTTACTTTTCGGCAGGCTCTACAATCTTAGTACAACGAGACTGGAAACTTTTGACGTATAATATCATTAAATTCAGAAGTATATGGATTATGGAGAGTTTAGACCATTATAGATATTTTTTTATTTTGTAGCATTATATTTACAAAAGTTCGCCAACTGAGGTTCAGAGGTCGCTTTGGAATTGAATATTTCAATTAACGTCAATAGATGTCGCTACAAATTGAATATGAGCAATAATATTAAATTCATTTATTAACTTTACATATTTATAATAGTTAATATAAAATATATATATTTACCACAAATAAGTTAATATTAGGCTCGTAAAGTAATCAATTCTTCACTATCTGTGGTAGTTTACTCCGAATGACTGCACTCTATGGTACTCTATAGCCTATTTATAAAGTAATTTCAAATTCAAAATATCTATTGATGCTGTTGTTACTTGTTGACTTCGATATTTAATTACGGTATTTTTGTAATAGTTAATGTACATTTTTCCGTTGAGTTGAGCTCAGATTCCTCCGGTAAATTCATTTTACTATTATTGTTACAACTGTATTTGGAATCATTTCTGCTGTACGAAATTGTGTCTTGGAAGGATTAGATTCAGGCTCTACAATCTTAGTACAACGAGACTGGAAACTTTTGACGTATAATATCATTAAATTCAGAAGTATATGGATTATGGAGAGTTTAGACCATTATAGATATTTTTTTATTTTGTAGCATTATATTTACAAAAGTTCGCCAACTGAGGTTCAGAGGTCGCTTTGGAATTGAATATTTCAATTAACGTCAATAGATGTCGCTACAAATTGAATATGAGCAATAATATTAAATTCATTTATTAACTTTACATATTTATAATAGTTAATATAAAATATATATATTTACCACAAATAAGTTAATATTAGGCTCGTAAAGTAATCAATTCTTCACTATCTGTGGTAGTTTACTCCGAATGACTGCACTCTATGGTACTCTATAGCCTATTTATAAAGTAATTTCAAATTCAAAATATCTATTGATGCTGTTGTTACTTGTTGACTTCGATATTTAATTACGGTATTTTTGTAATAGTTAATGTACATTTTTCCGTTGAGTTGAGCTCAGATTCCTCCGGTAAATTCATTTTACTATTATTGTTACAACTGTATTTGGAATCATTTCTGCTGTACGAAATTGTGTCTTGGAAGGATTAGATTCTTTAGTGCACAATAGTGTCTTTAGACCAACAATGCTGTGTTCGTGGGTGCAAGGAGAGCCGAAGTATTGTTGATTCTAATAATAGATATGTATATGGTGTATAATTGTACATTATTATTCATATAGTTAAAAATATAAATACAAAAAGCGAAACACGTAAAATATGTTCTGTGGCTTTTCTGCCTTAGTTTATCTCAAATAATTATATGTATCAAATTATTTTGTTTAATATTATTATATATAATAATAGTAATAACTGGGTAAGCAAATAACTCTATTTTCTATTTATACTACGTGCTTGTGTCGGACGTAGAATTTTCTACCTTTAGTATTTTCTAGGTCTGAAACAAGCACGTAGTAACAGTCACTTTTCACATTTACTATTTATATCTTACATTTAATAATCATTATTCTATGTGTGGCTGTTATTACATATATATATGTATTGAATGTTTTGAAATCGAAGGTTAACCCTAGTTCCTTATTTTGCTATTAGTTTTAAAACATTAACAAAATATAACATGAAGTTATCACAATTTGTAATATCTATTAATATATTCATTTCAGTTCTTCGAATATTGATAGACTAGAGAAAAGGACATTCTTCAAATACTTTCAGTTATGTTATGGAGATTCAAGAAAATGAACACTCAGTGCCTGATCAGTTGATAGTTTATATTGTTTTAAATATGTACTGTATAAGTAAAAGTAAGTACAAGATCATATTAAATATGGAGAATATTTCTTAAAGAACATTACATTAATAGGGATAACTTATTATTGTTAGCGTACTCGTGTAAAAGAGGGTAGATTTAGGTGGAAAATAACTATAAAAAGCAGTGGAATTGTGTCAATCGGGGGCACTCGCTTGTAAGTGACGGCCCCTATTGGAAGAAAACTAGTGTGAAGTATTGTTAGTAGGTGATACATATCACTTATTGCAATTACATAGTATCTCTTTCAAAATAGTTTAGTTTATAGTATATAGAATGTACTCTGTGCTTTTCGGCGATTATCATTTAAGAGACTGACAGACTTCATTGTGACAGGTGAAATGCTTGTAGCGTCGCATTATAGTCTAATTTCCTTGATAAATCTTTTATAAACGGTATTTCAGCTTTAAAATAAGATATGGACTAGAAATATTACAAAAAATATACTAAACGAGCTATGGTAATTTTATAATATACCTTTAATTTAAATTTATTTTTTATTTATAACATAAATAAAAATATTTATTTATAAAGAAAGTGTAATATTTAGAAAGAAATTTTATTTTTATTTCAAAATGTTACTTAATAAAAATAACAACATTATTTCACTCTAGGTTGTGGCTTCATTCGTTTTGAGAAATGGAAATAAATAAGAATTAATATGCACTATAATATGCACTCGGAAATTTTTCTATTTATAGTATTAAAGTTAAAAAAACAACGTTTTAATAATTTATAAAATATATATTATTATTGAGAAAAATACATTTCGTTGTTCAGATATTTTTACAATATGACAATGTATAAAATAAATAACTGAAGACCAATGAGATTGAATACAATATAAATAAGGAACACACAAATATAAAAACTCTTTATATAAACTTGTGCTTCCTTAACATTCCCTCATTTTTGTAGACCAAGCAGCTTACAGGTATTTAGTAATTTGGGCTTGAACACTGGTTTAGTAAGAAAATCAGCTAACTGGTCTTCTGCAGAAACATGTTCTACGACAAGCTCATCTTCAGCAACACATTGCCTAATATAGAAGTGTTTGAGCTTTATATGTTTGGTTTTTCTATGATACTCATACGAAGGATTGTGAGCCAGTTTTATTGCAGATTGATTATCTATTCTTAAAATTGGGTTTTCGAATTTTTTTCCTAAACTTGTAAATAATCTTTGCAGCCACATTATCTCTCGACATGCTTCACTAGCAGCTATTATTTCTGCTTCTGTAGACGATAAGGCAACTGTTGTCTGTTTAGTACTTCTCCAAGAAATAGCCGATCCACCAAACATGCATATCATACCACTGGTAGAGCATCCACTAAAACTGTCACCTCCAAGATCTGCATCACTATAACAAACCAGTCGTTTCTCGTTCTTTTTAAATTCTAAACCGTTTCCAATGGTTCCTTTTAAATAACGAAATATAAAAGAATATTTCGTATAACTTGTACAATATTTCTTGCACTAGGTTTGTCAAGATTTCTAGAGACAACACCGACTGCATAAGCAATATCAGGTCTTGTTCCAACCATTAAATATGATAAAGCTCCTACTGCTTGTCTATAAGGAAAAATTTTATAAGTCTCATCTTTTTCTATCTCGTCTTCTGAAACATCCTTGATTGCTGGTGTCCCAACTTCCTTACAGTTAGTCATTCCAAATCTGTCTAAAATCTTTTTTGTGTAAGCAGTTTGATGTACCTTAATAGTTCCATTGTTACTATGATTTATTTCTAATCCAAGAAAATAGGATGGTTGCTTTGTTGTTATTTTAAATCGACTCCCGAGTTCTTCTTCAATAATTTTTTTTGCTACAAAATCATCTGAAGAAGCTATCAAGCCATCATCAACGTACAACGCTAACACCATTTTTACATTATAACGCTGAAGTACATATAAACAGGGATCGGCGTCACTCTGTAAAAATCCAGTTTCAATTAGAAAATTATGAATACATTCATTCCAACATTTAGGCGCTTGCTTCAGTCCATAGAGACTCTTTTTTAATCTACAGACGTTACTTGTTCCATAATTATACCCCTCTGGTTGTCGCATGTAAATTTCTTCCTTAACAGTACCATACAAGAAAGCTGTTGAAACATCAAATTGTCTGAGCGATAAACCTTCATTAGCTGCTATACTTAATAGTATTCTAATTGTAGATAGTTTAGCTACTGGACTAAATGTTTTGTTATAATCTATACCTTCTTTCTGTGAATAGCCAATTGCAACTAATCTTGCTTTATACTTATCTATGGAACCATCCGGATTTCTTTTTATTTTATATATCCATTTACAGCGAAGTGCTTTTCTGTTCTTTGGTAGTGATGTAATGTCCCAAGTGTCATTTTCTCTTAAAGAATTTATTTCACTATCCATAGCCTTTATCCACATGTCTCTATCAGTGCTTTGAATTGCTTCTCGATATGAAGATGGTTCGGTATCAGCTATAGCTTCATTAATGAACTGATCAAAACTAAATCTCTTTGGAGGTTTAATTTGACTTCGATCACGAAGCACACGCCTGTTTAAGTCAGGTGTGTTTTGCTCATGTCTCACTTCATCATTACTATTATCTGTCTCATCCTCTGAATCAATAGACTGATAATCATTGTCACTGTGAGCTTCGACTTGTGAATCTGGAGGAATAGTGGCAGTAGTTGTTGGTAACTCGTATGATTTCTTTATTGTGCCTGGGATTTCAAAATTAGGCTCACTTTTATCCAACAAAGGTACTTCTTCAAAAGAGACATCTCTAGATCGCCACAATTTTAAGTTTTCTTTGTCGAAAATACGATATCCGTCATCACCATCATATCCCACAAGTATTCCCTTCTGTGCTTTTCGGTCTAACTTGTTTGGTCTCCTTTGTTTTGGAATATGTACATAGCATGTGCAACCGACGATTCTCAGATGACTTATTTTAGGCTTTTTAGACCACCATAACTCATAAGGTGACTTACCTTCAATTGTTGTAGGTCCAGTTCGAGTCAGTATATATACTGATGTATTGATTATCTCAGCCCACAAACCTTGAGAAATATCATTATGAGCATGCATAAGTGATCTCGCCATTTCAACTACAGAGGGCCTAGCCAAGTGTCATTTCTAACTTTCTGTACGATATCAAAATGTATGGAGATGTAGAAAAGTCGACGATGAAATTGAAAAACCGTAGCCAAATGCCACTTGCGTTCAACGTCATCGCGACGACCGCGACAATAGCGCCAAAACCATAGAGCAAAGCGTTATTTCAAAGTGTCGACGGAAAAATGGTAGCCAAGTGGCCTTTTTTGACATTAACGCGCGGCAAATAACGTTTCTTCTTTATGTTCAACTTTCAATCGCGGGAATGTAGCAGAAAGCGGCTATAACATAGCGGCCCTCAGTCACTTGTGAGCAGACTCTCGACTTGGAACTTGTGTAATTGTGTATAATACTTGCGGTATTATAGAATCAATAGTTATTATTTTTAAAATGCACCGTTTAAATTTGTTATGGCAAGCTCAAAATAAGGAAGTGTGGCTCAGACGCCAACGGAGGTGGAAAAGTCGACACTCGGAGACGATTGAAGAAATGCCGGAGGAGACGTTTGTGCAGCAGTTCCGCATGAGCAAGACTCTTTACCTAACTCTGTGTGAAGAGTTACGAGAGTTAGGTAAATTAAAAGGGTCTTATGAGATTCCAATAGAGCTCTAGGTAAGAAATTTCCCTTTGACAAGTTGTTTCTAGTTGGAATTATTTCAGTTAATGTTCATGAATTCAATAACATATTTATACGTATTTTAGGTTTTGTGTCCCTTAGTTTTTTTGCCACGGGGTCATACCAACGTATTGTTGGCGTGTCAACCCAGCTTACGCAACGCACCGTAAGCCGTTGTATTTCGCAAGTTGTGGAAGCGTTGAACCACTGCCATTATGGCAAAGTGGATAAAGTTTCCACAAACCCAACAAGACAGAGATCGCAAAAAACAAGAGTAAGTCTCTGAACATATAAGTGAAACTATCTCGTAAAGCTATCTTTAATTCTGTATTTTTTTTAACCTATATTACTTTCGTACTGTTTCAGATTTCATAGAAGATTTGGTTTGCTAGGAGTGGTAGGGTGCATAGATTGCACTCACATATCATTAGTGAGACCGACAGAAAATGAACATCTATATTTTAACAGAAAAGGTTATCATTCACTAAATGTTCAAATGGTATGTATATGTCTACTAATCTATTTAATATTTTTTCTTTTATATTGATTATATGGCCTTTGAATTGATTTTAAATAATTATATTTAAATGTATCCCAGGTTTGTGACAGTGATTTGCAAATTTTGAATGTGAATGCAAAGTTTGGTGGCGCTTCACATGACTCACATATATGGTCAACAAGCAGAGTTGAAGCATATATGGGTGAGCTTCATCTAAGAAATGAACAAGTGTGGTTATTAGGTGAGTTTTACTTATTCATACAATTCATATTCCTTAATTTATATCACTACAAACACACACAAAACAAATAACTTTGCAATTTCAACAAATTTCTCAAAATAATTCTAAATAATTTGATCATAGTGTCCATAAGTAATAAATCTATGAATATATGCATGCTTATAAACAATATTTTAAATCAATAAAATTTACAGGTGATTCAGGATATCCACAACGGCTGTGGCTCTACCCCTATAAATGCAGTGGAAAATTCAAGGGAACACATATATATGCAAAAGCATATACAAGCCCGGAACTGCATTGAGCGTTGCTTTGGGCTACTCAAAGCAAGATGGAGATGCTTGTTAAGACACAGAGTACTTCATTACCATCCTCATGTTGCAGCATGTTGTGTACTTCATAACATGGCCTTAAAAGCCAGATTGCCACCACCAACCTCACTTCCTGCTGAACAAGAGGATGATAATAATGATACCCTGCATCCTTCCACCTCCACCTCCACTGCAAATACAAATGATATTGTCCAGGGCAGAGCAATGTTGACTGGCTTATTAAGCAGATTATAAAATTAACATTAGATATATTTATTCAAAATAATTTTTATTTATTTTATTACACTACAATTTTTATGCTTTAATTTCTTTTTTAATTTTTGTATTATAATAACTTTATTACTTATGTGTTTAGTTTATACTTTACCTACATTTTTCAAAATTTAATTGTATTTAGATTATCAATTTCTGTGTTATTTAGATTTTTTTATATTTTTGTGATTCCTATAAATTTTATCATACAATCTAAAATTTTTATCATTTAATTTGATTTTCAATATTTTTGTATTATAATTACTTATTTGCTCTTAATTTATTTTACCTACATTTTTATTTGTATTTTGATTTTAAAATTAAATAAATTATTTGATATATAAATAAATGTATCTTTTTAAATGTATTTATATTATTTACTAAAAAAATCACTAAAAGTAAAATAAAGAAATGGGGAAGGTATACCCTTTCACATTTCTTTTTTTACTAGAATAACCTGTGCATTTAAAAAGTAAGTTTAAAAGTAAAAAATGTGTGTAGTTAAAATTTTATTAGTTTAAAATATTAGATAACATAAGTTTAATAAACACAAAAAGAAAGTGGACCAGGGAGTAACATATATAGTTAATAAAACTATGAAACTCGCATAATTATTAATTTATTAGTAGTTAGTGGCCCCCACATGGATGCACCTGCTTGTGTTACACATTTATTTTACTTGTCTACATGACTTTCTTGATCTAATAACATTATTTAAATACAATATAACAAAAACCAATAGAATTCAAATAATAGATCTCTCAAATTAAAAAAACCCTTAAATAACAACAAAGCTAATTTCTTAAATTCTCTTTGAAATAACAATATATATTATTTTTATTTTTAAAAACCAATAATTTCTCAAACTAAATATATCTAATTCAATTAAATAACAATCAGTAAATTAAAAACAACAATTTTCTTAAATTAAAAAGACAATAGATCAACAAAAGTAAAAAACAATCTTAAATTAATAAAAAGAACAATAAATCTTTCAAATAAGAATATCTTTTAGTTACTTTTTTAATTTTAAATTAGAGGCCGTTGTGGCGCAACGGCACATGGGTGTGACGATAACGCGACGGTTGTGGGTTCGATCCCTACTCCAGGAAGTGCCTAATCTGCTGTGTATGGGATACAGCGTGAAGTTGATTATTGTTTTTATAAATAATAATAAATTCTCTAATTAAAATAAAATATATCTTATTCAATTTAATAACAATCAGTAAACTAAAAACAATTTCTTAAATTAAAAAGGAACAATTAATCAACAAAAAATTATAAAATTTAAAAATAAAGCAGAGAGAGAGAAATAATCACAATACTTAAAAATATAATTTATGGCCTAAATAATTAAAAAATAAAATAAATAAATTAGCTTCACGCTTTATCCCCCACATCCTATCGCTAGTCCTGGGTAAGCAGAGGGAACCTAGTGTTAAGACACTCTGTTCCCCACTTTCTGCCGAATTCTGGAGGCATTGCGTGTTGAAGTGGCAGAACTCAACGCCGCGCTTAACCTCGACACCAGAGCGAAGAAATGGAAATATAAATTTAAGTAAATATTTCATCTCCTCGAGTGGGGATCGAACCCACAACCAGTCGGTTTTGCAGTCCCACCTCGTGCCGCTGCGCCACGACCGGCCTCTAAAAATAAGTAATAAAAATAATTTAAAAGAATAAATAAATAATGTATTTATTCTCTTCTCAGTGATAAATTACTTATGCCTTGCTCTATATTTTTAAGAGTTGTGATAGATTGCTCAAATTATTTTATTCTTCTTTCCTTCTGTTCCAATTGCTGCTGTTCGATGGCAGCAAATGGAGTAACAACCTCCTGGAAGGGAGTAAGTCGCCGGCGAGCGCGGCCAGGTCGAAGACGCGGCGGCGTATTGCTCTCGCTTATCAGTGGTGAAGCTGCAACTGCAAGAGCACTTAAATAGTATTGACTATGGTTTAATACTATATAACTATTTTTTATAAATAGCAATTATATTTTTTTATTGTATAGTTATTATGTTTATTAGTTGTATGGTTTTTACTGTTACAAAGAAAAACTAGTAAATAATTTTTTAAGTAATCATTGATCTCAGAATCACATAGGACTCCTTTTTATCCAAGAAAATAACAGTCAAACAGCGGGGTACAATTATGATGTTGTAACATAAACTTAATAATTGTGAATGTTAGTATTATTTTAAAGTAAAATCTCTTCACAATTGACAGACAATTCTAAAATAACTACTTATAAATACATTTGAACTTTACGGTTTATAAAATATAATTATATTCAAAAATGTAATATAAATAAGTTCTGTGGATTTATATATGTATTAAATGTAATTTGGCATGAAGTTACTTCCTATTTTATAAAAATTCAGATAAAACAGCAGAGTACACTTAGCATGTTATAAAATAAACATAAATATACCTTCTGGATCTAACATTGCCTCTGACACTGTGTAGACAATGGTGGTGCCTTAAAAATGTTTAAGATTGTTATTTAATCAATTTCAATTTGAGTAAATATTTATAAGCCAGGAATTATAGATATACTAACATCAAAGCCTCTGTCCTCTACAACTGAGAGACCTACAACAGTACCTACTCCCATTATGCCCAATATTCTAAGTTCTGTAGGAGTCTGTGAGAGTCTGCTGCTGCTTTGACCACCACCAGTGCGATTTATAGTTTTCTTTGGGAATGCAGCCTTTTTTTTCGTTTTAGTTTTCCAATCTGCCCAAATCTAAAAATATGAATGTTAGTTACTTTGGGTTATTTAAGCATATATTATAATCCAGTGTTTTTACTAAGCAAATACATTTCATATTCAATAACCCTGGAATTAATGGTGAAGGTCATTCATCATCAACAAAAGAGATTAGCACCCTGCAGAAGGAGAATGAAGACTATTGCTGTTATACATATATGTTATGTTTACTACTTTTTTAAAAAATAAATAATATAAGCCTTACTTTTTTCCATTTTTCTTTTTCCCTAAATACTCCTCCATCAACAGAATTGAGCAGATTGAATAGGATGTCCCAAAGTAGATTGGCTTTTACTCTGCCTTGCATTCCTTTTTGAGGCCGAGCTATATCTCCATGTCTGAGTATTTCTTATTCTTATATTACTAAAATATTAAACCAATAAAAAGATTTATTTATAAAGCAAGAAAGAAGTCACTTGAGTGTTTCTTAAGTGGATACTCCTGCATGTCTCGGGTCAACTCAGTTTTAAATATTAATTTAAGAATGAAAGATTTTCACAAAATAATTATTATTTTACGTACGTTTCCATAAACTCTAGGAGAACAGCAAACTGTTCCGGGCTTGTTCTCGGCCTAGTGTCCATCCTAAAACGGTAGTATGTTTTTTAATAGGTTATATAGTGTTTTAATAATCTTTAAATGTTAAATTTTACACTTTAAATTCATGATAAAGCTAATTATAATAATAACAATATAAAGACTACGTACCTTATAATAATCCGAACACTAAATTTATAAAAACCGCGCGTAACACTAACCGACTTGTTGTGACACTTGTCAAATCCTTCAATTGACATTAAACATTTGATAATTATAGATAATAAAACCCGAGTGTCTTGTACTCTAACGTAGAAGAAGCGTCAGACACTAAAGTGTCATCGTTTGTGACATTGGCTACCAAATTATCGTTTTTTATAGTTATTATTGCCAACGCGTACAGCAAGTTAGAATTGACACTTGGCTAGGCCCTCTGATTCTATAATACCGCAAGTATTATACACAATTACACAAGTTCCAAGTCGAGAGTCTGCTCACAAGTGACTGAGGGCCGCTATGTTATAGCCGCTTTCTGCTACATTCCCGCGATTGAAAGTTGAACATAAAGAAGAAACGTTATTTGCCGCGCGTTAATGTCAAAAAAGGCCACTTGGCTACCATTTTTCCGTCGACACTTTGAAATAACGCTTTGCTCTATGGTTTTGGCGCTATTGTCGCGGTCGTCGCGATGACGTTGAACGCAAGTGGCATTTGGCTACGGTTTTTCAATTTCATCGTCGACTTTTCTACATCTCCATACATTTTGATATCGTACAGAAAGTTAGAAATGACACTTGGCTAGGCCCTCTGTTTATTATTATTATAGAATTATATTGAATCCTTAATAAAATTAAACAAATTTTGCCAATTTAATTTTTCAATCTTGGTGTACTTTTTTCCAGAGATTTCATGTTTTAAGTAAGATTTGGAGTATTAGGCTAATAACAAAAAGCTTTATTTATCTATTAAAGTATGTGTAAATGAAATTTGGTTTTATTATTCCTTGCCATTTTATCTTCTTTCGAATGAAAATAAATGAATTTGAGTAATTTATTAACTTTACAGTCAGATTGTTGACGTGACGTGATTCCTCGCTCTTGTAAAAAGACAACGCACGGCGTAGAGTTGCACCCGACATGTCTTAAAATGTCTCGAAAATCGTCTTAATATTAGATTACATACACTGCTATTTATATGTAGGATTATACAACGTGAAACCAAACAAATATATATGTATAGTTCACTTGTTGTATTGAAAAAAAATAAGAACAATTTATTTTCACGAGAAATTAAAAATATTAAATCTGGAAGACTAATTTTTTTTTTAATTAAAAAAAAAAAAATATATGATAATTATTCAAAAGTATATTCATAAATCTGGAAATTTTAGAAAATATAATACATTTTATACTAACATAATAAATCAATCGTTAATATAATAATAAAATATACCCATATTAACAATTATTTTCTTTAACTCCACTTTTTGGCGGGAGATGCATAAAAACAAAAAGAAATGTACGAATATTTTCACAAAATATAATAAATATAAATTTTCACTTCACTGTGTTCCTAAGCATAATTATATTCCTTAAGTTCCATGTTACTTAAATATTTTAAAAAATTAAAAAAGAAATCACATATATTATGAATCATATTCATTATGAATTCATATTAATTAAAATGAATTATTTTCGTGAAATATGTTTTTTTTTTAATTAAAAAGAAAAGAAAACACTACATGTTTTGCAATGGCAATAAGAAAAAGTTGTTTATAGGTATGTTTACTTTTTGTCAAGCATTACTATCCGAATAAATACATATTTCACATTTACCTTTATCTTTTCTTTCTATCATACATCAGAACTCATAAGAAGAAAAGAGAAACTTGTAATTATGAACTACATTTCAATTTTGACAGCATTATATAAATCATCGGCATCAATGTGACAGATAGAATTGTGAATTTTATAAAATCCTTCTATTTTAATTACTTATTTTTAAATGAAAATTAAAATTAAATCTTAATTATTAATACTATAATAAAATATAAATGTGTAATGCTAATGTTCCTAATCAAATAATATACGTAGCTATTATATGTTTTACATAATAACAATGTAAATATTTTTTTATTTTGTTTATTCTGAACAAATAAATAATATTTAAAAATGCGCTGCTGTATTCCTTCTTGTAAGAATGATTCTAGAAATATTACTAAGTCGGAAGGGATTACTTTTCATGTGTAAGTATTAATAGCTATTTCATTTTTTAACTTAAATATGTTAGATTTCTTTAAATTCTAAATTTATTATTCATCAATATCCATTTAAAGTAAAATTGCTAAATATATGATATATAATTTTATATAACTCTATTTTAATTGTTATCCTAAAACACATTACAGAGTCATAAATAAAAAGTTATAACTGTAAATTAAGCTGAAATAAATAAGTTTAGTATTTATTGTACTTAGTGTCAGTTAATTAAAAATATTCTTTTGAATTGCTATACTTAATAGAAATTAAACTTCTTTTAATAGATTCCCAACAGAACCTAAAGCTAGGGCAGCATGGTTAAAGGCCATTGGTAAAAATGATTGGTCACCAAAAGACAGGAGTGTGATATGCTCCGATCATTTCTTGTGTGAAGATTTATATGAAACTAGAAATGGGTTGCGAAAAGTCAAAATTGGAGCAGTTCCTATAACATTACAGGTATTTTATATTTAGTATTGGGATTATTAAAAAACCATATTTTCATTAATTTTTAAATTTAGAATAAGAATAATGTTTTGATTTGTAATAAATAATATTAATTAAAATTAAATTTGGCAGGAAGTCGTGAATGGAGTGTCTTAACATTAGGTCCCCTCTCAAAGACAATATAACAAAGTTTCATATATAAAGTAGTATAAATTAATGAATTGTCAAAGATTGTTATTTCATAAGGTACTTATTTGCTTTGTTAATTAATGAAGTGAATACAAGTGGGTAAGCTGAAATTATATATGACTAGTTTAGTTCATGTCAGGCTACTTAACTAATACAATACTTACTACTACTTACTAGTTGTAACAATAGACCTATTAACTCATAATGTGGGGAACATAGTGCCTTAACACTAGGTTCCAACTGCCTGTCATATTATATGTGAGGAAAAGAGTGAGCTGAAAAAAAAGATTAAATGTAAGGAAACATTACCGTTTTCAGGTGTGCCGAATCTGTTTGGGTATGGATAAAAAATTACATTCATTGAAAAAGTATAATTTAGAACAAGCTTACGAATATCTCACTGGGATCATGGTAAGAGCTTCAAAACTAAGCTTACATATCAGATATTTTGACTAATGGTAGATCCTCTTTGCTACTGCAGCTTGAGTCTGGTTGTTTATCTGTATATAAAGTATCACTAACTCAGTACAACGATGACATAATTGTATATTATTTAAAAAAAATATGCATTTAGAATAACTATTTACAAACTCTGATCACATCTCCAGCAATGTTACAAACATATCATTGTTGCACTAAAATTAATGATAATTTAATATTTTAGATATTTACTTAATGTATTAAACATACTATAACATAGATGAGATTGCATAAAAAAATTATTAAATATATGTGAGCCACTACAATATGCATTTCTTTTTACAAGTAGAAATTGAACACACTACCATTACTCGACTGCATGACTATATGCAATGCTTATAATTGTTGGTTCAGTACACACTTAGGGAAATGATTATAATTGAAACATTTCTATAATAGATGCGAGGTAAGCGCAATAGGTTGTGGCTTCAATTTCCAGTCAAGGAAATAATATATTAAATATTTTCATGGTAACAAGGTAGAGTGTGGCGTTGAGTTCCACAATTAAACATACTGCACTCCAGAAACAGAAGTGTATTATAATAACGGAGTGTGGAGTAGTTTAACACTAGTTTCCCAGGTTCCCTCTGCCTACCTTGATATATTTGCCCTGTCTAGTGGACTTTAGGTTCCTTTATCTAAATTTAAGTATTTTTATTATTTCAGCCTTTCAATGATAATTTACCACAAAATCTATGTACAGAATGTGCACAAAGATTAATAAATTGTAATAAGTTTAGAACTAAAAGTCTTAAAGCTTACTCTTTAATGTTAGAATTAATGGAGAGACAAGAAATTGTAAGTGTTTGTATGATTTATGAAAAGTTTTCTTAAGAATTGCTTGTTTACTTATATATGTCTTATAATAGCTAAATTGATAAACGATATTTTTTATAATTTATATTCTTAAGTATACTTAAATGTTTTCAATAATAATGTAATTACAGATAACAACAGAAAATTTAATATGCATCAATCGGGAACAGAACCTACTATCCTCTACTCTAAATCAAAAAATATTCTCTCCAGACCACTGCGACTTATACATAGAATACACAGAACCTGAACAAATAACCAAATATGAAGAAATACAAGTAGACGAAATAAAAAGCGAGAAAAATGACGAAACCGACGCTATTTTTACAGAAATACATGAAAATGACAACGATAATGATTTCTCAATGAAAGATTATTCAACTGATGACAGTCTACCATTAAAACAAACAAAGAAAAAATCAAAAAAAGTAAAAAAAGTTAAGAAAATAAAGAAAAATGTTGAACCGAAAATAGACAGGCGTCGTAAACCTTTTCTAAATGAAGATTTAAATGAAACTTTATTCACAGTGACCGATCTCTCTTTCGATGAACAGGTAGCGGAGATAGAGAAGAGAAGGGAGACATCAAACTTTAAGAATTCTGTGTTTAAGTGCACTGAGTGTTTTAAAGGATTTTTGGACGAAGATGCGTATAATGGACATATGACGAGGCATACAGATGTGAGTTAATAATTTTTTAATTTATTTTCTTGTTGGGTTATAAGCATTTTTTTTTATTTCACACTGTACTTTGTTCCCATTAAGACCTTTTGTTCACCACTTTCCGCTGATTTCGTGGTGAGTGGCGAAACGAGCGAGAAAATGAAATTATTAAATTAAACTGGCGATTTTTAATAAAAATAAATTAATAATGTCCAGATATGAATATTAGAAATTGCAGGTATATACATAAATTTATTACAAATATATTGTATAGTCATTTTGAAATTAAATGAAAATTTTCAAAATGAAAACCAAAATTAATAAATTTTGTACTAACATTTTAGTTATTATTGAGTTATTATTATTAGTTATTATTTATTGAGGCCAGTCGTGGCGCAGTGGCACGAGGTGTGACTGTAAAACCGACTGGTTGTGGGTTCCGATCCCCACTTGAGGAGATGAAATATTTACTTAAATTTATATTTCCATTTCTTCGCTCTGGTGTCGATGTTAAGCGCGGAGAGTTCTGCCAATACGCAATGCCTCCAGAATTCGGCAGAAAGTGGGGAACGGAGTGTCTTAACACTGGGTTCCCTCTGCCTACCCTGCTGTGTGCGGGATACAGCGTGAAGCTGATTGATTGATTTCCTTCTTATTTTTTTGCCTTTTTTTCCTTATTCTTATTCTTTTTTGTCCCGCAGTCACAGGGTAGGCAGAAGAAAACAATGAATAAAAAATGGAGAACGGAATGTCTTAACAGTTAAGACATTCCGTTCTCCATTTTTTATTTATCCTTATTTTTTCAGCAATGCGGTGAATATGTATGCAGCATATGCAAAACGCATTTCAAACATCCGCATGCGTTACGCAAGCATATAACGGCGCATCACACCCAACGGTTTAGTTGTAACCAGTGTCCGTATGTCACTACTCATAGGTAAGGGGTTCGTATTTTTTACCGATTTTTTTTTATGTAAAAGGAGAAGGTTATCAATTCGGCTGATTTTTTTTTGCCTTGGTAAACTGATTTTGATTATTCTTTTTTTTTTGCAAGCTGGTGTGGTCCCATTTTAATTTGGTCCATTTCTGACTTATTGTATACGGATTGTAATCCATTAAAAAATCAAATAAGTCCTAAGTTTTCATTAATTATTTGCGCGACAAATGGACGAATAACTTAATATCACGCCAACCGATTTCGATTATTCTTTTTTAAATTGGAAAGAATGCAGTTCCAGTTTGAAGAGTTTGGTTAGGTTCTGATGTACCGGATCCGGTTGAAGTCGCTTTTTTTTTGTTATAAAGAATGTGAGAATTAAAAATGAAATTATTTTTTTTTGTTAAGAAAGATGTTTTTTTTTAATTATTTTTTACTATATTTACTTACAGACAAACGGCCAGACTGCACGAGAGATGGCATAAAGGAACAAAATATCAGTGTCCTCATTGTCAAGACGAATTTGTGTGAGTATATTTTTATATCCAGAATAAAATTCCAATTACTATATAATAAACAATTAATAGATTATCAATAAAAATCCGACATCAAATAGTAATAATATTAAAATTAAAAGATTTTTTTTGAATCGAAAAACTATAATTACTTAGATTTTAATAAATTCTTAGTTTTTTTTCAATTTTCAGTAAATTTACAACCTACATGGGTCACATACGTATAAAGCACCCGTCAGATTTTGTCTGTTCGTTGTGCGGATACAGTTTCGTCAGTGAAAAGGGTATTGAGTTACACAAGAAGTTGAAACACCGATTGGACGATGGATCGGTGAGTGATTTAGATAGTTTTGGATTCGATTTTCGGTTGCGGGTTTTTTTATAGTTGATAGTTTTTGTATACAAAGTATTTTTTGGGGTTCCGTACCTCAAAAGGAAAAAACGGAATTAATCTCATAGGTCAATATTATGGCATGGATCACTTTGTTGTTTGTCTGTCAAGCCCATTTACCTCGACATCGCGTGGAGATATCAAGCTGAAATTACAATCAAATATTCAGACCTAAAGTCCCCTGTAGCACAGAAATACTAATATTTATGCATTGTTTTTGCATAATGTGGAAAATTTGCCAGGTAATCATATTATTAGGTGTGGATTTACAGTTGTGATATTTGGCACAACGTCAGTACTTACTATAAAACTTAAAAAAAGAACCGGATATATGGAAATTTATATTTATTGGTTAAAACCATAACAAACTTATATTTGCAGTTCATTTCTTACTAAACGAGTACATACGCCCGTAAACCGTAAAAGTTGTACTTTCTGTTGACCTATAATCCTGAAATTGATTCGGAACCTTCGGTAGGCGTTAGGTAGTATATCTATACTATAACAAATTTGTAAAAAAAATGTACAAGATATATATTAACGAAAAACTGTATATAAAATGTAGGGTAGTGTAAAATCTGTAATTTTTGTCTCCGTTTGTCTTTGTCATCGAAACTATTAACGCGGTGTACAGCCTGTAGTGAGAAATACAAAAAAATCTGTTAATTTGAACCAGTAGTTCCTGAGATTAGTGCGTTGAACCATATAATCTCTTTAGCTTTATAATATTATTAACTGATAAAATGTTTGTGGTTTTTTAGATACCGGAAGACGGTCCCCTCTGTGAGCTGTGTAATGTTCGTTTCGTGTCTCAAGACGCTTACAGGCGACACCTGCACGTCTCGGCGAGACATAATACTTGTGATTCGTGAGTATATTATGTTTTTTTTGTGTGGCTTCACGCTGTATCCCGCACATAATAGTAGACAGGAAACCTGACATTGTAATGATATGGTACTCCCCTCCCTTGCCTTATATGTCTTCTAAAATATTGATGTAGATTCGTTGATATGACATTATTCATTTATTTATAAAACTCATTTACCCATATATTTAGTCTTTTTTACTTTAATTATAAATTACAGCCATTTTTGTTTGCAATATTACTCCACAAATATTTGGTATTCTTTATTCTTTTTTTCATGTACCACGTGACACGTCTTCTTACAGTAAAGGATAGGGAAGGAAGATTCTAACTAACATATTGAATCACTCTCTCTTTTGCTGAAAATCGCATTAACATGCGTCAAATTTAATTTAAAATTAAAAAAAAATCCCCTACGGACATAAATAATTGAAATGAACTGCAACTCTTCAAATTGAAAGACCTATTTTTATAGCTATATGAATTTCTAATAAAAAAAACGGCATCGATATTGGCCTATACATTTGAGAAGTATAGATTGTTTGAGAGCTACAGCCTCACAGGCATAGGCATTGACGTCAAACTTATAAACACCTCTCCTTTCGAGCGATTGCGTACCTTTGCGTCAGGCACGCAAACGGCGGAGGCAAGTTTCTTTTATACTATGTAAAAATACATATTTAATACCGTTTTTCATATTTTATTAGTGATTCAAAAGATTCCAACAAAACAAGAAGGGGTAGACGAACTAAGGAGAAAGAAAATGAAGAAAATAAATCGGAGAATTTAGACGATAATGACAAAAGGAAAATGTATCCGAGCCAAGTTAGGAAAGCAGAGGGGCCTATACCTTGTGAACAGGTGAATATATATATACATACAAATGTTGGCTTCGCTTGTTCGCTTTTTTCGCTTTGCCTGCCAAGCCTCTTTCGCTTCGCTTTAATGATAAAAAAAACAAAATTTAGACGATAGTCACAAGAGCAAAGTTTATCCCAGCCAAGATAAGAAAGCAGAAGGGCCTGTATCTTATGCCTTGTGAACACTTATCAATCTATCAATTTAGGTTCGATTGCTTTATTACATAAAAGGAGCGAAAATTATGAGCAATAAAAATCGGAGTGGCAAATACCTACCTACCTACATATATGTACCATAAGATGCATTTAAATGTTACATTTTAAAATTTCATTCGAATTTTTGGCAAAAGGGCTGGACGACATGTTGCTTTGTTTTGTTGATCTTGGAAACAAATGCTGTGTGCATTTTAAAATATATTTTATTATTTTAGCGACCAAACCTAACATTTTCTGATTGTATATTTTTATTTATAGATTTTATCTCATATAAAGAACAATGCTTAATAAAAAAAATATTACTTATGATTTTTTTTAATATCGAATATATTATTAAAGTGAATGTTGTTGTGTTGTTGAGTTAATTTTAGTTGTTGTTAAAAAAACTTTTTCTTGTATGTTTCTATCTTTATATTTCGATTTATCGAAAAGCAAAATAGATGAAATGATACTGTATTATAAATTTATTTGAATATTAACTATTACAGTGCGGCCTCCAATTAGAAGATTCTAGAGCTTACCACGGCCATTTTAGACGAATGCATCCCGACAAGAATCGAACCAAGTACCCCTCGATGAAATCTCCGTGTATGTGCGAAGTTTGTGGACGGATGTTTCAGGTATTTAAAAAATAAATGATAATTGCAAACCCCCATACACACAAAAACACTAAAAAATAATTAAATAACTAGAAAACGTGTAGACATGTTTTCTTGTATCACAATGTCAATTATATCACCTTTGGGAGCTTGGATGCCACAAACAAACATACATGATATGGTACTCCCCTCCCTTGTCTCATCAGCTGCATCACATTCATCAAACCTGTAACATCTCATTTCTCTGTTTGCGTCAGGGATTATAAACACAAAAAAAAAACGTTTAAAGTTTAAAAATTTGAGGTTGTGACTATAAGTTTTGTTGATTTTTTTATGTTGAATGTTGTAGTTTTTAATTATGCTTTGAGTGATAATTTTAAAAAGGATATCTAATTCTTTGCTTCTCTTTATGAACCATTAAGTGATTGTTTAAGTTTGTAATTTAGTAATTTTTATATTTATTTTTGACATTATTTTTGTATATGGTCCTTATTAGTCCCATTTCGTGTTGACTGACAGTAAAATCAACGCCGCGGATTATGTTTGCGTATTCTCTTGAGTGCAAATCGAACCCACATTAGTGGTGGTTGCAGTCAGACGTCGATCCGCTGCGTCACGACGACATCAATATCAACCTAGATGTTGTTACAAAATGCCGATCTTACTAATATTAACACTGACTAAATATTGAAGTTGTTTGAAAAATTCACAGTGCATTAAAGTCGTTGATGCCGTAGTGGCACTTTGGAAAATTACTTATTATTTATTAATATTTTTAAATTTCTTGGCTCTGGCAACAAGGCAAAGCGCAGCATTGAGAACCACAACTCAACATGCACCCTACACTTGCAGAGCTACGCGCTGCTGAAGGACCACCGCTGGACGCACACGGGCGAGCGGCCGTTCGCGTGCGAGGCGTGCGGCAAGGCCTTCCGCATGCGCCAGCGCCTCGTGGCGCACCGCCGCGTGCACGCCGCGCGCCGCGCCTACGCCTGCCACCTCTGCGCCAAGACCTTCTCCACGCACAGCAACCGCCAGCGGCACATGTTTGTGAGTCTTTAACTAACATGTACATATATTATATACCGCCGCGTGCACGCCGCGCGCCGCGCCTACGCCTGCCACCTCTGCGCCAAGACCTTCTCCACGCACAGCAACCGCCAGCGGCACATGTTTGTGAGTCTTTAACTAACATGTACATATATTATATACCGCCGCGTGCACGCCGCGCGCCGCGCCTACGCCTGCCACCTCTGCGCCAAGACCTTCTCCACGCACAGCAACCGCCAGCGGCACATGTTTGTGAGTCTTTAACTAACATGTACATATATTATATACCGCCGCGTGCACGCCGCGCGCCGCGCCTACGCCTGCCACCTCTGCGCCAAGACCTTCTCCACGCACAGCAACCGCCAGCGGCACATGTTTGTGAGTCTTTAACTAACATGTACATATATTATATACCGCCGCGTGCACGCCGCGCGCCGCGCCTACGCCTGCCACCTCTGCGCCAAGACCTTCTCCACGCACAGCAACCGCCAGCGGCACATGTTTGTGAGTCTTTAACTAACATGTACATATATTATATACCGCCGCGTGCACGCCGCGCGCCGCGCCTACGCCTGCCACCTCTGCGCCAAGACCTTCTCCACGCACAGCAACCGCCAGCGGCACATGTTTGTGAGTCTTTAACTAACATGTACATATATTATATACCGCCGCGTGCACGCCGCGCGCCGCGCCTACGCCTGCCACCTCTGCGCCAAGACCTTCTCCACGCACAGCAACCGCCAGCGGCACATGTTTGTGAGTCTTTAACTAACATGTACATATATTATATACCGCCGCGTGCACGCCGCGCGCCGCGCCTACGCCTGCCACCTCTGCGCCAAGACCTTCTCCACGCACAGCAACCGCCAGCGGCACATGTTTGTGAGTCTTTAACTAACATGTACATATATTATATACCGCCGCGTGCACGCCGCGCGCCGCGCCTACGCCTGCCACCTCTGCGCCAAGACCTTCTCCACGCACAGCAACCGCCAGCGGCACATGTTTGTGAGTCTTTAACTAACATGTACATATATTATATACCGCCGCGTGCACGCCGCGCGCCGCGCCTACGCCTGCCACCTCTGCGCCAAGACCTTCTCCACGCACAGCAACCGCCAGCGGCACATGTTTGTGAGTCTTTAACTAACATGTACATATATTATATACCGCCGCGTGCACGCCGCGCGCCGCGCCTACGCCTGCCACCTCTGCGCCAAGACCTTCTCCACGCACAGCAACCGCCAGCGGCACATGTTTGTGAGTCTTTAACTAACATGTACATATATTATATACCGCCGCGTGCACGCCGCGCGCCGCGCCTACGCCTGCCACCTCTGCGCCAAGACCTTCTCCACGCACAGCAACCGCCAGCGGCACATGTTTGTGAGTCTTTAACTAACATGTACATATATTATATACCGCCGCGTGCACGCCGCGCGCCGCGCCTACGCCTGCCACCTCTGCGCCAAGACCTTCTCCACGCACAGCAACCGCCAGCGGCACATGTTTGTGAGTCTTTAACTAACATGTACATATATTATATACCGCCGCGTGCACGCCGCGCGCCGCGCCTACGCCTGCCACCTCTGCGCCAAGACCTTCTCCACGCACAGCAACCGCCAGCGGCACATGTTTGTGAGTCTTTAACTAACATGTACATATATTATATACCGCCGCGTGCACGCCGCGCGCCGCGCCTACGCCTGCCACCTCTGCGCCAAGACCTTCTCCACGCACAGCAACCGCCAGCGGCACATGTTTGTGAGTCTTTAACTAACATGTACATATATTATATACCGCCGCGTGCACGCCGCGCGCCGCGCCTACGCCTGCCACCTCTGCGCCAAGACCTTCTCCACGCACAGCAACCGCCAGCGGCACATGTTTGTGAGTCTTTAACTAACATGTACATATATTATATACCGCCGCGTGCACGCCGCGCGCCGCGCCTACGCCTGCCACCTCTGCGCCAAGACCTTCTCCACGCACAGCAACCGCCAGCGGCACATGTTTGTGAGTCTTTAACTAACATGTACATATATTATATACCGCCGCGTGCACGCCGCGCGCCGCGCCTACGCCTGCCACCTCTGCGCCAAGACCTTCTCCACGCACAGCAACCGCCAGCGGCACATGTTTGTGAGTCTTTAACTAACATGTACATATATTATATACCGCCGCGTGCACGCCGCGCGCCGCGCCTACGCCTGCCACCTCTGCGCCAAGACCTTCTCCACGCACAGCAACCGCCAGCGGCACATGTTTGTGAGTCTTTAACTAACATGTACATATATTATATACCGCCGCGTGCACGCCGCGCGCCGCGCCTACGCCTGCCACCTTTGCGCCAAGACCTTCTCCACGCACAGCAACCGCCAGCGGCACATGTTTGTGAGTCTTTAACTAACATGTACATATATTATATACCGCCGCGTGCACGCCGCGCGCCGCGCCTACGCCTGCCACCTCTGCGCCAAGACCTTCTCCACGCACAGCAACCGCCAGCGGCACATGTTTGTGAGTCTTTAACTAACATGTACATATATTATATACCGCCGCGTGCACGCCGCGCGCCGCGCCTACGCCTGCCACCTCTGCGCCAAGACCTTCTCCACGCACAGCAACCGCCAGCGGCACATGTTTGTGAGTCTTTAACTAACATGTACATATATTATATACCGCCGCGTGCACGCCGCGCGCCGCGCCTACGCCTGCCACCTCTGCGCCAAGACCTTCTCCACGCACAGCAACCGCCAGCGGCACATGTTTGTGAGTCTTTAACTAACATGTACATATATTATATACCGCCGCGTGCACGCCGCGCGCCGCGCCTACGCCTGCCACCTCTGCGCCAAGACCTTCTCCACGCACAGCAACCGCCAGCGGCACATGTTTGTGAGTCTTTAACTAACATGTACATATATTATATACCGCCGCGTGCACGCCGCGCGCCGCGCCTACGCCTGCCACCTCTGCGCCAAGACCTTCTCCACGCACAGCAACCGCCAGCGGCACATGTTTGTGAGTCTTTAACTAACATGTACATATATTATATACCGCCGCGTGCACGCCGCGCGCCGCGCCTACGCCTGCCACCTCTGCGCCAAGACCTTCTCCACGCACAGCAACCGCCAGCGGCACATGTTTGTGAGTCTAACACTTTATTACAAACTTCAACACACTTTTAACTACTCTATAAAAGCCTAATACAATAATATATTTTTTCCCAAAAATGAAAAAGTTATTTTTTCAAACAAAATAAATAATTAAATTATTGTTGTAATATAAAACGCCATGTGTCAAGAACGACGCACGCACACATAAACCTCTAAGGAAAACCGCCGCACACGCCTCATTCCGAAATCGAATCGTAGGTATTGGCAGCAAAATCCAAAGTTGATCAACCTTTAATTACAAAGTATTTTTGTAGTAGTATGTGCTTACGTTACTGGTATCTATGCGTAACTGCGTCACACTAATACAGGTATGGATAAACATCGTGAAATGAAAAAATCCTACTGCTAAATTGTTGAGTCCTGTATGCTGTTCCCGTAAAAGTAGCACTGACACTTCCATCCTGTATAATCTTTCGTCACGCGAAGTTAAACAAAGAAAAAATAATATAATAGTAAAATCAAACAAACTATCAGTATCAACGTCAACCACCCTTACGCCCTATAACCGATCCGCAAAAGTGAATGACAAAACCTGAATGCTCGATAATTTTTATAAACATGAGCACGATGGCGACGGGTGATGATATTCTTTTTAATACACAATTGATATTTAATTAGTTACCATAATTTAATCTTTCAGATTCACACAGGGCTCAAGCCGTTCAAATGCGAAATGTGCGGAAAGTGCTTCAAACACGCAAGCGAGAAACGCGCTCATGTAACATACGTACATCTTAAGAAACCCTGGCCCAAAAGAGCGCGTGCTAAACGACGGGAAAGACCTGTGAGTGAACTTAATAAATATAACCAGTCATTCATTTAGCTTTATTTCATTTTTTCTTCAGTTCTTCTCCACCTTCCAGTCCCTTAAATATTGCAAAATATTTGGTATAATATTAAATCGTAAAAAATATCAAATGGGATAATAGGCAAATTAAATCTTATCTCGGGTAACAAGACAAAACGCAATGTTAAAATTCGCTACTCAATGTCTCAAAAATTGGGTGGTGCGTCGGGAGTACACTGATCAATAGGAAAATAGTAACACCCACGCACTAAAACTTGAAACACATGCACAAGTACTTCATGCTCTTAACACATCACAACAACAACATCAGGATCAAACGTCCATACTGACAAACTTTCATATTTATAATATTAGTAGGATACGTCCAATTAGTCGTTTATTTCAGCTTCACGCTGTATTCACATATTGACGGAAAAGGCCATTAACACTAGGTTCCCCCAGGGTAGGAAGGTGGGCCCTGACGTTCAGACATTCCGTTTCCCACTTTCCGCCGAATTTTTAAAGACATTGATTTTATTCATTTTTGACTCTAAAATTAAACAATACAATATTTTATATTAATTTAAGTACCATATCATTCTTTCATTAATTGGTTTGTATTACGACTTAATTGTACTGTTTATCAATGAAATAAAATTATGATTTTTTTTATGTTTGTTTCATTATTCATTTCTTAAGTGAATAATTTAAAACCTCAAGTTATTTAGACAAAATATTTGAAAAGTTAATTTTAATTACAGGAACCGATGGAAGAAGTGAGCGAAGAAGTCAACATGGCACCAATATGGCCTCAACACGAACTCAAACCTACATATTGTCAGCTTAGAGCTTAAATATATTTTATATAGAGACACATTTTTTGCTGTTGTCCAATTTAAAGATAGAGTGAAAAATCTAACCAACTATTATTCGGATTTCGATTCGCTATATTCCACGAATGGCAGGGTAGGCAGAGGGAACCTGGGAACCTAGTGTAAAAAACCTGTGTGCAGGATACAGCATGGAGCTGAGTGAAGAATGGAGTGTAAGTTCCTACTTTGCTATATACGGATACAACCTGAAGCTGGCACCGTGAAGCTGGAGGGCATGTATGTAAAATATACTATAAGTGTACATTTCATAATAAACAGTATTTAATATAGCTATCTTATTAAGTTTTTTTTTTATTTTTATGTTGATATGAGTATATATAACTTAAATAAAATAAGATGGCACAGAATGGCAGGTAGTAGCGAGCATGTCACGGTGAGAATGAAGAAGAACGTGCTCAGCTGGTTTGGGCACGTCGTACGAATGAGCGATGAAAGAATGGCTAAAAAGATTTATGATGGAAAAGTGAGTGGTAAGAGAGATTGGGGGAGACTTCGGTTGACGTTTGAATACACAGTATCAAAGATACTGGATACCTGGGAAGGTCACGTAAAAAGCATAAGGACCCCCCGGAGGGCGTGTATGAAGAGGTTGATGACAGTGGGAGGCGAAAGAGGTATGTAGAGACCGTAGCGTTTGGCGCTCCGTTCTCTCTTGACTATCCCGCTAGGGATAAAGCGTGAAGCTAAGTTAAGTTAATAAAATAAGATAACTTTTGAAATATTAATTTGAGTTTTTCTGAGTCTTACAAATGGATGGTATGATGAATATTTCAAATTTTTGATTTATTATTTTTAATGCTATTGTATAAGTTTAGTAAATTCGATTTGATATTTTTTAACATTTTTAATGTGTTTTTAATATTTTTTTAGAAACAAAAATGAATGTGCACTTGAACATTGGTTTTTTTCTTAAATTTTGTATGTAATATTTATTTTTCTAGCTAAGCGACAACGGTTGTGACTCTCTTTTGGATGGGTGACCGTTTTGTAATGTGATTTTTATATTGAAACATTTATTATTTACTAATGAAATTAACGTTTTAGTTAGTTTTAGGTTAAGCGTAAGTACATTAAGTAGAGATTTTGATGGCTGGGTGATTTGAAATAAATTAAAAATACACTATTTAAAATTTAATTTTAATTAATAATTAATTGAAATTAATTTATGTTATTGTAATATTATTAAGGTAAAACAACATTAACTACTAAAATTGAAGGATGCTTACATTTTTTTCTCTATACAATGTTTCTATATTTGAAACTCACATATTGTTTATTAAAAAAGCAATAATATCTTTATATCTGCGCCACGACGGCTCTAAATTTAAATGTATAACGCTTCTCTACTTAGCAGCTTTCTTGGCACGGTAGGCAGAGGGAACCTAGTAAGACACTACGTTTCCCAAGCTACCGCCCAATTTTGGAGACATTCTGTGTTGTGTAAACGCCGCACTATATTCCCCAGTGTGAGAATCCAACCCACAACCATTGCATTTACAGCCAAGTGGTTGGAAGTTCCTATGGCCTATATATATATTTTAGTTAAGTGTGTATTAATGAAGCTTATAAATGGATGAGTGATCGTTTTTGTGAAAAAAATGCTGTTTATTTGATTTTTATATTTACACATATAGTTATTATTAAATGAATGCTGATTTTAGCCAATTTCATATATAACTATTATATTTCGGTTAAGCATCGATTGTGATTTAAATATATTGATGGGTGATTTTTGTTGTTAGCTTCACGCTGTATCCCGCACACAGCAGGGTAGGCAGAGGGAACCTAGTGTTAACACACACCTAATCTTCATAGATGGGTGATTGTTTTTTCTAAATTATTTTTTCCAAATCAGTATTAAAGGACCAGTGTTTCATACAATTTTGTGACATAGTTAAGCGACTGTAAGCGTGTTTATGAGTGGTGATCATTTTATTTTAATATGTTGTAAGATCTGAATTTCGACAATTTTTGTAAATTATTAATAATTTATTATAATAACTACTTAAGAATAATAATACATTTTTTTAAAAAATACTTTTGTTTTTATTTTGTACTTGTATCTTCTCAATTTCTGTTTTAAGATTATTTTCAATTATATGTATTCGTATTTATATACATTATTTTTTTATAGTTTTTTTATTATTATTATTATACTTATTTTTTATAATTTTTATAGTTATGGTGGCAGGTTCGTAAATGTTTATATCTATTTTTTGTAGCTTCACGCTGTATACCGCACATAGCAGGGTAGGCAGAGGGAACCTGGGAACCTACTGTTAAGACACTCCATATGTACGAGTCGAAAATACATAAAAATAATGTATGAATAATTTGTTATACGTAAAATAATGTATGAATATTTAAGGGGGCTCCCCCCTTAAATATTTATTATATTCTGTTTTTTAGTATTTGTTATTATAGCGGCAAATGAAATAGATAATCTATGAAAATTAACATATTAAAATACATATGCCTTACTATGCCGTAGTTATGAGACAGCCTGGTGGCGGAAAACCGCCAAACAGGGACTAAGAAGCAAGTGGGCTGCTAGTATAAAATAAACAATAATATTATAACAAAATAATATTTAATATAATACAAAATGTTATATTTGTGCGGACGTCACAATCTGTTTCTCGTCCTCATACTGTTCTGGTTCTTCCTCATCGAATTCCACTTCTTCGTCGTCGACGTGCGCATCCTGAGAAGAAGAAAAGAAAATTATACTTATACTATATGTATATAGTAATGGATGCGTGACCGTTTTTGGTTGCGTTGTAATATTAAAAAAAAGTAAAACATAAAAAATAGAGCAGTTTAAGTACATAATA
This sequence comes from Heliconius himera, assembly GCA_021202915.1. Lineage (NCBI taxonomy): Eukaryota > Metazoa > Arthropoda > Insecta > Lepidoptera > Nymphalidae > Heliconius > Heliconius himera. Next base: position 135,756 of record JAJHJA010000490.1, read on the forward strand.
TATTTAAAAAAGTATTCACAAAAAAATGCTTAATAATTGTATATTAACAAAGAGACAATTAATATATTTTAATGAAAATTAATTAGCTTAGATTTGTTTTTTTTTTAACTTATAACTAGAGGCCAGACGTGGCGCAGAGGCACAAGCGTGGCTGTAAACGCGACAGGTTATGGGGTCGAAATTATATATTTCAAAGCACGACGTTGAGTTCCGTTACTCAACACGCATTGCTTCTACAATTCGGCGGAAAGAGGGGGACGGAGTGTCTTAACACGAGGTTCTCTAAAGTACCTGATACTGCTGATATTCAGATATGAGGTCACTCATGTTGCTGGCGGCTTCAGTGAATTCCATCTCGTCCATACCCTCACCCGTATACCAATGGAGGAAAGCCTGAAATAAAACATAAAATACATAAATATTTACTTATAAAGATTATAAAATATCCTTGTATAAAAAGACCAGTGTAACAAAATTCTTTTTAAGTAAAACTAATTCCACCGGACTAATTGTTATCGTTAGAATATCCGAATAATCGAATGTATGAAGAAAAGCAGTTTTTGTGTACAATTATGTGGTGCTAAATGTTATGTGTTTATTAAAAACAATAGAGGCCAATTGTGAATTGAGGCCAATGCCTCCAGAATTCGGCAGAAAGTGGGGAACGGAGTGTCTTACACTAGGTTCACTCTGCCTACCCTGCTGTGTGCGGGATACAGCGTGAAGTTAAAAAAAAATCTAGCGTACAAGCAGGCATTAAAATTTAAAATATATGCCTAAATTTGAGTGTGCGTGATAGTCGAAATCCGATTTCATGTTAGACGTGACACAAATATATACTTTGGCTAAATATAAATTTCCTTACAAATTATCATAATAATCGAACCCACAACTACCTTTATTTTATTACGTAGAATAAAGAAATCTCACCCGTCTCCTAAACATAGCGGTAAACTGTTCAGAAATCCTCTTGAATATCTCTTGTATCGCTGTGGAATTACCAATGAAAGTGGCAGACATTTTTAGTCCTCTCGGCGGCACGTCGCAAACAGCCACCTTCAGATTGTTCGGGATCCATTCCACGAAGTAGCTGGAAGGAGTAAATATTGAGATACAGGTTCAAATCCAAGGATGTTCTAGATATATGGAAACCTTTTTACAATTCGTACAAAGGGTAATTTAGATTAGCGGCTTAAATTAAACAAATTCTTTAGTTTTATAATATTAGATAAACATATGAAGAGAATAGTGTGCTACAGCGTTGAGTTACGCTACTCAACACTCAATATGATGAATTTGATCGTAAGAGGCATAACGAAGGGCGTTAACACTAAATTCCCGCTTTCTATCCAGCCAAGTGCGATGTGCAGGATAAAACGTGAAACTAATCTTTGAATTTAATTATTTTATTTTATACCTAGAATTCTTATTCTGTATAGCCAGTATCTGATCGTCCACCTCTCTCATCGACATGTGTCCTCTAAACATGGTGGCCACAGTGAGGTAGCGGCCGTGGCGGGGGTCGCACGCCGTCATCATGTTACCAGGGTTGAACATCTGGGAATTATTTTATATACAATACATTACACATAGGAAAAGTACGGGCGAGTCATGGCCGCTTGAGTTTTGATCATTTGTTAGTTCATTTGTTCTCACGGTAAGGAAACAATGAATAGTAAAAAAATTCTCTTCAATTCAGCCCGGCCGTTGCGCAAGGGCACAATCGCGCGGCACTACACGCCAAGTTGTGGGTTCGATTTCCACTCGAGGAAATGAAATATGTAATATTTTCAGTAATTCGCTCTGGAGTTAAAGCAAAACACGGCGGTGAGTTCGGCTACTCAAAACACGCAATGTCTCCAGATTTCGACGGAAAGTGGGCATTGAATGGTCTTAATGGGAACGGAGAACTGCTATAGCGTGAAATTATAAAAATAGTCAAGGACACCTAACTTCTAAATTAAAACTAACCTGGTTCATTAGTTCTGGAACATTCTGTGCACGATATTGGAATGAATTTCTTGCAGTCAAAGGTGCGAATCCTGTAAATTATAATAAGAATTTCAAAGCAAAATAAAGGCAAAAAAAGTGAAGGCAAATATTTAATATTTTCATTTCCTCGTGGATTCAGTCCCGCCACTCAACACGCCTTTAGAATTTGGCGGAAAATACCTTACTGAGAACGGAGTGTCTCACTAGGTTCCCTCTGCCTACCCTGCTATGCGGTTATACCGCATGAAGATAAAATAAAATGCACAGTATGAAGATAAAATAAAACATATTTCTAACTAACCAGGCATAAAGAAGTGTAATCTCGGGAAAGGCACCATGTTGACTGCCAACTTTCTCAAATCGGCGTTCAGTTGTCCGGGGAAGCGGAGACACGTCGTCACACCAGACATTGTTTGCTGAAATAGGTGACGGTTCATATGATAAATAATATTATCTGTTCAATCAAAACATAATCCTAAATTTTCCTCTTTAATTTTAGGGATCCATGGATCTCTCGTCTGTCTGTCTGTCCGAATGTCAAGCAGAAATTAATATCAAATATCCAGGTCTAAAGTCCATTAAAACAAAAAAAATAAGGTTCTCGTGAAACACAGTCAAAGTCATGCTATAAATCAAAGTAATGAAAAGATATACTTAGATGTAAAGAAAACTTACTGAAATCAAATGATTCAAGTCTCCATAGCTGGGACTGCTCAAGCGAAGCGTTCTAAAGCAAATGTTGTATAACGCTTCATTATCAATACAGAACGACATATCCGTGTTCTCCACCAACTGATGTACTGAGAGCGTTGCGTTGTATGGCTCCAGAACCACTTCGCTGACCTAACGGAAAAGACACAAATATTTTTTTATAAAATAGTGTAAACTCTTGTTACAATTAATTCAGGATATACCTATCTTTTTGTTTAGCTTACGCTGTACCTAGTATATAACAAGCTAAAGAGAACCTACTATTAAGATATTCTGTTTCTCAATTTGTGGCAGATTTCAAGGTATTAATAGTTGTTTGGTTGGAAACTCACCTGCTTTTCCAAGACAAAGCCTACAATCATCGTTGCATATCAATAATATTATAGTTAACCAAAAATAATAGAATAACCCAGATTTTGCAGCGACACCTTTTGGATTTTGGAAATTTTGTACAATAATTTTTTGTCCATGAAGTCGATATTTGACATCCTGATTGAGCCACGCCAATGCTCGCTTAATATATAATGTCCAACGAAGTGAGGTCTACTAAGTACACATTTTTATTTTTTATAAGTTGCTTTAATATATCTAATATTAATTTATTTTTATTCTACCTTAGGTGAGGGTACAACGCTGAAAGTGTTCATGATACGGTCAGGATACTCCTCCCTGATCTTGCTGAGGAGCAGTGTGCCCATACCAGAACCAGTACCGCCACCCAGGGAATGGGTGAGCTGGAATCCTGAAAATTATTGAAATTTTCAATCTATCAATGTTTAAATACTTTTAATTGTAACCTATCAAGCAAAATACTGTTTATAAATTCATCGAGGTGCCGTCTAGATTTTCAGATTCATATTATATTCTGGATATGGCATGATAGACAGAATCCGTTTATCACCCCCTTATTTTCGAAATATTGTGTGTTGAATGACGGAACTCAACGCCGCGCTTTTTGTCTTGTCACCAGGCAACGGCAATGGACAAATGAAAATAATAAATCTCAATCGTCAGATTCTCTCAAAGGGTTTCAGGTGATCATAAGCAAATATTGTTTAATGTAGTTGAAGTTTAAAACTAAGAACGTTTTGAATAAAAAAACATTTTTCTTCCAACAGAATTAAATACTGTAGTTTAACTAGAGAATTTAGAGATCTGTCATATTGTACCTTGCAAGCAATCGCATCCTTCGGCTTCCTTCCTTATTACATCCAGAACAGCGTCCACCAGCTCAGCTCCCTCTGTGTAGTGGCCTTTAGCCCAGTTGTTGCCTATAGGAAATATGAGTTTATCAGTAAAAGTACTTCTCCTCTCCTATGCTAAATACATGACATGCAAGAAGATAAAAAAAGATATTACCAATAATCAATATATATATATATATATATATATATATATATATATATATATATATATATATATATATATATATATATATATATATATATATATATATATATATATATATATATATATATATATATAAAAAAAACGGTTAAGTAGAAGTCGAATTCGCCTACCGAGGCGTGAGGCTCGTATCTTTTGATTGCGGTCGATGCTTTTTTCTGTATTTCAAGGTACTTGAACATTTTATATTCACTTCATTTTCATAAATGGACTTGATAGATAGACAGACAAATATATTTAATAAGGTTTCTATTTTATCTTTGGAGGTATGGAAGCCTTAAAGGAAGCCTTAAATATTAAGAGCAATGTAATTTAGAAAGAAAGACGAAAAGCATAAATTTGCAGGTAATGAGAAATCCAGATTATGCTCACAAAAACGTAGTTAGGTTACAGTAAATTTAGAAACTATAAAATAGGGTATGGGAGGCAAAAATGTACAATTGTACATGTACCTATGTGCATTGCCTTAATATAATTGGACAAGATGACCTGGAGTACAAGTTTTTTATTTTTTTTTATTTTAATTCTTACTTACACTACAAACTTATGGTCCGTACCTTTTGTTATTTTTACATTACTATTAATATTTTTTTTCTTTAGATATTACCTAGAACTAGACGTATGTTATGACATATATATATATATATATATATATATATATATATATATATATATATATATATATTTCTATATTTATACAATATCTCCTTAAGACAGTCCAGTTATTCATTTGAGTTGCCACTTACTAACTTAATCTAACACAGTACAGTAATCTAGTACAGGTTTGTAATATGTATAATTTCTCTATATTCCACAATTCTTTGTTTTATATTGAAAGATTTTAGCCCAATCTATAATTTCTAAACAACACTTTTGAATTGTGAGATATAAGATAAAAAAAAATTCGGACAGAAATATTTTGTAGGCTGATTTCTAATTTTTTTTTTATTTTATGAACGATTTAAGTAAACCTAAATATGTTAAGGGAAGTTTCCCACAATTCAATAGTGAAAACTGCACTTGAATCGGTTAAGCCGTTTCTGAGGTAAGCGTGCACAAACGCACATACAATCAAACAAACCAACAAACAGATAAAAAAGTAACATCATTGTTTTGGGTTCTATTACACTGATAAACACCCAATAATAGTTTTTCTCACATATCTTTCATGTACAGACATCGGTGTTACAAGTTTATTACATGTATACTATAGATACATACCAGCACCACTTTGTCCAAACACGAAGTTATCCGGACGGAATAGTTCCCCATATTTGCCAGAGCGCACTGAGTCCATGGTGCCGGGCTCCAAGTCCACGAGGACAGCGCGAGGCACGTATTTACCTGTAAACGTAAAAAATTATAGATTTTTCATTTATTTTTTTCATTTTTCACCATATTTAATGGGTAGTTTTACAGTTCTATGTGTGTTAATTACTATGGCATCTGATGTTAGTGACGAACAGACGTCTCTGATGGATGGACGGTCGGATTCCCGAAAATGTATATATAATACGTAATATGCGCTATTGATCCGGTTAAAAGAGTTTCATATAAAATGTGAATAATCGCGAAAATCAAAGATCTTATTTTGAAAAACTACTTTAGACGTCAACTTTGACATAGTTGTAACTAATAAACTATTGTTATTTATGTTATACACTTAATAATTAAAAACATATTATATATTTTTTTGAAAAAATTGTAGTTATTGGAAAATTTCGTATTCTTTCCTTACCACTAGAAGCTTCATTGTAGTACACATTGAGTCTCTCCAGTTGCAGAGAGCTCTCCCCTCGGTAGACGCCGGTGGGATCTATGCCATGCTCATCTGATATTATCTCCCAAAACTAAAAAATCATAAAAGTTTAAAAAATATATTATATAAAATAAATAAATGAAATAAATCAGCTTCACGCTGTGTCCCGTACACAGCAGGGTAGGCAGAGGGAACCTAGTATTAAGACACTCCGTTCCCCACTTTCTGCCGAATTCTAGAGGCATTGCGTGTTGAGTGGCGGAACTCAACGCCGCGCTTAACCTCGACACCAGAGCGAAGAAATGGAAATATAAATTTAAGTAAATATTTCTCTCCTCGAGTGGGGATCGAACCCACAACCAGTCGGTTTTGCAGTCACACCTCGTGCCGCTGCGCCACGACTGGCCTCATTATATATCTATCTATTATATAAAAATGTATATCGCCGACGCGGGTGATTTTTTTGAAATATACGATATAGCGTTATCCCCTGACAACGGTTTTTTTATTTTTAAAAGTAAATGCATGAATTTATTATTTTATTTTTCGATCATTGCAAGCCGGGAGGTTGGTGAGCGAAGTGAGCGGCCCCGTGCTGGTTTCGTTTTATATACCAACTTCTAATGAAACGCCTCCTTAAATTCAATACAGAGTGTTTTTGTCAGCGCCACTTCAAATGAAACCACAGTTTTAACTATAAAAGCCTAATACATTTTTTCCCAATAATGAAAAAATGTTTTTTTCAAACAAAATAAATAATAAAATTATCATTGTATAATAAAACATCATTTGTCAAGAACGACGCACGCAGCCATAAACCTATCAAAGGGAAACCGCCGCATACGCCTCATTCCGAAATCGAGTATTGGCGGCAAAGATCAAAGTTCTTTAACCTTTAGTAGTATTTTTGTAGTAGTATGTGTTTACGTTATTGGTATCTATGCGAAACTGCGTCACACTGCGCCTAAACTGTTGAGTTATCTTGATTAATTTCTTTAGGAATGGGTTTAAAATATTTTACCCTATATGTTGTTCCCGTAAAAGGAGGGTTGACACTTCCAACCTGTATAATATAACGTTACCATATTTATATTTAAAGAAGTGTTTCAATAAATTCGCTATGTCATTTAAGAGAGAAATTTTGTATTTTTTAAAACTAAACATTTTTCTATTAGTTTTTTTTTCCATTATATTATATTTCGTAGAATTAGTGACAAATTTAGGGAGAGGGAACCTAGTAACTTAGGGCTAAGCACTCCGTTCCCATTAAGACACTTCCAATCCCCATTGCCCACTCGAACTCTCGATCCATTGCGTGCTTAGTGGCGGAACTCAACGCTGTTGATGCTATGATGAAATTTATAATTTCATCACATGAGAAAACTACTTTTGATCCTCGCCTCGCCTCGCCTCTTCCACTTTTGTCCACTTCTTCACACATGGCATCCAGGGGTCTTCATATGTATTAAAGGACCTTTCTCCGGTATCATCGATATTGTGTTTTCGAAGGTCAACCGAGAGCTCCCTTTGAGGTTATTCGGCTTATCAATATGTAATTTTTAAACAATAGAACAGAAATTATACAATAGTGCTTAAGACACTCCGTTCATCACTCTCCGCCTATTTTAGTGACGTATATTGGATAGCGGAACTCAACGCCGCAATACACATACCTTAGTGCCAATTTGGTTTCCACACTGACCAGCTTGAACGTGCACTATTTCACGCATTTTTTTAATTATAAGGTTATTTCAAACACAAATTTAATATTCATTCAAATTCACTGCAAGCATTACGAAACCAAATGACATTTAGTTTCAATTTTATCAATAATGTTATCCTTATCAGTTATGTACTGATAAAACGATATTACCCGACCAATGTATATGGGTTTATAATAAGTATAAGTCAGTATTTCTTTAAATTAATTTTTAAAACATTAGGAGATACCGAGATAAGTTTAAAGTATTGAAATAAAAGTATATTTTTAAATATGTTTCTCATAATTTTTTACGTTTAATTCTTAAAAGGCATACAATAAAAAGTCAATACAATTTTGTCGAATAATACTGCCAAATTGAAAAAAAAACCTCTACAATGGTAAATTTGGTTTGAATGTAAAGGTCCTTTTAAATTGGTCGTTTCACTAATATCTACATGGGCGCGCCTTTTTTTATCGTTCGTCGATTTCTATTTTGTGTTTGTAATTTTATTTAGTTTATTATTAAATATGACATCATTATTTTACATGCATAGTTACAAGAACCTAATGTTAAGTTAAGACACTCTGTTTTCCACTCTCTATCTATCTTACAGACACTCAACATATAAAGTTAAGTGTGGTAACCCAACCGGAAAAATAAACATAATTTTGATATTAAAGTTCGAATCCGAATTTCTTCGAATGGAAGTTGAATCCTGAACCATCGCTAGTTAACTATGCAGTTGTACACTGTACAGTCAGACACCCTTCAAACAGAACATTATTTTGTTTTAATCTATTATAATGACAGGATTGTTTTCTATTTAAACTACATTAGTCACAAAGCACAAGATGATAACACTATCTGTACTTCACTATCATGATGGATATGATACTGGAATGTCCTTAAAGAAGCTAAATAGTTCTAGTAGTTATATTATGAGTTCAAATTCTAAATTTTTATCTTTATAATTACATAAAACATCTGCTTTACGCTGTATCCCGCGCAGCAGGGTAGACAGAGGAAACCTAGTGTTAAGACGCTACGTTCCAAAGGAATTTAATTGTAGTGCAGTGCAGTTTTTTACAAATAGTAATAGCAAAAAGCGGAATCTTTATAGATTCGTCTGTCTATGCGCCCATGCGTCATAGCTAACGCTATTGAAACGTTGAAATGTCATAGGTAGATGTTTTCTGTGAACCTAAAAAAGTATTTTTCTTACCGACGGACACTTACGAAATAGTAAAAAAATATATGCTATGAATCTCCTTAAACATAATATGTTCATTACAAATATACCTAATCAAATCAAATCAGGTTCACGATGGATCCACAGTAGTCCGTGTCCGTTCTCAACTTTCGCCGTTTTCTGGAGGCATTGCCTATCGAGTGGCAACTGGCGCTTTGCCTCAACATCAGAGCGAAGAAATGAAAATATAATTTTAAATAAATATTTTCTTTCCTTGAGTGAGGATCAAACTCACAATCACAACCAGTCTCTTACAACGTTTAGTCACATCTTGTGCCTCTGCGCCACGAATGGCCTCTTCAAATATAATATACCAGAGTAATAATAGATATAGAGAGTTATAAATATATGCCTAATACAGTAAATATAGGAGTACAATTTTAAGATTGATTATTTTTTATATTAATGTTGCATTTCCGATAAAATTATATATTTTTTTATTACAAACATTATACGTAAATAACTCTGTGACATTTTTATATCTAAGTATTAATCTTTACTAAAATATATTTTTAATTTCTTTTTTTTTCATCTTCTCATTATTATTTTTTAATATTACTTGAATAAATCATTAATTTCAGAAATTATTCATACAACAATAATCGAATAACTAAGAATCGATTGTTATTCACGAAGTAAATGATAGACTCTACAACGACAAGTCGACAACCCTTCAGCTGTCAAACGAATCATGAAAAATGAAAATTAAGTAGAGAAAATAATATAATAATCCAAAAAACAGCAACAAAATGTAACTAAAACTAATAAAAATACATCAAAACTAACAACAAAAATGATGAATGAAAAAATGTCAATTCACAATAATAAATAAGCAAAAGCAGTCCAAAGATGAAATTGATAAATATAATTTTAACATTTTCAATTTTTTTCTCTGCAGCTCTGGGAGATTATTTAGTTTTTCGATCAAAATATTCAAATTCTCACGTATTTCGTGCTTTCTGTGATACATCTGTACACGGTGTAATTGGTCTCCTTTCAGCATTGCTATTCTTCAGTCAGAATTACAGTATATCATCACAAGCTTGTATTTATAATATTTTGTTTTGCACTGCATTGTCTTCGTTGATTGACGTAGATCACTTTATAGTGGCTAGATCACTTTATTTAAAGGTAAATATTAATTAATTTTCTTTTTCTTTATGATTTTATAGATTTTAGGAGAATTTTATTGGGTTTTTAATATTAAAGGCAGCTTCACGCTTTTATGTTAATACAAGGGAAATCATTCCCCATGCATTACAAAATTTTCCAGAAAATGTGTGATCAGGTGGTACTCTATACCACAATTTGTCTCTCAGAACAGTGAAATGAAAATAATTAAATGAAATGTGAATCTTCGTCTGAATGGGGGACAAATCTACAATCATTATGCTTACAGTATGTATATCTGATGTTGTCCCTCAAATAATATTAGCTTAATTAACATTAAGTTTAAACTATTAACATACAAAGTTTTAATTCAATTTTATATAGACAATCAATAACATCAGTATAGAATGAATTTATATAATTAGAACATATTTTAAAATTCCCACTTGAGGGTTGGATTACTTAATTTCCTCATTCTGGCAAAACAAAGCATGATATTAAGTTCTGCCAGTCACCTTGAAATGTGTGATTTTCAAACAGAAATTGATGAACTTAACACTTTCAATAAAATACCTAACAAATATATCAAATTATTCCTTATTTAATCTAAAAAAAATTGTTCCAGGATTTACTTAACTTGAGACAACGAGGTATATTCCACTGTACAACGTTTTGGCTTGTAATATCAACAATTCTTATATTTTACAGTCATTTTTATCGCAAATTAAACATTTATACATTAACTTATATGATTATTATAGCATTTTCAAGTCACCATATAAGGGATGGTTATAGACGGGGTTTATGGCTTTATCCCTTTGGTCATACTCCACCCATAAATAAATTTGTTTATACATTCACAATTTGTATTTTGCCAAGCATTTTTGTATATATATTTAATTGTACTAAACCTATGTTTCGGAATACAATTGTACAATATACTACAGTGTAGGTAAAAGCGATGTTTATGAGTTTGATTACCACTCAAGGGAATCAATTATTTTCATTTCTTAGCTTTGGTAATAATATAAAATGTGGTGTTGAGCCCTATCATTCAACATGTAATATCTCAGGCATTGGACAGTGTAGAATGGAATTAGAAAAAAAATAAAAGAGTCAACTATATTCATGTAGGCAAAGCCCTGCCCGGTTTTAACACATTGTGTGTAGATTGGCGGAAGTTGTCGCCGATCTTTGTCTACTAGAACAGGGAAAAGCCTATTCCACCACACCACAACAGGCCCAAACTTATTTTAGTGTAAATTTTCTTCTGAAAGCATTTTATTAAGTTGAAATTATGTGACATTTTGAGATTAAAAAAAAATATTATGATTAATTTTTGTATTTCCAGTGTAAATGATTATTTAAAAAGTGTTTTAAAGTGTTATCTTACTATAATAATATTATTTGTTATATTTAATTTATTTACTTAATTATTTAACATAATAAATGTGAAAGTCGAAGTTTGTCGCAAGAACTACTGCCCGGACTTAGATGAAACTTTAAAGTAATATAGCTTAATTCATCAGAACAATACATAAGCTACAGCTTATATTTAAAAAAAATTATAATTTGGCTATTATATAATGATAAGTTTGAGCAGGCGAAGCCGCGCTAGGGTCGCTAGTTTTTTTTAAGTGATTTTTTTTATATATTTAATTTACTTTTATTTACAACTAGTGATGTACGTAATACTTTAATTATACTTTTATTATATGTAACATATTTTTAAAATATATGTAATATAATGACTCAGTTATATTATATAAGTAAATTATTATTTTAAAATATATATATTTTTGTATTAAAAATGTTTTTTTTTTATTTATTATTTTTTATTTCACCTTATATATGTACAGGGTGGAAGTGTAAGCACCACTTTAAATGAAACCACAGTTTTAACTACTCTATAAAAGCCTAATATAAATCAGTAAAAAAATAAATTTCCAAAAATGAAAAAGTTATTTTTTCAAACAAAATAAATAATAAAATTGACATTTTAAAATAAAACGCCATTTGTAAGGACGAGGCACGCACACATAAACCTATCAAAGGAACACCGCCGCACACGGCTCATTCCGAAATCGATTCGTAGGTATTGGCGATAAAGTTCAAAGTTGTTTAACCTTTAGTAGTATTTTTGTAGTAGTAAGTGTTTATGTTATTGGGATCTATACGTAATCGCGTCACACGAAATACAGGTATGAATAAAAATCGTGAAATGAAAAAAAAACCTACGTCCAAACTGTTGATGCATCTTGATTAATTTCTTTAGGTATAGGTTTGAAATATTTTACCCTATATGCTGTTTCCGTAAAAGTAGCGCTGCCTCTTCCGCCCTGTGTAAAGTTATTATTATACTTCATAGCTTCAATTGACAATCTTATTTTTTTCACGCTGCATATTGCAGGGTAGGCAAAGGTAAACGTGACACTATTCCCTATTTTCTGCCGAATTCTGGAGGTATTGCGTATTAAGTGGCGGAACCTAACAAAGAGGAAATGAAAATATTAATTATTTCAATCCCCCTAAGTGTGATAAGAACCCAAAACCATCGCGACTATTGTCACATGCTGGTGTGGTATGGCTGTGGATGTATGGTGCTTCTGCGCCACGACGGCCTCAGTTGGTGTTGAAAGTTTTTTTAAAAACAAAATGTATAGTTTAGTTTACCTACATTATGAACTACTAACTAATTCCTGCAGTCGCCCTTATAGTAAAATATAAACATTATATAGTGTATGTACATTATAAGTGTTAAGGTAACCCACTGTTACGTCCAAAAAAATTATATGATATAATATATCCTATAACTCTAGCTCCTCCTAGCTAAACGCGTTATCCAATACAAAAATATATTTATTCAATTAGAACCAGTACTTAGTTCCTAAGGTTAGCGCGTTCAACCAAACAAACTTATAGCTTTATAGTATTAGTATAGATGTAGCTTATCGTGTCGCAGCGTCTTACTGTAAACGCGATTGTTGTGCGTTCGATTCTCAATTGGAAAAAAAATATTATTTCTTTTTTTATTAATTTTTACTAGCCGCGCGCTCTGACCACTAAGCTATACGTTCTCATTTTCTTCTCAAGTTCTTTGAGTAGCGGAAATTTGTAAAAATCTCCCTTCAGAGATGCTAACAAAATAAATAAGTTGCAACAAGTGTATAAGAATTTCGACGTAGCTCGATGAGAAAGCATGGCTTAGTTGGTCAGAGCGCTTGGACATATTCGAAAGAAGCGCGAGTTCAAATACGTTCAATATTTTATGCGTTTTCTTAATAAGTATTTAATTAAATACTCCTTTGTTACTCGCCAGTTTGACCTGACCCCTCACTATAACATCTAAAGCCAATCGATGTTATATCGATTATATAGATTAACTAACAATTTAATTGTTAATTGCAACTATTTAATTAATTGGACTTTCTCGCCACTCAACTCTATTTCCGAATTTGCGCGTAAAGTAAAGAACGGAGTGTTTTGACTTTATTTAACATGACGGGATGTGCGGGACACAGTGTCAAGAAGGTTATAAAAAACCTTCAGATCACTTATTTTTTTCATCACGTTAAAAATGTTTTTCTTTCGTAATAAAATTTTGCAATTTCTTTTAGAACAAAAAAAAAAACAAAATAGGGCCTTATCACAAATTTCCTTTTACTTCCATCCATCAATTTTAAAAAATGGGGGAAAATAAAACAAAAAAATCTTTATTTTCTATACAAATATATAGACATATATTATTTGATACATGATATTTACTACTATTATTTTTACATATTATTCACCAGGCCATACAACTGACTCTATCCAGTCCAAGTAGCTGGATACTCGTGTGTACACGGCGGGTTTACCTGACTCCGCACAACGACGTCCAAACGACGTTATACCAATTATATGGAAAATACATTTGTTTGCCTTCGAAACGACTTGCAGTGGCGACCCTGAATCTCCCTGGAAAAGAAATTTAGGTAGTTTTATTAATTTTAGAGGTCGGTCATGGAGCAGAGGCACAAAGTTTGACTGTAAAATCGACTGGTTGTGGGTTCGATCCCCACTAGAGGAGGTAAAATATTTATTTACATTTATATTTTTATTTCTTTGCTCTGGTGTCGTGGCAAAGCGCGGCGTTGAATTCCGCCACTCAGAACGCAATGCCTTCAGAATTCAGCAGAAAGTGGGGAACGGAGTGTCTTAACACTAGGTTCCCTCTGCCTACCCTGCTGTGTGCGGAATACAGCGTTAAGTTTATTTTTTTATTAATTTTATTTTATTAAGTTGTGGGTTCGATTCCCACTAAGGGTGATGAATGAATTATTTAATATTTTAATTTCCTCGCTCTGGCTCTAACGAGACAAAAGGGCGTCGTTGTGCTCCACCACTACAACACGCAACGCCTCCAGAATTCGGCGTAAAGTGGGAAACAGAAGTATCTTAATGGGAACAAAGTGTCTTAACTGGACTTTAGACTTCTCTTTGCATACTGTTATGCGGGAATACTGTTATACTTAAATTTATATTTCCATTTCTTCGCTCTGGTGTCGAGGCAAAGCGCGGCGTTGAGTTCTGCCACTCAACACGCAATTCCTCCAGACTTCGGCAGAAATTGGGGAACGGAATGTCTCAACACTAGGTTCCCTCTGCCTACCCTGCTGTGTGCGGTATACAGCGTGAAGCTGATTTAATTTTTTTCACGTTATAACAGTCACATGCTGTGCCGCGACGACCCCAGTAAGTATTTATTAAATTTTCTTCTCCTTAAACGCGAATTAATAAATAATGCTTTAATCTTTTCTCTTTATAAATTGTGAACTCGCACTTAATATTTTTTTAAAGAAAAAAGATTAAAAAAATTAATTTCTTTAAAATTTCTCTGTTCTAACTCCAAATAACTCACCTGGCAAGTATCCTTCCCGCCTCTCAGTTCACCGGCGCACATTTGTGAATCAACGAATCCCTTCCAGTGCCTGCTGTGCGCGTCGAGTAGGAGAGGATCGCAGTAGTCGTTCGACAGTAGAGAAAGAGACACCTTTTGTAGTTCATTCGACACTTGTTTTGTAACTGGAACACAAAATTAATTTAAAAATATATATTTAACTTTTGTATTTGGGGTTTTTCGTTTTACTCTAGCAAGAGTGGCGTCGGGAGTTTCGCGCTCAGAACGATCGAGTACTGTACATTTTTCTAATGGATATTCAAAAATAAAAAATAATGGAGATAAAAACATTTCGATTCCTCTTTCCGCCCAATTTTTGGGACTAAGCCGCGCTTTGTGGAACCAACAACCGTCGCGTTTACAAAGAGTTCCTGTGCCGCTGCGTCATGATGGTCTTGTAAAAAAAAACGTAGAACGTGTTTTATCAGAAATATCAGTATCATTCACTCCCCAGCCAATATCAACGAATTTATGGCCAGCGAAGTCAGGTAGTTGAGTAGCGGATCTTGCTTTGACTTATTACCAGAACTAGGACATTCACTCTTTCTAATGAGAATTGAACCCGCAACCGTCGCGTTTACAGTGAGAATACGCTTAATATATATATTAAAAAAACAGAAGCCGTGGTTATATATAAGAATACCTGTATCATTTACTCCCCAGCCAGTAGCAACCACTTTACTATGCCCACCGAAGTCTGGTTTCGTCCAGAGACACGCTGGTCTTATATCAGTCTCGAAGTCCACGTCCACGTTCAGCTCGAATAACGCTATGTCATTGTACTTGCCAGGAGATTTGTATAGAGGATGTTTGTGCACCGTTTTAATTGGTATCTGAATTTTATAATATCGATAAGTTACTTAAAAATCACCATTTTGTTTTTTTATTGACAATTTTTTTTTGGTAGAATTCGAAAATTTGTTATTTTTGCAACTTTTTTATTTTTATGATTATAGCACACAGACAGCTGAACAACTTTAAAGCTTTTTCCTCGTAACATGGTAGACAGAAGGAACCGTTCCTCATTTTCAGTTCAATTTTAAGGACTGATAAGGGCGATACATAACGCCGCGCCTTGTGCTCTCTACCAGAAAGGGGAATTGAAAGTAAAGCCCCAAATGGGAATCGAATCCACAGCCGTTGAGCTTATCAGAAGTCTGTCACGACACTTCGATTACTTGCTTAGAAATACATCTCAATCTATCATCTATTAATTATCCTTATTATACAGCTAGACTTGAATAATACGCAATTTTCACATAATTAAAAAAAGAACAAAAGGATAATCATAAGTTTACATGATTACTTCTCGAGAGAATTAGTTATTTTCATTTGCTCGCTCAAACGCGGCGTTGGGATACGTAATATTTTGAAAATTTAGCAGTGCGTGGCAAGCGGAGTGTCTCAGCACTTAGTTCCCTCTGTCTTTTACGTTATATTAGAGATGATACTAATAAAAAAAAACTTACCTCAACCGGACTGGCCCCGTCCCTGACAGTAGGATCCAAATTCTGATCACCAAGTCTTACGATGGACGGTACGCGTACTTTCATCCTTGGATTTTGTGTGCAATGCCCGGCGCTGAGAACGAAACGGGAACTGATCAGACTACCTCCACATTGGAATGCGTATTTATCATCGAAGTCTATCCAACCAATGGCAGCCTGAAAGAAAAATATACATAATTAAAAATTAAATTCAAAATTCAAAATATTCTTTATTCAAATAGACTTTTAGAAGCACTTTTGAATCGTCGTATGAACGTAAAGCTAACACTTGCTTTAAAAGCAGTTCAGCTTCTGTTCTGTTCTCTTATCAAAGAGCCGGCAAGAAACTCATCAGTTGCTCTTTTCAATATTGAAGTAAAAGTATAAGATGGTGGTGTTGCTGGTGTATGGGATTTCTTAAAATAAATTTTAGGGTTCCAAACCCAAAGAGTAAAATTATTAAGATTCCGTTGTTTGTCAGTCTATCCGTCAGTCACTAGGCTGGCAGGCACAAAAATTGAATAATATTAATATTTAATTACTCTCATACAACAGACATAATAGGCAGTAATGTTTTATATATAGGCAATGGTACGGAACGGTAGTAAGCAATAACATTGTTCTTTCCTTATGATTAATTTAATCTGCGGTTAAAATTCTGTATTGTATTGTTATCTGTTTGTTCATTTGAAACAATACTAGGTCTTAGAATAATTATTTTTAATTCCCAAAAAAATAAACCGCGGCGTTATGTTCCGAGTCCGACACTCTCGAAAAAGAGTCTTAATACTAAATTCCAAGTTCCTTCTGCCCACACTGTATATAGATGCGAGAAAAAGCGTGAAGTGATGCGGCGTTAAACTCCGCAATTCACGTAACTTCTAATACTACACTTAATATCACGAAAAAAAGGACTTAACACTAGATTTCCGTTCCCTCTGCCTACCCTATTATATTCGGGATATAGCGTGAAGCTATTTTTGTTAGTAAATAAAAAATAATATCAGTTTCACGTCGTATCCCGCACACAGCAGGGTACGCAGAGGTAATTTAGAGTTAAGACACTCCGTTCCCCATTTTTCGCCGAGGAGGCATTCTGCTGCCTTGCCTACCCTCCTAAAAAAAAAAGAGAAAAAAAGCTGTTACCATATGAGGAAACTCTCCTTGTGTAGCATTCTCTCCGCCCACAATTAGTTGGATGCCTGTATAGTCGCATTTAGGTGCAGATATTGACATTGTTTCCGGTTCCGTCAGCAGAGGTATGAAGTCCACTCTTTGGATCACACTCTTGCTGTATTCTTCACATTCTACGGAGAAAATAGAAAAAAAAGTGGTGAGTGGCGGAAATCAACGCCACGCTTTGCCTTATTACCATATTAATTTCAACAAATCTATTAATTAGAGTGTTAATGTAAATAATCAAATATTTATTTATGATTTATTTTATTAACTTACTTCGTTCACTTAAACGTTTATTTGAATTTGTGTTTGTATTCGTGCTAAATGAACTCCATACTGGTCTGCGACTGAAATTAATAATATTGTTTTTTGTTTTTAGTAGAGAATTTAGTGATATGTCATTCCTTTATTCAATTTTCATCTAGACATGTCATCATTAGACAGTGCGGTCGATGAGTAGTGGCCGCCCTGAAGTTAGGTTTGTTGAGCTTTTGCGAATTGTTTACTCACAGGGATAAAAAATAAGAATAAAATCTGCGCGGCCATATAAAGCTAAGTTCAGGCCGTCTATAACATCAAGGCCTTATTGTAAATACATTATTTTTCGGAAAATTAGGCTTTATGCTTTTTTTCATTTAAAAAATTAGTAATACCACAAATTTAACACTAATTTTACAAGAGGCGCGGGTTTAAATGTCGTTACGTTCAATTTTTTATGTTTTCTAAATAAGTATTTAACTACTGAACCGATTTTGATTAAGCTTTATAGTAATATAGCTTATACATCAGAATAAAACATAGGCTGTAATTTACGTAAATATTTTTAATATTTGACTATTATAATAAAACAATAAGTTGCGTGGGTTGTTACTATTATAATTTTTCTTACTCATATGCAGGTGCTGTATTGACGATCGAAAGCCCGTCCCTACAGCAAACTAGCAATGCGCTGCCAGAGTGCTTGCAAAATGTCGGGGCAATATTGTTATTTCTGGAACAAATAAAAAAATATGTATTAATTTTATAGTAGTATAAGTTAACAGCTTTACGCTGTATCCCACATGTAGCAGTGTAGGCAGACGAAACCTATTAACCTGATATTTGGACACTTCCGTTTCCCAGTTTCCATCGAATTCTGGAGGCATTGCATGTTGAATGGCGGATCTTAAGGAAGAGCGAGGCAGTGAAAATATTAAATATTTCATTTCCTCAAGTGGCAACCGAACACAAAACCTGCGTCGGTTACGAAACACATTTCCTTAAATATTTTTGTAATTATATCAGCTTCACGCTGTATCCTGTACACAGCAGAGTAGGGAGAGGGCACCTAATGTTAAGATACTCCCCCATTTTCTGCCGAATTCTGAAGTCATTGTGTGTTAAGTGGCGGGATTCAACGCCGCACTTTTAGCCTCAACACCACAACGGAGACTTGAAAATACAAAAAAAATAATCAATCAGCTTCACTCTTTATCCCGCTTACCGGAGGGTAGGCAGAGGGAATCTATTGTTAAGACACTCCATTTCCCACTTGCCTTTCTGGAGGCATTGCGTGTTACGAAGCGGAACTCAACGCCGTACTTTTAGCCTCGACACCAGAGCAAAGAAATGAAATATAAATATAAATTTAAATAAATATTTCATTTCCTCGAGTGGGGATCGAACCCATAACCAGTCGATTTCACAGTCATATTATGTGTCCCTGCGCCTCGACTGGTTTCTATGGCCCACAATCAGTCTCAATTAAAGTCACACTTGCACCTCTGCGCCACGTCTGTCTGTTTTCTTTATGAATGTTTTATAAAAATACTTACTGAAAATCCTGCCTCGCTGATACACATTTAGACGCTTGCGTACAAACTCCTTGAGATCTAGTATGACTTATAACACAACTTTCACCCTCTAAAATAATGAAAAATAAAATGTTATTTATTTATTTATGATATGATGATCATGAGGAAAGCCATGGTTGTGGATTCGATCCCAACTTGAAGAAATGAAATCTTATTTAAATTTATATTTTCATTTCTTCGCTCTGATGTCGAGGCAACTAGGTTCTCTCTGTCTACACTGTGTGCGGTATACAGCGGAAATCTAATATATATTTTTTTAATTTACTAATAGGGATAAAGCGTGGAATAAAGTTAGTTTAGTTTAGTTTTTTTCAATTTACTAATAAACATGCTTCCCGCTATATCCCAAATATAGTAGGGTAGGTAGAGGGAACTGGAAACCTAGTGTTAAGTCCTTTTTTTTCGAGATATAAGTGTAGTATTAGAAGTTAAGTGAAATACGGAGCTTGACGTCGCAATTGGTCTACCACTTTATTTTCAATTTACATATAAAAAATACTAATACGTATATGAAAAAGCAAGCTTCACGCTGTATCCCGCATGAGCTAAAAATATTTTTTTTTAGGATAATTCCTAATAGTATTGTTCCAAATAAGCAAACAGATAACAAAACAATACAAAAATTTAACCGAAGATTAATTTAACTATAAGACAGAAATAACAATGTTATGGCTTACTACTGAGACAGTCGTGGCGCAGGAGCAAGCGTGTGACTGTAAACGCGACGGTTGTGGTTTCGTTTCCCATTCGGGGAAAAGAAATATTTAATATTTCCCACTCGGGGAAAAGAAATATTTAATATTTGCATTTTCCATGCTATGGTAACGAAGCAAGCCGCGGCGTTGAGTTGCACCACTTAACACGTAATGCCTCGAGAATTCAGCGGAAAGTGGGTAACAGGAGTGTTTTAATGGGAACGAAGTGATTTAACATTAAGTTCCCAAGTTCCCTCTGCCTACCTTGCCACTTGCGCATTACAGCGTGTATCTCAACAAAATAATATTTAAATAGTATTACTTACGATTTTGAGCGATGCCTTCATGTACTTGTATAATAAGAAGAAGACAGCTTACAGCGAACAACATCTTTGTGTTATTCGATTATGAAGAAAATATATAGTAATATTAAATACTTGTATCTGAAAAAGAAATATATTTAAAAAAAAACTAACATCACATTTTTATACACCCAGTGCCATACGATGTGGTTGGAATTATAAACAACAAAGAGAGTCTAAATTCGAGTGTTTTACTTACTAGTAAACCATGATTTGTGAGAATGAAAGTAGCTTAGTTAGTACTTAGTAGGATTTTTGTAGTAGTAGGCGCTTACGTTATTGGTATCTATTCGTAACTGCGTCACACGAAATACAGTATGGATAAACATCGTGAAATGAAAAAAAAATCCTACGTCTAAACTGTTGAGGTATCTTGATTAATTTTTTTAGGTATGGGTTTGAAATACTTTACCCCATATGCTGCTCCCGTAAAAGGATCGCAGATGCTTCACCTCTGAATAAGTTTTTATTTTTTAAAAGTTTGAACCCTAAAAACTCCAAAAAAGATTCTTATACTAAGATTATACTTTCTTTATTTATATGTTTTTCAAATTCTTGAATAATTTTGTAGATTTGAATAAATAATAAATTTAAATATAAAAAAATGTAAATGAATGTCAGAGAATTTTAAGTCAAGCAAAGGACGCCATTGTATCTTGAATAAGAAACCCAGTCTTGACACTCTGTTCTCTACGATTCGCCCAAATTTCGAAACACTGTTTGTTGACTGACGGAATTCAACGCCAAGCTGTGTCTAATTGAGCAGGAAAAATAAATAATTTAAATATAATTATTTCCCTGAGTGAGAATCAATCTAAAGCAAAAAGTACAAACATACATTTTTTTACATCACTTAAATTACTTACATACTTTAGCTGTGACACATAAACATACATACATTACAATAACTTAAACATAAATTCTTAAGATTTTCCTCAAACACAGCAAAGTACTTAGTTGTAAAATTATAGAAATCATAAGAACTCTCGCGTCGCAGCGGAAAAGTATTCACTGTAAACGCCAGATTATAAGTTCATAATCATACACATGAGGGGAAATGTAATGCAGAATGCGACGTTAAGTTACGCAAATGAAATATATGAATCGTGGAGAATTGACCGTCTTAACACTAGAAAAGAGTTCGTTGTGGACCGGTGGCAAAAGGATGTGATTGTAAACGCGACGACTTTGGGCTCGATATTTTGCATCATATTTTATTTTGTTGTATTCCGCTGATAGCACAATAAAGAAATAAGAGAGAACCTAGTGATAAGGCACTACGTTCTTCACTTTCCATACAATTGGGCGCAATGGCACAGCGTCTGGGATAACAAGACCTACGGTTGTGGGTTCAATCCCCACAAGAATGAATTATTATTTATTAATATTTTAATTTTTTCGCTCTAGCAACTAGGCAAAAACCTGGCGTTGAATTCCGCCACTCAATACACAATGTCTCATAAAACTCGGCGGAAAGTGGGGAATGGAGTATCTAAAGACTAGGTTCCTTTTGCCTACGGAACTTTGCTTGCGGAATATAGCGTGAAGCTGTTTAATTTTATTTAATTTTAATTTTTACTATAGGTGAAGGAGCAAAAATATTTATTAACAAACAGTATGTACAATTTTTGTTACACCGTGGGTTCCAATATGTGATTTTACAGTTAACATTTAATGTTGACACTCGTTTTACAAGAAATAAATAAAAAAGGAAAAAAATACACAAATATTTTGAACTCGTTGCTATGACCTTCACATTCATAAAGCGGATATGTTTATATAACTATATCTATTACTACTACTACTAATATTAAAAATTTAAGTGTTTGTTTGATTCAACGCACTAATCTCAGGAAATACAGGTTCGAATTGAAATATTATTTTTGTGTGATATTATATTTCAAATCAAATCAGCTTCACGCTGTATCCCGCACATAACAGGGTAGGCAGAGGGCTAGTGTTAAGATGCTCCGTTTCCCACTTTCTGCCGAATTCTGGAGGCATTGCGTGTTGAGTGGCAGAACTCAATGCCGCGGTTAACCTCGACACTAAAGCGAAGAAATGGAAATATAAATATAACTAAATATTTCATCTCCTCGAGTGGGGATCGAACCCACAACCAGTCGGTTTTACAGCCACGACTGGCTTCAATATTATATATAGGTAGTTCATTTGTCGAGGGAGGCTATAAATTATATTGTAACGCACTGTACCTGCCGACATGTGTCATACACAACGAGGAGTTTTTGTCATTGGATCATGCGATACAAACAAAAGTACCATAACTTAGTTTCTGTAATTTTAATTATTATTTTGATGAAAACTAACAAAAAAGCTTTTAAACCCAGTATCTAGAAAAACTTCTTTGTGTTGGCAATTTTTTTTCGCACATAGCAGGTTAGGCACAGGGAACCTGGGAAACTAATGTTAAGATACTCCGTTCCCCATTAAGACTCTTTCGTTTTCCATTTTCCGTCGCACTCTTGAGGTATTTAGTTCTCGCTACCAGAGCGAGGAAATGAAATGGAAAACACAACCGACGCATTTACAGTTAAAAGTAATGCTAGTTTTATTCGAAGGAAACTGCTAATAATATAAGTTTCTTACCTTTATAAGACGAATATAATTTAAATTATAAATCACTATTATTATAATAATAATACATTATCTTATTATTAGAATATATGTTATTATTTTTATTATACAAAGTATAAATATAAATATGTCCGTTCATTTAAAAGACTTAATACTTAATGTCGACCGGTTTACTGTGTGGTTATTTTGTCTTTAAATAAGGCCTTTGCATACTATGGAAACTCGTAGTTTTTTTTGGTATTTGTTAAAAGTTTTTTTGTTTATAGATGATTAAAGAAATTGAAGAAGAGCACCGAGCCGAAAAAGCTTAGCACCGAAATGTTAAGGCAAAAAGTATAATAAAGTAATAGTTTTAAATAATTTAAAATTACCTTCATTTACCATACCTTATTATTGAAATTAGAGTCAAAGCTTAGAATTTATTTGTGTTGTGTTCAGTAGTGCAACTCAACGCCGCGCTTTGATTTAGTAGGAAAATGTAATAAAATCATTTTCTCCAGACAGGAAATCTATCTTATAACCGTCGTTATTTATATGTCTCTTAGAAATTACTAATTTACAGGACAACTGGAATATTATAGTTTGTCATCAGATGCGCTAGATTCTTTATTTTTATATATCGTTGGAACGTTTTCATCACGTTGAACAACTTCTATTTAGGTCGAATTTTTTACTTGGGTATAAGAAAAATGGTGAAAAGAGTTAGGTACCTCTTAAGGAAAAAAAGAATTACAAAATCATTTTATCACTTTGTTGTCCTCCGTGCGTTCGTCCGTCCGTCTGTCTGTCTATCTATCAAGAGCCTTTATCTCAGAAATGCTTGGAGATATCGAGTAGAAATCCAAACCATATACTCATGAAAAAATGTATTTCTCCATTTATTTAAAAACAGATATGGCCGTTTATATCACAAAAAACGCATATTTCGACACTATAAAGAGAATCAAAATTTATAGGGTATTTCCGGTTGACCTAGAATATGAAATTTTGCAGCTAGCATGTACAGGTAGTACTAGTTCAGGAAAAAATCTGAAAATTATACATTTGTAGATAAATCCTAAAAAATAATAGCCTTAAAAGGAGGGCAAAATTTGGTATTAAAGCCGTTAGTTGTAAGCCGCATGTATACTCGATATTGTTCACTTAGTTGGATATACATAGAGAAACTAGTGTTAATATTAAGGTACTCTGTTATACATAATATTTTTTTTTAAATGTTACGTGGTAAGTAGCGGAACCCAAATCCGCACTTTTTGTAATAAGTATAAATTGTATTATTAAAATTTTTAAGCGCTTCGTGTGAAAATTGCCTTTATGTATATTTCAAAACAGGATAAAGAGTTGTTATTACGATCTCATGAGTCTATTGACCACAAGGGTTTTTTTTATAGAAAACCTGTATTTACATCTTTTAAGCAAGATTTTCGTGGCCCAGTAACCGTAAAGCGGCAGTCATGGATTTGATTCACACTCGGAGATGTGAACTATTTTCATATCTTCAGTCGAGTAAGGGTCTTGAGAAAGCGAGACGTTGAGTTCAGCTACTTGCGCGACGCGGGGGAGTAAAGTGTCTTAACATTAGGTTCCTTCCGTCTGATCTGCTGCGCTACGTCTTGTTACCAGAGCGAGGAAATTGAAATTATTCAATTAAAATATTAAAAATTTCATTGCAAGTGGGAATCTAATCCACAACCGTCGCGCTTACTACGCGACGCTCACGCTCTGCCACTGCGCCACTGCGTTATATAATGCTATTAATTATATTATGACGCCATCTCTTATACTATAAGAATAAAACAAAGCTAAAATTGTTTTAATTGGTGTCTTAGTTCTAGCAATTAAATATAGATGGCGGTGAAAGAAGTAGCTTAAACGTAAAACATTCCATCAGGAGGGTTCCGAACTAATTTCAGGAATTTTAAGATTGCGAGGTATATATGATACCTACTCATTTTGTAATCATTTAATATTTCGGATTTTTTACTTTATTTGCATTGTAAATTCTCACTTCGTACCAAATTTCGTAACTATAGCTCCCCGAGAAGTTTTGATTACGCGGTGAATTTCATACAAAATGCAGCAAAGTCGATGCAAAAATGTTCGTATCTTTTGATTGTTGATTTTGATTTTTTTGTACTGTAAGGGTCATAGCTCGAGATAAATAGTGTTGACAGACGGACAACTAAGTGATTCTATAAGGGTTCCGTTTTTACATTTTGACCTTAAAATCTATGAAAAACACATGCTGACCTAATACACCTTTCTACCTGTCTACCAAGACCATTTATCTGAAGATTACATAGGGATATCAAGCTGAAATACATATCAAATGTACAATTACAAACACAATTCCCTTAAGCATATTAAAAAAATACCTTCTAATGTTTTAAGTAAACGGAATCAAATGATTTGAGCGTTTTGTATCGTTTTTATTCCAATTTGAATGAAATTCGCCGCGTAATCCAAACCTTTAGTATACTTCCCATAACCCTACAATTACTAAATTTGAGGAAAGGTTATAACTTACTGTATAAGTCAAGAAAAAAAATCCATGTAAAAAAAACCATAACAAAATTATATTTGTAGTTCATTTATAAGTCACGTTCTCCTACGAAATCGTCGACTTGCGAGTTCGACACATAATTGATCGTTATTTATTTATAATTTTATAACTACATATTTATTTACTCACGTTTTAGATAATAACTTAATGGCTAAATATTAAATACTCATTTGTGCCCAAAATATACTCTAATCTTAAATTAAAAAAAAAAAACATCTATTTGTATTATAATGCAAAATTTTTGAGTGAAAATATATTGGCTTTGTCAATAATCGGACAAAAAGTGAAACTTGTGTTTTTATAACCTATGTTTTTTTAGTTAAAAATGGAAAAAAATATATTTGAATTGATAACTATTTACAGAAGTAGGTTAAAATTAACAAAATAATATTTTCAATACATAAGTAACACACATATTCGAGGTCAAAACGATATAAAAGGTATAACATTATATAAATCTGGACATGTTTTTGATGTGATTGAAAAAAAAATAAATGGTAAAAATTTAATGGCTCGTAAGTCGTAACAATAACCGCTGATGTTGTCGCACAGACTGTGTCTAAAACATATATTATTAAAATTATAGTTTATGTCTTACATTTTTTAATTTTTTTACGCTGATTTGTTATAATAAATGGAAGTTTTTATTTTTTTTTACTTTTTTTATTACGGACCGACCGAAGGTTCGGTTTCGGTTTCAGCCAAAAGTCGTAGTGTCGACCGTTCGGTTACGGCCGTCGAACCTTCGGCCAAGCCGAAACTCAGTACTTGTCTTCTCTATCAATCATTGTGGTCCATGAGTTTATAAAATCAGTTTAATTATTCCAAGTTATAAAAATATATTTTTACATAATAAATGCGTATAAATTTTACTTGGAAAGATTTTCATAGTCAATAAGTTTTCTGGAAAAAGACTAGGCAAACGAGCGTACGGGTCATAGTTGCGTGGCGCGTGAAAGGAAGTTCCTACGGAACCACAAAGTAATGGCGTGCTACGTATCAAGATGGTATGGATGGTACTTGAGTTTGTGACGTACTGTCCGGTGAGAAAATCCGGCGGCAGGTAGCAGGTCAAGCAGTTCTGCAGAACACTGCCCATGGTAAATGCGATAGAGAACGTACAGCGAAACATCTATACGCAAAGGCTTTCCATGTCAGTCCGCAACGATTCGAACGGCTTTACGTTGTATGCGATCAATTGGGTCAAGCTGATACTGGGGTGGACCAGTCTAGAGATGAGAACAGTACTCCATTTGAGGCCGAACGTGGGTCCTATACAGGGCCGATCGGTGTTTTGGCGTGAAGTCCCGACTCGTTCTGTTGATGACCCCTAGTCTCTTTGCGGCCAACTTCATCACAATACTGGTAGTCACTTCAAACGTTAAGGGCCAATTTGCTGATACTGTGCACGACTATAAAGGGAGTATTTTGGAAGACTTGTGTCTTCTTGTGATTTAGTTGAACCAAGTTCATTTCAGAAATATTCCCGAAGGATGCTTTAACTAAAGACACAAATTT
The DNA here is from genome assembly GCA_021202915.1 of Heliconius himera. Classification (NCBI taxonomy): domain Eukaryota; kingdom Metazoa; phylum Arthropoda; class Insecta; order Lepidoptera; family Nymphalidae; genus Heliconius; species Heliconius himera. Next base: position 162,878 of record JAJHJA010000490.1, read on the forward strand.
ATTTCGGCACATTGCGTGTTGAGTGGCAGAACTCAACGCTGCGCTTTGCCTCGACACCAGAGCGAAGAAATGGTAATATAAATTTAAGTAAATATTTCATCTCCTCGAGTGGGGATCGAACCCACAACCAGTCGGTTTTACAGTCACACTGTGTGCCCCTGCGCCACGACTGGCGTCATCATAGTTTAATAAAAAATATATTTAAAATGCTTGAACGAATGAAGTACCTATACAATTATTTATTTAATAATCTGAATTAGTTTCGTGTTCTAAGAACATTATCATTTTAAGTACAATATCTAAGTACGTATAGAGAGCAAACGTTTCTGCGATTAGGGTGCACAAACGCACAAACAATCATTTAAAAAATGTTTTGCGTTCTGTTACATTGATAAATGCCCTAAATAATATTTTTTCTTACATACTTACAAGCAACGATCAAAAACACAAACATTTCGAAATATATTGCTCAAATAAATAATAAAATATACTTATCTACCTCCATGTATAAAATCTTTTAGATAACTTTATATCAGTGACGCAAAATAACATAAAAAATATTTCTGGCTAGGTTATAGTCATAAATAATATATAACAAAGCCGAAGCCGAAGGTCATGAGTTCGATTTCTATCTAGAACAAATATCTATCGATACATATAATAAAATTGTAACTGATCCATATTGAATGATATATTTGAAAATTTGTTTGGGTATTATGTGGCATATTATGAAAATGTGCATTTATCAATTTAATAGAACCCAAAACAATGTTTTTTTTTTATTTTTGCCTGTATGTCGATTTGTCTATACACTTGCGCACGCTAATCTTAGGAACTGTTTAACCGATTTAAACGCTGTTTGCGCTATTGTATTTTGGGAAACTTTACTTAATATTTAGTTGGTTTCATTAAAATCGGTTCATAAAAGTTAGTATATGCAGAAGTCAACGCCGCGCTTTGCCTCATTCGACCAGGGCGAGGAAATGAGAATATTAAATGTTTTATTCCCTTGAGCAGAAATCGAACCTCTAACTGTCCCGTTTACAGCCACACCCTTGTGTCACTGCGCTACTACGGCGACAATATTTTTGTAATAAATATTTTTAATGTTTGCTTCTTTTTAATTACAAAGGCTAAAGTAATTAAAATGTAATTTTTAATGCATTGTCTACGTCATAACGTAATTAATTATTATCGATTTTTTATTAGAATCGACTTAATGTTAAATAATTAAATAAATTACAATATAATTATGGAATAAAAATAATTAATTATTTTTGAAGTTTAATTCAAATTATACTTTGATTTATAAAAATTAAAATATGTTTATAAATAAATACAAATATAAGTCTAAGTATAAATAAATACATTACTGAATAACGTGACTGTTATGGGTTTGATTCCCACTCGGGTAACGAATCTTTGTAATTTCTTTGCGCTTTTAAAAAGACAAAGCGCGGCTTTCAGATATTTTTTTCACTCAACACGCATTGTCTCGAAAATTGGGCGGTGCTTGGGGACGGAGTGTCTTAACACTACACTTTTCTTATATTATAAACCAGGTATGTAATGTAAGGTTAAAAAAAAATTAAAATTTAATACGTATAGTAAAATCGTTTGATCCACCTGTAACAATGTTTTGCGTGTAAAATTTGGCATTCGTCAAGCTTATATGAAGGAAGAGGGAAAGGATTTTAAAATGGCAGGCCGAAGAAGTCTAGTAAAAGTGGAGAGCGGAGTGTTAAGACACGTGTCCAATTTTCGAGACACTCTGTGTTGTGCAGAACTCGTTTTCAATTTCGATGCACTGTTTTATTCTTATAGTACAAATCCTTAGATAAATTTGCTGTATCTACTATAATTAATTACAATAATATTAGAAACACTCCATTAATTGCAAATACAAGATTTTATAGTCATATTTAATAACTTTTTATTTTTGTGTTTAATATGTTTTATGTGTTATGGTTGTGAACTCGATCCTTATTAGTTTAACTAATAATAATTTTATTATACATGAGAACTGATTTACATTTTAAATTATATCAATTATACAATTAGAAAAAATACACCAATTAAAAAATAAATAAAAACCCGATATCATTAAAAACTGAAAATAAAAAACAAGCTTAACATTTTATTAGAATTAATAGTCGGTACCCATTTACCTAAATCTTTTAACAAACAAACTGAATTTTACAAACTTATAATAAATTGTATTATGATGAAACTTCAAAGCTGTATATAGCTTAGGTGACAATACAATACAATAGTATCATTGAGCTTGTCTGATGATGGAGCCAGGACCTGGATGGAGGAACTCTTCTTTTCGTCTTTCTTACAAGTAAACCATTCTAGTTTAGATTCATATAAGTTATAGCTATATATATCGAGCACATTCTATAAGCACTTGTAGCAGTGAACGACAAAATATGTTGTTTTCTTTTTCACCTTTATAATTATATAGTATGTAAAATACGGTAGTTTTTAACAATATCTGTATTATTTCCTTTTATAACATAAACAAATTAACTTGCGGTCAAATAACTTGATTTCTTATTTGTAAATATGTTTATTGTAACCAAATTTTAAATAATAGTAACCATCGTATTCATAGAATTATTATTGACAATAATTTCATGATTTGTGAGGCCGTTTAACTCTTAAACGGCACGCCATGTCTCACCAGAACGAAGAAATGAAAATATTCAATATTTTTTTCTCTCAAGCGGAAGTCGAACCCACAACCGTAGCGCTTACAGTCGCACCCTTGTGCCCCTGCGCCACTATGACCTCTTTAAGTGATAGCTACAAATGAAGAACTAATCTATACTAATAGAAAATATATTGTGTTAATTATATAAATTATAAAGTTATTGTTCGTTCTACGTTATAGTTTTTGTTTATGTTAGTAGATATTTATTATATTACTTGAGGCCAGTCGTGTGGTTTCGATTCCCACTTGAGGCAATGAAATATTGAATAAGTTATTTTCCTCATTTTGGTAACGACGCAAAGCGCTGCGTTGAGTTCCGCCATTCAACACGCAACAACGACGATGACGGCGTCTATGTACGTATGTATGGGTACATAGGTTATCACGCGTGTTCAAATGGAAATATATGCCTATAATTTTTGCCTTTTCCTTTCTTTATAAAAATAAATAAATAACTACTCGGTGTGTTTGACACATGACACATTCTGATTGCAGCAGGAAACTCTAACCACAGTTATGGAGGGTTACGTAGAAATGATTCTATATAGCCTATATAGCCTTCGCTGATTAGGGCAATTATTGAATTCGAATCAGAAGTTCTTGAGATTAGCGCGTTCAACAAAACAAACTTTTCAGCTTTATAATCAGTATAAATATTAATGGATAGATAGATCTCCCGCACCCCGTGGCGCAGGGGCTCAAGCGTTCCACCTTAAACGAGACTGTTGTGGGTTAGATTCCCACTTTCTTCGCTTTAGGAAAGTGCGGCGTAAAGAAATCGGCGGAAAATGGGGAACGGAAATGGCTTAATGAGAATGGAATGTCTTAACACTAGGTTCCCAGGGCATCTCAAAAAAAAACATTCCTTCCAGTTTGTACGAACATAAAATCATTGTTTACAGACAGACGCTGTTCTACTGTGCTATAAAGGCGTTAAGCTAATGTATAAAAGAGCTCAATTATTATAAAAAAATCAGTTTAACTCTAAACGTGACCACGACAGGTAGTGACAATGTTAACCGCTGGAGTGACTAAAATATATAAATTTAGTGCTTTCCTATGCAATGTGAGATGTATGAGCCATACAAAACCTTTAAAGTTAGAGTAAGTTTAATTTTTTATCGTGACGGTCATGAGTTCAATTCGGGTGTGGATTTTGTTTATAATATTAGTGTTTTGATATAAGATGGTGATTTATCTCTTTATATAAGAAATGATAATAGAAAGTAGTGAACAAAGAGAGACAGAGAGTACAAGTTGAGTTACTTATTTAAATATCGATCGCCGTCGTCGTGGCTTCGTCTGTCTACCCAGACGGGGAATTGATAGAATTTCAATTTCCTCGATCCAGAAACAAGACAAAGCGCGTGCGTTGAGTTCTGCTATCAACACACAATGTTTAAATTACGGCGGGAAGTGAGAAGTGGAGTTTCTCAACACTAGGTTCCCTGTGGCAATCCTTTAAATAGGTGTTTCTCTGTGTTTTTATATTTAATACCTCTAGGTGTTTTATATAAAAGTTTTCTCCATTCTTTCAGCGAGAACAACCTCAAGTATAGGAGTATTAAAGAAAGTTATTCTGGAAAATCAATTTTTCTTACTGGCGGCACTGGATTTTTGGGCAAAGTATGGTTTCTAATTATATATATATTCATTGAGACTGTAGTGGAACAAGTACCACTGTAAACGCGGCGATTGTGAGTTCGATTTCCATTCTCAAGAATGGAATATTTAATATTTCCATTTCATCGCTCTGGTAACAAGGCAAAGTGCGGCGTTGAATTCTGCTATTTAAAACGCAATGCCTCCAGAAAACAACGGAAACTGGGGAACATGAGTATCTTAATATGAACGGAGTGTCATAACAGTAAGTTTCCAAGTTCTATCTCCCTACCTTACTACGAAGATATGCGGGATGCAAAGTGAATCTAAAACAAAATTTAAAGCGCGGCGTTATGTTCCGTCGATCAACACGCAATATGTCTCAAAAATTAAGCGGTACATGAGGATTAGAATGGCTTAACACTAGGTTCCCTCCCAACCCCGTTATATGCCGGATACAGCGTAAATAAACTATTTATTTACAGGTTCTAATAGAAAAACTACTACGCAGTACAGACGTAGAAAAAATCTATGTCTTGATACGAGAGAAGAAAGGAATAGACAGTGATAAGAGATTAAAGCAAATGTTAAATATTCCAGTAAGTATTACAATGGTCTTCGGTTCAATTTCATCTATTAGCATAGGCCATTATGGAAAAATATTCACTTTTCTTTTCATTTAACTCGGTTCAATTTAGTAGATAAGAAAATGTTCATAACACTAGGTTACAACGAGAAGCAAAATAAATGTTTTTTTTTCCCTTTTGCCATATAATTACATTCCATTTTCGATTTATTCGCGAAAATGACTACATTTCTTTTTCAGCCAACACAGTAATTTGGGGGAAAATAAGAAAGTAGTGTCTTGCTAGTACGTTTGGTTTAATTTTTTTTATATTGTCTATTACCCCTAAGATGCGTTGTGGCAAAGTAGCACAAGCATGAGACTGTAAACGCGACGGTTGCGAGTTAGATTCCCACACATCAGAATGAATCATAATTTATTCATATTTCAATTTCTTTGCTCTGGTAACAAGGCAAAAAAGCAGGATTAGGCTCCGCCTACTCAACTCTGAGTGCCTAAAAAATTCAGCGGAAAGTGGGAATCGGAGTGTCCTAACACCGTTCATTCAGACGCAATGACGTTAATGATTATATTTTTAAAAAAAAGTTTTTTTTGCAGATTTTCGAAGAATTGAAAGAAAACAAGCCGAACGTATTAAACAAATTAGTGGCTATTGGAGGGGATGTGACAAAAAAGGATTTGGCCATAAGTCCTGAAGATGAAGAAAAGATTATTAATAATGTAAGTTTTTATCTTTATTGCTTTTTAGGGTTCCGTACCCAAAGGGTGAAACGGGACCCTATTACTAAGATTCGCTATCTGTCTCTCCGTCGATCATCGGGCTGCACTGCACTGGAGCTGACTCCTGAATTAACAGGCCTTTTCCGACTCTTTCTTACGATTGTACAAGTGCTTAAACTATGAAAGCTTGCCAGCGTGCAACTAGTGCCAACTAGTGCAAAAAGAGTATTCGCACCCACCCTGCCAACTACAAGCCAATCTCGATCACGTCTATAATCTCCAAGACTATATAGAACGTGTTCTGAATATTAAATTCTTAGCATAGCTAGAAAGAAATGAACTTCTCACAGTGAGGCAATCGCCGTTCCTCTCGACATCTCAAAGGCTTTTGACAGGATTTGGCATGATAGCCTTATGAGTAAGGTAGCCTATGGCTTGCCCGATGGCTTATGTATCTTTTAATTTTGGTTCTTACATTGAATCCAGAGCCCAATTGGCTGCTAAGAAACTTGGCATCCTCTTCAAGGTGAGACAGTACTTAACATGTCATCATCTTCTCGCATTGTATAAAGCACAAGTAAGACTGTGTATGGAGTACTGCTCTCACTTATGGAATGGCTCTGCCAAGTACGAATTACAAACTTTAGAGTTAATTGAGAAACAAGCTAGAATGTTAATTAAAGACAGGACCCTCACTCAGCTCTACTCAGCTGTAGTTTATCACATATAGTGTGCTCTGGAATTGGAAATTCAATTCCCCTGGCCTTTTCTACCGCAGATCCCCTAGGAATACAGCTTCTTGCCATCCGTATATGGTGGATATTCGTAACGTACGAACGAAACGCTTTCAGACCATATTTTTCATTGGAACTCATTGCCGGCGTCTGTATTTCCTGTGTCATACAATCTGGGGGTCTTCAAAAGTTGAGTTAATAAGTACTTACTAGGCAAGCGTGCACCATCGGAACCCGCATTAACGCCCGTCAGTCTTGATGCGGTCAAAGACAAGCCTATATCAATTTAAAAAAATATATTATTTAATATGGCGTATAACCTTTCTTAATAAATGGATTAACGAATACAAGAAGATTTTATAAGATATGAGGCCAGTCGTGGTAGTGGTGGCGCAAGGGCACAAGTTGTGACTGTAAAAGTGAATGGATGTGAGTTCGATACCCACTCGAGGAAAGTTATTTATTTATATCGATTCTCCAGTGGATATGATAAATAAATATTTATTTAAATTTATATTTCCGTTTCTTCGCTCTTGCGTCAAGGCAAATCTCAGCGTTGAGTTCAGCCAACAACATGCAATGCCTCCAGTATTCGGCGGAAAGTGGAAAACGGAGTGTCTTAACACTACGTTCCCTCTGCCGGCCCTATGCGGCATACAGCGTGATGCTGATTAAGAATATTTATCAATTCCGGTACCAGTATCCAGTTCCTGGGATTAGCTGTTTCTGGATTGCTGGTTCTGGTTTATACCCTGTTCTGGTTTATAATATAAGTATACTATATCACTCGTTATCACTTAAACGTCTAATAAAAAAAAAAACAAATCTTCTTACGTAAAACAGTTTTATTTAAACTCAATAAAAAGTTAAATAAAAACAATAGAATTAATAATAAATAGCATCTTATTTATTGTATTAAGAGTTTTGAAATTCTAAGTATTATTATTTTTATACTACTTACCCAACTGCCCGACGCGAACGAGGATAATGTGTTTATTTTATCAGTGTATGTATGTATGTTTCTTTCTATGTGGCGTTGTAGAGGCAAAACTATGGAGCTGACCGATTTTCATGAATCTTACGTCAATCGATTCATATTAACCTTGCGAGTGTTACTTACTATCCAATCTAGAGATTGGATAGATATATGAAAAGAGAGATTGACGTTGGAGATAGGTTATTAATATTGGGCGTTAGTCGGGCCCTGGGACCGGTAAATATTTTCCCATCCTCTCGAGTCTCGATCTTCTCCAATTTCCAAATATAATCTTAGATAAATACAGAATTATTTTATTGGCCGCTCCTTTCTTTTAAAGTCAAGAGTCAGTGTCAAAATCAAATTAAACCATATCTGTATTTCCCCATTTTTTTAATTTATATAAAATTAAATTAATATTTCTTCAACACGCATTGCCTCCAGAATTCGGAAAGTGGAGAATGGAGTTTCTTAACACTAGGTTCCCTCTGCCTACGCTGCTGTGTGCGGGATACAGCGTAAAGCTGATTTTTTTTTTTTCACTTTATCGGTTTTTTTAGTTTTTTTATAATAATTATTTTTTTAGTTTTTTAGTATTACTTCTTTTATTTATATTTTTATAAATAAAAGGACATAACGTCTGACCGAGAACGCAACGGTTGTGGGTGTCAATTCACACATTCGAGCTCTGGTAACAAGACGAAGCTCGGCGTTGAGTTTGAGTTCCTTCATTAACCAACATTGTCCTGAAAATTGGGCTGAAAGGTAGAAACGGAGTGCTTTAACACTATATTTCGTCTCTCTGTCCTGCTACATGTGCAAAATAAAAATCATTTTTCGATGTGGAGATCGAGCCCACAGTCACTGCGCTACCGTCCTCTTAATTAGTACGTATTTAAATTACGAAATTCACGCATCAAAAATTACGCAATAATTAAAATAATTAAACATTAGGTATATGTAAGAATATAATGACCAGCATTTGAGTACTAACTAAAAGTGATCTTTTTACTGATACATTATACCTAACAGTACTTTTTTAACATTTCATTGAACGCATAAAATTCTCTGTAAAAAAAATAGAATGTTGACACCAAGTTCTCATGGCCTATTCTGCTATATTCAGAATAATCATTTAAGTTTAAAAAAAAGTAGGGAAACGCTTTAAATTATTCTTGTCCTGGTTTTATTAGGTCCCTGGTACAGTGAGTCAATTGCAATACAAGATTTTCTTTTAATTGATTAATGCACAAAGCAGAGCAGGCAGAGGGAACCTGAAAATCTAGTGATAATACATTCCATTTCTATTAAGATATTTCCGTTTCCCACTTGCTGAATTCTCGAGACATTGTGTGTTGTGCGGAACTGAACGCCGAGCCAAATTTCATGACGATAAAATGATTACAAGTGGTCCAAGTTCAGTTTTACATTTTTTTGAATCAAAATATTTACAGCATTACGATTTTTTCCATAGGGTATACAGTCAAATATAGTGTGCTGTTATACATAAAGGTAGAAATAATTGCTCCGAGTGAGAATCGAACTTATAATCCTCGCATGTACAATCAGACACTACTCCTTTGGACCTCTATTTTTGGGCTAAAACATTTAGTTTTCGCCATTTCCTTTTATAAAAACTTCTAAACAACTCAACGCGCTTCCAAGTAGTAGATAATAAAAGTGAATGTATAAAATTTATATTTTAAACTGACCGTTGGTGAGGTTAGGTATAATAAAAATATTTTAATACATGTAATAAAAGAAAGAAGAAAAAACAGCGTTTCTTATAGTATTATCATAAAGATGAATTTGCTTCGGTGAACGCCCTATTTTTAGGAACTAATGGTTCTGGTTCAGTTAGGCTACAGTGCTACAGTAAGCACAAGAGTAAGACTGTAAACGCGACAAGTTGTCGGTTCTATTCCCATTCGAAAAAATGAAATATTTAATATTTTCATTTCTTCGCTCTGGTAACGAGGCAAAGCGTGGCGTTGAGTCCCGCGGGAAATGGGGAACGGAAGTGTATTAATGGAAACGGAGTGGCCCAACACTAGGTTCCCAGGTTACTTCTGCCTACCCTGCTATGTGCGGGATACTGCGTGATGTGGGATGTGGGATCCTCTTTTAGTGGTTTCCTACAATCCATAAAGAATCTACATGCGTGCGTGTGTTATCTGTCAGTCACTAAGAAATGATGGGCATCCTACGTCCACAAAGCCTGGGGGACCTGGGCGGGCCGTGTCTTTCCCAGAATAGTCTTTTGACGATCCCAGACCCCACTTTTATTAACAAAAAAAATTACATTGAAAAACAAGGTCTTTACACACAAAGTTTTCCCCCTCTCTTCCTCCCTTTCATTCCTCTGGAAAATATCTCTAGACACGTCCTTATAAGTAACGGAAGTTTTATCTACTTATAGGTATATTAATTGTGTATAATAAATGAAATGTCGTATAATCTTTTGAATATTGTCTCCATTATATAAAGATATTCTTATGTTCAATTCATATTTTAGCAATTTTTTTTTTCGTATTACAATTTTTTTAATCTTCAGGAGGTAATCAAAGGTAAATGTGTGTGCATACGATGAAGATAAAAAAATAATTAAAATTATTAAATGTTTTTTTAGCTTTACGCAGTAACCTACATATAGCAGGTGAGGCAAAAGGAACCTGGAAACCCAGTATTAAGACATTCCATTCCTATTAAGAAATACTTCCCCATTTTTCGCGTGTTGAGTGAGAAAATGAAAATATAAAACGTGTAGGGGAATTGTGCTTAAGATGACATACTTTTTCTTCCAAGACAAATATTTGAAATAAATGAAGTCATGTGAGATCAGGACATTGCGTATATTATCATATATATCATAATCAACGAAAGTATTGTAGTTCCAGAACAATCAAAGCAACATAAAATTAAAAAACAAACATAAATCGCACTTAGGTCGACCGGTGTAAGACGACATACCTATAGGGTAAGATGACATAGACGTCATAACCTGCGATCCACTGACTTTTTTGTTCACACGTGACTTTCCTGTAGAAGTAGACTTTAGCAATGGAGAAGTTTCATTAAGTACGCTCTTCTCTTCTGGCTTCTTAATCGATCATACTTATAAGTGTAACATGACATACTATGCCATCTTATACTCACGTTTTGTATGTCATCTTACCCAATAGATATGTGAATTTAATTGTAACAGTTGTGACAAAAGTTTATGGGTCAGAATGCGCTTTTAGCGTTAGTTGTGTCATATAATAAGCCTATTTTACATTAAAAATTACTTCAAGTAGAAAATCTTTACCTTACGTGTATTTTCACCACCTAGCAAAAGCGAAAGAAAAATTTTCTGCTATTCAAAATTACGAAAACATGAACTACTCGCCAATCTGCGTTTACTTTCCGTCATAATGAATTTGAATACTAGCGATATCTACAGACACTCTCTAAAACATCATAAGATCATACTTAGCGCATATATTTAAATCAATATTGGCAGTGTGTCATCTTATCTTCGTATGCCATCTTAAGCACAATTCCCCTACTTCTTTTAATATTTTTATTTTTTCGTTCACTTTATAAATATTTATTATTATAAATAGATATACGTTAATAATATTTTATTATCATAATTATGTAATAAAATTTTATTGAAAATATATATAAAAACTTATGATTTTTATTACCAAGTGATTGTTTAGGTCAACATTTTTCCACGTAATATAGCGAGTTCCTCTTAATTTTTTTATAGCTTTAAGCTGCTTCTCGCATAAAGCAGAAGTTCAGACACTCCGTTCCTCATTTTCTGATCAATTTCCGTGGCATTGAGTGTTGAGTAGCGGAACTCAATGCCGCGTTTCGTCTTTTTGCACGGGGCCGTGGGCGGCGGTGATCACTTACCATCAGGTGTCCCGAACGCTCGTTTGCCTTGTCCTTTTCCATAAAAAAAAGCGACGTAGGGAAAAATAACTCACTTCCCTAATGGTTGCAATCCTATCGATCTCATATAACTATCGCGTTGACAATTAGTTCACGCAAAACTTGGAAAGGGTAGATAAAGTAAATATGTGTATACTTTTATGAGATGAAAAAATCATTATAAAAAAAAACTGTTAAAAGAAAAAATCATGCCCTGTAGTATAACTAAAATTGAAAAAAAGTCATAATTGATACACACATAAACAAATCTTAAATTCTTTGCAAAATAAAAGGACTAACTACAGTCAGGACCCATTTTAATTTCACAGGGTTTCCCCTTCTATACCCTTCTATATTTCCATAAAATGTTTACTACTTCAAAATGTCGCAAAAATAGATGAAAGATGTTTTAAAACTAGGGTCCATGTGATCACCTTAATATGCTGCAAAAGAAGCTGCAAAATACACTCTATAACCCGTATGCAAAGTAGAAATACCTATGATAAAATAATTAGATACGAATACACGATACGAAATACGAAGATTTTCTTGGCTTCACGCTTTTTATCTGCCTCATAAAGAACAGCAGGTAGAAGGAACCTAAGCGCTAAGATCCCATTTTCCGCCAAACTTTTGAGATATTGCTTATTGAGTGGCATTCAACTCCATGTTCTGTCTTTGTACCAGAGCGTGGAATTAAAATTGGTGTGCCATTGCGCCATTTCGGCGATAAACTTTGAGTCATTTTTGTAATTTTACAGGTATCGTTGGTATTCCATTCGGCTGCAACAGTCAAATTTAACGATCCTTTCTCAAATATTATGAATATAAACTACGAGGGAACAAAAAAAGTTGTGAAACTGAGCAAGAAAATAAAAAATCTTGAGGTAAGTTAAAATTTATAACAAAATATGAATGTGACCCATATTGTTTAATAAAATAAAAATATCGAAGGACCAAAAAAAAATAAAAAAAAACAAAATATAAATGAACAAGCGGAACTTAACGCCGCGTACACTTAATCTTCAATAAAAATAATATTATTTAGTAAATATCTATATGAAGACAATTGTGGCGCATGAGCTCAATGCGTGACCGTAAACGCGACTGGTTGTGGGTAAGATTCCCATTCGAGGAAATGAAATGTTTATTTAAATATATTTTTCATTATATGATTTCATTCATGTATTCTATCATTTCTTTGCTTTGGTGTCGAGGCAAAGCGCAGCGTTGAGCTTCGCCACTCAACACGCAATTCCTCCAAAATTCGGCGGAAAGTGAGGAACGGAGTGTCTTAACACTAGGTTCCCTCTGCCTACACTGCTGTGTGCGTGATACAGCGCTAAGCTGATTGATAGATTGAAATATATAAATGGAGCCATATCCGATGATGGGCGTGATATAACTTACGAGCAAGTACACTTTTTCGGATTTGTAAAAAGACGCAACGCATAATATCTCAAAGAATTGAGCCGAGCTATAGCCAGAGGAACGGAGTGCCCTAACGCAAGATTCACTCCGCCTACCCCGCTTTTTGCAGGATATATGCGTGAAGCTATATTTCTTTTTTCTAGACATTTGTTTACATTTCCACTGCATACTGCCAAGGAGACAAAACTGTTATATATGAATCGATGTACCCTCGTATGTATCAAGAGGAAGAAGTTTATAAATTTATCGACACTTACGGCGAGAATCCGACTGAAATTGCAAAATTGTTAGGTAAGATATTAGTATTTTGATATAAACAGCACGCTTTTTCCCGCAGAGTGAGAAGGAACCTAGTGTTAACTGCTAAGACACTCCGTTCCCCACGCACTGCAATATTTTCGATATTGCTTGTTGAGTGACAGAACTCAATACTGGTTTTTGCCAACCAGAGAGAGGATTTTTTTTAAGCTCCCTGTACATAATAGGGTCGACGGTAGAAACCTGGTAACCTAGTATTAAAACACTCCGTTCTCCAATATTCACTGGATTTTTGAAGCATTGCGTATTGAGTAGCAGAACTCAACGCCACATTTTTCCTCGTTAGAAGGAAATAAACGTCGTAGGAAATAAACATATTTAATATTCCCTTTCTCCGAGTGGGAATCAAACCCAGCCGTCGCATTGACAGTCGCACGCTTGTGCCAGGGAGTGAGGGAGTTAATGAAAATAAATATAACCAATACCCCATCACAATCCCCATCGAGCTGGTCTGATGATGGAGCCAGGACCTGAATAGTGGAGCTCTTCAGAGGTTACTTGTAAACCACCCGATTATGCTCATATAATTTATAGCTCTGGGCATATTCTATAGCACTTGTAGACTCTTTTTTATTGAATTTCAGTTTATTTAGAAACGGCTTAGATTAAGTAAGTTACCTGATATCCCTAACCCAACTGGTGGTGAATAGCAATTTCAAGAATAATATCATCCTTAAATTTTTGTTCGTGGTTGTCGTGGCGCAGGCTCTGACTGTAAATGCGACGGTTGTGGGTTCGATTCCCATTGGCGTGAATTAATTATTTTTATATGCCTTCGCTTACTAGAGCGATTACAAGCAAAAATGCAGAGTTGAGTTCCGCAACCTATAACACAATACCAAAATCACCGAGGTATCTTTTTATTTCATTAAAATTAACAATATTGTAACAAATATTTGATTTTATTTTCAGATGGAAAACCCAATACGTATACACTATCAAAATCCTTGTGTGAAAGTTATATAGAGGAAGAACACAAGCCAATGTCCACCATCGTCTTGAGACCATCTATTGGTAAATCACTATATAACATACACCTTTATATATAGATATACTAGTGACCCAAACACTGCTTCGCCCGCTTAAACTTATGAGCTAAGATCTCTGGAACTCCTGTCGGATCTGCTTTTTTGTTTTGTTTGAAAGATATCTTTTTAGGAGTGCTATAGGCTGTATAACATTACGGTTTAATTCTTAGTTCGCCTTAAGTAACGAAATAGCAATAATTAGGAACACCATCGTTTTACTTCCACCGAGTGCTCTGCAGAAGTTAGGTACTTATAAGTACATTCTACTAAAAAAACATCCAATTTCATTAGTTCTACAATAAAAATCCGCGACACCGTGTATCTATTATATATTTTATAAATGTATTTTATAAATAAGGCATTTTGTAAAAATTGCAAGGTTTCATTGTTTTTTTATTTGACAAACATATAGAAATTGACTACCGAAAGTTATTCTATCATCAAGGAAATTTAGTGAATATAAACTTTGGCTTTTGGACGTATACTTTTTGACAAAATGTTAAGTTGAAATAATTCAACACGATGACATCCTCTCAAGCAGTGCTTGCATTTTCTCAGAATTATGATCAACTTCTTCATACATGCCCTTGTTTAACACTCGATTGGATGTCAAACCAAGGCGACATGCCAGCTCCTACTCGCACGCAGGCTGAGTTTCTTGACTTGACTTTAATTTCAATAAATATTTTTTTTATTTGTTTGTTTTTATAAAGAACACATCAGACTATTCTGCAATGGGCACGACTCAGTTCTCGTCATTCCTGGATTGAATCAACAATCATAACGCTTACTTAGATTTATTACTATACATTTTTTGCAAAACCTAAGCTTCGAACGTAGTTGCGGATAGATGAGGTGTTGATACAGTTTTTACGCGTACGACGTTAGATTTTTATAAAATGATGAATACAGAGTTAAAGAGATTCATTAAAAATGCTTAAAAATCACGAAAATTAAATAAAAAAATTATATGATATTTTTCTCTTATTTTTCTAGTAACACCAGTTTATAAAGAACCTTTGCCTGGCTGGGTGGACTCTTGGGTTGCAGCCACTGCAGTCTTCAGCGACATCTCCAGAGGTCTCACTAAAGTCATGTACAGTGATAAGAACGTTATCTGTGACATGATACCCGTTGATTATGTCATTAACTTAGCTATTGTGGCTGGAGCGAGAGGAAATAAGTGAGTCTATATGTAGTTTTACACTTGCCTTTTTATAAGGATTGGCAGAGAGAACGTAGTAATAACACACTCCGTTCTCCACGTATTTACGTTTTTTTTAACTTTACGCTTTATCCCGCACATAGCAGGGTAGGGAGAGGGAATCTCGTGTTAAGACACTCCGTTCCTCATTAAGACTTTTCCGTTCCCCACTTTCCGCCTAAATTTTGGAATATTTGCCTCGTTACCAGAACGAGGAAATATTAAATATTTCATTTCCCGAGAGGAATCGAACCCACAACCGTTGCGTTTACAGTCGCATGCTTATGACAATGCTCAAGGACGTCCTCAGTATGTATCTATATCGTAATACATTTTTTTTTTTGACTACGCTGCTATAAATAAGAGGAGAAATTTTACAAATCATAGTAAATAGTAAGGAACTGCAGCATATTTGGAATACTGCAGGTAACTTGGAATACTTTGTTATCTAAATGAATATGAATGCCCTCTCTATTTTTTAACCGTAAACACAACGTCATAAGACACACAGAGTCATTGAGTATTAAAAACAAGACATCATCTTGACATTCCGGCAACCAGCGCGAAGGGAATGAGACGACTGATTTGAAAACTTTTTCGGGAAGAATGAAATCAGTGTTAATTATAATTATTTAAACAATCAAGTGACCTTGTTGGTTTCTTATACAATTTAGATTTTTTGAATATTTTTAAAATAAAAAACATCACATGGAGTTTTCGGTTAGAATATACTGACAGTGAGCATAATTTGGAATATTCTAAATTATGTTGCACACTAAGAATATAGAGTTGATAGATCTAGCAAAACCGCATTACGTGACTGTCCTATCACTAGCACATAATTGTACGGATAAAGTTCACTTTCATGGACTAAAATACTACTTCAGTGAAGAAGTTCGAGTGTTTCTCAGAGAAGCTAATTACTTAATAATTAGATACAATTTTTAAATATTTTGATTTAAAAAAATTATTACCTAGACACATAAAGACTATAAAACTGTTATAAAAAAAGAAATCTATTAGTTTCTAAGAAAAAATATTTGCAATGGTCAAAGAAAAAATGTTATTATAATTTGGAACACTATATTCCAAATTACCTGCACCCTAAGTCAAATTAAGCTTTTGTATTTTTTTTTAATTTTATAAGCATTTGGTAATGTTTCTGGTTTTTGTTACGTTTGATGGTTATTATTAATAAAGTTTAATACTTTTCCAATAATTTAAAGTATTTCTTATCCATCCCATTTCTCTTTAAATTTATTCTCAAAAAACAAACTAGTATTCCAAATATGCTGCAGTTCCTCTATATAAGAGAAAATGATATATACATATACAAATTCTCCGTAAACAGAAATCTCCCTATTTAATAACAATTTTATAAATTTCAAGGACCGATGATATCTTAATATTCAATTCGTCGTCTGGAACAGCAAATCCAATTACTTGGAAGGAGAGTGCAGATTTATATCTAGAAGAGAGTCTTAAACACGGAAAAAGTGAGTGTTTTTTTGAATTTGAACCTTTACCTATGGCATAAATTCAAATTCAAATTCAAATAATTTTATTCAAAATAAGAAGTTACATGCTTCATTTTTTGAACGACAAATAATTTACCACCAGTTCACTAAAGTTAATGCCTCAGACCTGAGAAGAACCGGCGCAAGAAACTCAGCCGGACTTATTTTTTTAAAATAAATTTATACAAATACATTTTTAAATATATGTGACAATGATACTTTTGAAACAGACTGGAGCGAGCATTTCATTCCCAAGGCGTGTTATCATACATACATACATTGTTCCCTGCTAAAACAAAATAGTATGTAGCCCATTGAAATGTTACATTTTTTGTACCTTAGCGTTTGTTTCTCAAACAACGAATTTTTTTTTTGTCTTTGGGGAAAGGAGAGGTGTGCTCGCTGACATCTTGGTAAAAAAAATGCAAAAGGTTTTGAAAAATAGAAAGAAAAGTTATAAGTTATAAGAAAAATAGAAAAGTTATAAGCAAAAAGAACAAAAACATATTGAACAAATGTCTTTTTTCTTTTGGTTTTATGTTTTTGTTATAAGTTTTTTACTGGTTGGTTTAGAATAATATGACATTAGAGTAATTCTATAGACGGTTTGTTAACAAATAATGTTCACTAAGCCCCCTTCTCTATCCAAAAGTAATATTGATCCTTCTACACATAAAAAAAATATTGCGTCCTCTGATAAACGCAACCCTAAATTGAATTTTTCAATATTCTAATTGAACTGTAGATATTGAGAAAGTAAGTATGGGGCTCATCTAAAATAAATACAAATTTTTTATTATTTGCTAATCACAAACTTTTATTCGATTTGCCGTATGTGTGTTAATGTATGTGAACCCTTCCAAGTAAACTTGACCCATCTCCCTCCCTCGAAATTTCTATTTCAACTTCAGTTCTGATTACAATATAATTATATATATTAGATTTTGCAGTTATTCCAAAATGGCCTCCGCAACAAAATGGCGGGTTACAAATTTATGAAAAACCCACCTAATATGGATATCAAATGATAGGGGTTATTTTGTATAAAATAAGCCCTATCATTTCATAAATAAATATCTAGCTAAGCTTATTTTTAAAAAGATTTTTTTAATTAATATTATATTAATTAATATTATATTAATTTAAATATATATTTTCATCTACAGGTGATCTAAAACCAAGAAAAGTGATGTTATTTTCGTCACCACTGTTAATTAATCTTTTCGCCTTCGCCCTTCAAACTACTCCGGCATTTTTAGCTGATCTAAGGCTACGGATAAAAGGAGAACAGCCTAAGTATATCCATTTTTGTATATTTTTTTTTTATAGTTTTTGTATAAAGGTAGGATGTCATAAACAGTAAAATGTACTGTAAACGCAATGTTCGATTCCTACTAGGGATAAATAATTATTTTCATTTTCCTGACCCGGTAGGACAAAGTAGCGGCGTTGAGTTCCGTTACCCAATACACAGTGTCAGTGTCGAATTCAGGTTGAAAACTGAGAATATCTTGAGTATTTTTTTCTCTGGCAACCCTGCTATATGCGGACTAAAACGTGAGGGTAAAACATCTACCATCAAAAACAGTCACTCACTTTGCGTCCAATTTCGATACATTGCATGAAAATTCCTAAGTTGTAGATTTTTTTCACAAAAAATATTTTGCCAAAAATATATTAAATTAAATTTAAAATTAAATATAATAATTAATTAACGTAACGTGGGGAACGGAATGCTTTAACACTATATTCTCACTGCATACTCTCCTATTTGTATATGGTGCGACATAGGTAACCCGCAAATCTAAGAAAACTTTTATTTTATTTCTTCCTCATTTTATTTAATGATACTTAAACAATAATCATAATGAAAAATAATAATTTATTTTTAACTAGCGAACTCACCCGCGTGAGTTATAGTTATCATACCATAGTTCAAGCGGGCGATGCCGCCATCGCCCGCTTGCACTATACATATATTTATTAAAGATATTTATCAAATTATTTTCAATTTTCCATAGGATTATTAAGAAAATATAATGCAAAGAAGCCGAAAAAGAATAATAAATAGAGAAAAATCTCATTATCAGAAAAAAATTCTGAGTAATTGCAATTAACAAACGTAACTAAAGAAAAATATTAATAAAAAACAAAACAAAACCCGCAATATTATTAATATTATCAACGTCAAATAATTATTTAAAAGTATTAAAATTAAAAGTAACACGAAATATAATATCTATACTATAATAAAGCAGTGAAAAAATAAATAATGCTATGCGAAGATATATGCTGTCGTCGAGTTTTATTTAGATTTTTTAAAAAGAATTACAATATGTTCGTTAAAATATATGATGTTTGCGTAACTTAACATTTACGTAGCTCACGACCGTTCTATTCCCGTAGTTTAAAACTTTGGTATCTTCTAAAATATCCATTTCTGTTGATAGGCTGTAAAATTTTAATCAATAATAGCGCATAATATATGTAACATATTTAATAAGATAAGGAACTACTGTACTGTTGAAAATAATTTCGCAATTATTTTTTAAACATAAAAAATGTTACTGTGGGTTATCCTTAAGAGAGAGAAGATTATGATGTATTAAAGGCTATATAACATTACGGTGTATTTCTTTAGTTAGCCTTACATAACAAAATAATAATAATAATGGACGCTATCGAAGAGCGAGCGCTGCAGAAATAATAAAATATATCCTACTATAAATTTATTACATTTCATTCGTTCTAATAAAAGTCCGCATATGACCGTTTCTTATAAATATAATTGAAGTGTTTGTTTATGATTTCAAAATAAGTTTGTTTTTGCAAGTTCATGTGGTTCTTTAAATGATACGCAAATACAAAAATCAAAACAATTTATACATTTATACCGATAAATTTAAATTTAAATTAAATATATCAAAATGGTTAATGTGGCTCAATCTTCAAAGATAAACATATACCGTTGCGGACTTTTTTAATAGATTTTTTACACGAAAATATTTTATGTGTCACATAAGGTTAAGTCAGCACACACCAAAGCTCGTTTTGAGCGATTTTTTTCTTAAAACAACAAAATGCCTTGTGCTTAGCGACGGTTGTAATTAACATGGAAAAATAAATTGCATGTCAAATTAAAAGGGATTAATATATTAGTAGTATACAGTATACAGGTGGAACGAATAGACCAATAACGTAAACACATACTACTACAAAAATACGACTCGATTTCGGAATGAGGCGTATGCGGCGGTTTCCCTTTGATAGGCTTATGCATGCGTGCGTCGTTCTTGACAAATGGCGTTAAATATTACAACAATAATTTTATTATTAATTTTGTTTGAAAAAAAAACTCTTTTTTTTCGAAAAACCCTTCCACCCTGTACATATATCGAGAATATTATAAATCTTAGGAAACCTATGTCCATCCCAAGACTCTCAAGTATCTCTATATAAAATTTTATCACAGACTCTGATTGTGTCACAGACAGAGTTACTTAATTACGATACGAATTTATAATATAGGTATGGATTATGGTAATTTTAAGATCTTAGAATATTCTTGGTCTACAGGCATTTAAAGGCATTTTAGTATTAATATATATTTTTTAGCTTTACGCTGTATCTCGCATATAGCGGGGTAGACAGAAGAAACCATTTCAAAGAAACCATTCATTTTCTAAACTGTGTATTGAGGGACGAAACTTACCGCCACTTTTTGTCTTGTTATAAGAGTAAAGAAATGAAAGAAAATAATTAATTCCACTAAGTGAAATCTAAACCACAACTTTTGCGTCACGTCACATATTTAAAACCCCTCCTGATTAATCGACATTCATCTTATTAATCATTCCAGATACTTGAATATGCAAAAGCGAGCGGCTCTCCTCACAAATATATTGAAAATGTTTTCCACTACTTCTTTTAAAATGAATTCGCAGAAAACGGAGAAATTATTCACTACTTTGAGCGAAGAGGACAAGGTTCAATTCCCGTTTGATCCAAAAACGATTGTATGGAGGAAATACATGAGGATATTTTATAGAGGCGTTCAGAAATATATGATCAATGATAAATGAAAATTGATTGTCTTTTTGATTTCTTAGTCTTTTACGTTATTTTTTTAAATATTTTTTTAATTCCATGCCGTATACGTATACTGTTTACTCGTGACTTCGGGCCTGTGGTCTATTAGAAAAATAATCATGACTAAAATTGACGCATATTTTTATTTGACCGTAGTTTGCGATATATTTTTATATATAAAAAATACCATTATTATATGTATGTATATTACACATATTTACAAATAATAAAAAGTACGAGTTTATTCATAGTGTGTTCAAAAACTTATCATTTACAAAGTATTATAAAATTACCTACTTATGATAAAAAATAAATCTGAACACCTGCGCACTTTATTGTTATTGAAAACTGTCTTACATTGTATTTTGTTATAATATTTTAATATATGAAAAGGCCGCAGTGGCGCAGCTTCACAGCGTGTGACTGCAAACGCGCCAGTTGTGGCTTCAATTGCCACTTGAGGACATTAAATGTTAAATATTTTCATTTCCTCGCTGTGGTAACCCGATTGAGATCCGGCAATGCCTTCAGAATTTGGCAAAAAGTGGAGAACGGAAGTGTCTTAATGGGAACGGAGTGTCTCAAAGTAGGTTCCTAAGTTCAATCTCATTACCCTGCTATGTGCTACAAGAAACAGCGTGAAAACAAAAACGTTTCAACTCAACCTCGGTTTAACGATGCTGAAGGGAATTAGTAAATGCTGTCGTTATATGGAGGTTAGGATGGTCTACGATTCATTTTAACAACGTTAAAAAAATTATTGATCTCAGCTTTTACATTTATCAGCCATTGCAAGCTTTAAAACAACAATGTCTTATGAAAGATTTAACAACACTGAACCTATTGAGACATTAATTTAATATGAAATTAAATGTAGTAAACTGATAGGATTCGTTATGTAAAGGCTATAAGTAAATTAAATTCGTTATATTCGTTATATAAATTTCTTTTTTTTGAAAATTCGTTACAAAAAGGTTTTAAACAAATGTATTCGTAATATAAAGATATATTTTGTA
Organism: Heliconius himera; assembly: GCA_021202915.1. NCBI lineage: Eukaryota > Metazoa > Arthropoda > Insecta > Lepidoptera > Nymphalidae > Heliconius > Heliconius himera. Next base: position 184,736 of record JAJHJA010000490.1, read on the forward strand.
TTATCTCTTATGGGCAGTTATGCGAGATTCTGAAAAAAATGTTAAATCGAGGATATCGTTATATTTAGGGCCGTTAAATTAAGGTTATTAAGGTAATTTCTTTGTGTTTTTATATAAAACGTGCTAATATGGTAACAATCTCTGCAATTTTGTATATAATGTTAATCACATCAGTGACTAAAGACTAATTTGTACAATAGATAGCGTTATCATCACAAAGTATATTCGATCGACACCTGCATTTTATAGATACGTGGCTATAGAGTGTTGAAGACGTAGATATGCCTTTTTAATTAAATTTGGTTTTTCTTAATTTAGTCACTTAATTATTATAAGAAATAATAATAATAATAATAATAATAACACATTGGCAGCAATTAGCTGAATACTCACCAATGACCAACGGAGCAATAGTAAACCCACAAAAGCGATGCGATTAAGAAGTAGTAATAAAGTACCCCAGGCGGGTACCAGAAATGGAGAATCCCGCCCCGAACTAGCAAGTTCGGGCAGCCCTACGAATTCTGGGGAGGGCACCGAATCGCTACAACTTGCCCAGTCTAGTACTGCTGCGAGTAGGGTAAACACCACATCATCTTCCCCGTCATCATCCATTTCATCCACCCATAGTTTGTTCCAGTCACCCAGTTCATCCCCACATTCTTTTGAGAACCCATCCACATCTCGTTCATCGACTGCAACCTCAATGTCGGTAGATGTTGAGCAAGAGGCGGAAGCCATACGACTTGCTCCCACTACAGGCACCACAAAACGTGCGCGTATAACTTGGACTAATGATATGAACAAATTCATTTGGCGCACCTACCTTGAAATCACACAGTTTGAAACACACACAAAGAAATACCTTGAACCACTGTTTGTACGATTCACACAAAGTTTCCCAGACATTCAAACACACAAGCAAAGGTTAGGAGATCAAAGGCGAGCTATCATACGAAACAGACTGCTAGCACCTGAAATATTAGAAGAGATCAAACAGGAAGTCATACAAAATATGCAAAATAAAGCACTAAACACGTCCAAACAAAATACACAAACACCTATTTCGGACCTCACAGACGCTTTAAGTAACTCAGCAAGCGGTTCACATTCTATAGCAACATCATATTATTACGGTAGACATAATCGTATAAATTCTCAACAAAATAATATTTTAGTAAACATGAAATCAACACTTACGAAAACAGGAAAACCGAGACAGAGAATGCAGTGGACAGAAGATATTAACAGGCAACTTCTTCAGTGTTACTATAGCGTTACCAACAATGAAACTAATCTCACTACCTACCGACCGTTACTTCATAGAAAATTCACAGAATTATTTCCCGAACTAAACTTCGTTAGTCAACAAAGATTATCAGACCAGATTAGAGTTATTCATCGCAACAATCTCATACCAGCCAAAGAAAGAGAAATTATCAAAAAACAAACTTCAAAACAAAATAATGATCAGAACAGGACATCAAACATAAACAACTCGATAGTGATACATAACATATCAGACACGCTTTCTTCTATTGGTCAAGATAGCACCCCCCATGACGATTACAATAATGGCCTCACGCGGAGTGGACCTCGAGTAACATTGCAGAACGTAAGCCCCGAGGAGATGCTAAGTTCCCCTGCCATCTCAAATAACGTTACACATACAGTCACTGTACCTTGCGAATCACAACAAAATATGCCTAACACACAAGGTCAGAATGACGCTGACGTTAATCTAGAAATACTTATAACAAATACATTCTCAGATGTTTTTCACAAATTCAATAACTCTGATCCTACAACCCGGCCTTATATTCCAAAGCAGAAATCGTCGAAAAAATTTTCTAAAATTGTTTATTATATTAATTCTCAAACTCTTCCTAAACACATCCACCCAGACATAGACTTTAATACACTTCAGACAACAATATATTGTGCCGCTTGGACGGCAGCTAAACTTAATGGAGCGCGTTTAGAATTAAATAGCCCAATCGAAAGGGAAAACACTGCACCCCAAAATCTTAGCCGCAAACCAAAATGGCAAATTAGATTAGAAAGAAAGGTAGAAGATCTTCGTAGAAAAATCGGGCGATTAACTCAATATATAAAAGGAAATAGGAGTACCACGTTAAACAATCATATCTCAAACATCATAAGACAATACAAAATACATACTACACATGAAGAACATAATTCACAGCTTCCACACTTTCTAGATACACTAAAACAAAAACTTTCCGTAACAAGTAGTCGACTCAAACGTTACAAAACATGCACACTTCGCAAAAGTCAAAACATCAAATTTATTCATAACGAAAAACAGTTTTACCGAAAACTTAGCCAGTCTTCCTCTAATGATACACAAAGTAATACTACCAATTCTACGTCCACCACACCTACGTCAGAAGAACTGCACAGATTTTGGTCCCAGCTATGGGACAATCCTATAAGTCATAATACACAAGCACAATGGATAGATACTCAAATTACACACCCTTTATCGGGGCCCATGGAGTTTCAAGTGATTACTGCAGAGGTGTTTCAAGAAGTTATTAAGAAACTCCATAACTGGAAAGCGCCAGGCACAGATCACATCCATAACTTCTGGATGAAAAAATTTACACACATTCATCCTTACATACTCAAACACATTAACAACTTTATAGCTAATCCCCACACAATACCACCTTACATCACAACAGGAATCACACACATGTTACCAAAAGACACTAGCAATCTCAAGAACCCAGCAAATTATAGGCCCATCACATGTTTGCAAACTATATATAAAATCATGACCAGTTGTATTAGTCACTTCATATATTCCCATGCTGAGAAAAACAGCATATTAGTAGAGCAACAAAAAGGATGCCGTAAACTAAGCCAGGGCTGCAAAGAGCAACTATCTATAGATGCAGTCATAATGAGACAAGCCCAAAAACAGAAGAAAGATCTTTATTTAATGTACATAGACTACAAAAAGGCATATGATTCTATACCCCACTCTTGGCTCCTTAAGATACTAGATATTTACAAAATTCATCCAACAATAGTGTATTTTCTAGAATGTATAATGGCAAATTGGACTACTCGACTTAAACTAACTACAACTACACATAAAATAGAAACACCAGTTATTAAAATACGACGAGGTATTTTCCAGGGGGATGCTCTCAGTCCCTTATGGTTTTGTCTCGCAATAAATCCATTATCAAATATTTTAAATTCTTTAGATATTGGCTATCCCCTGCAATATATTGACTCAGATATCGACTCATTGACAAGGAACAATAAAATAAATCTTAATCATCTCTTGTACATGGACGATATAAAACTTTATGCGGAGACCAAAGAGCAGCTCTATCAACTGGCAGAAGTAACTGAGACATTCTCAATAGACATATGCATGGAGTTTGGGATCGACAAGTGCAAGATTAATTCCGTTAAAAATGGACTAATAGACCAACACAATTACACATTGCAAACGGGTCAAACCATAGACCCTCTAGAGGAAACCGAATACTATAGATATCTTGGCTACAATCAATCCAGACAAATACATTATAAAGAAACAAAATCGAATCTTATGCAGAAGTTCAAACACAGACTCAATTCTATCATGAAAACTCAACTTAACTCAAAAAATATCGTAAAGGCTGTTAACACCTATGCTGTCACCATTTTAACGTATTCCTTTGGTATAATTAAATGGTCAAAAAGTGAGCTGCAGGCCCTACAACGCCTTATTAATACCACAATGAGCAAACATAGAAAGCACCATCCAAAATCATGCTTACAGAGGCTAACATTACCCAGGAATGACGGAGGTCGGGGATTTATGGATGTCATCAACCTTCATAACAAACAAATTCAAAATCTTAGATATTACTTCCATTGCAAAGCCGAACAATCCAACTTACACAAAGCCATAGTATATAATGACCTAAACCTTACACCGCTTAATTTAAAAGATAAAAATATTCAAAATAACATAAGACTCACTGACCGACAGACTCGAAAGGATGAGTGGGCCCTAAAGTCTTTACACGGAAGACATTACCATGATTTGAGCCACAGTCACGTCGATAGAAATGCATCGAACGAGTGGCTCCATCGCGGTGAATTGTTTCCAGAGACGGAAGGCTTCATGTCTGCGATCCAGGACCAAGTAATAGAAACTCGAAACTATCAAAAGTACATTATGAAGATCCGAAACGTGGTTGATGTATGTCGGCGTTGCAACAGTGCATCTGAGACGATCCAGCATATTACTGGATCCTGCAAAGCAATTGTGCAAACAGACTACAAACATAGGCATGATCAGGTCGCCAATATCGTTCATCAAAAACTCGCACTGAAATACAGCCTGATACCGACACCCTCAGTACCTTACTATAAATACAGTCCAGAAACGATTTTAGAAAATACATCCCACAAATTGTACTTTGATAGAGCGATACTTACCGATAGAACAGTTCATTATAATAGGCCGGACATTACATTAATAGATAAAACCAATAAAACTGGATATATAATTGACATAGCAGTACCTAATTCACATAACATCCAAACCACAATAGCGGAAAAATTAAATAAATATATAGAACTAAAAGATGAAATAACCCGCATGTGGAATTTGCGTAAGGTAACCATTGTACCAATAGTTTTATCCACAACAGGTATTATCCCAAACAACTTGCACAACTCACTAAAGGAATTAAATCTACCCAAATACACTTACATTACCCTTCAGTAAGCAGTTATTCTAAATACGTGCCGTATCACTAGAAAATTCTTGCAGTTAAACCCAACACACCAACACTCTCACACAAATACATTATAATGTCCACTTGGCTTTGGCCCGTGGATGTTGTAAGCTACCGGTTGGTCTTGGCCAACCGAGAAGGAATAATCCTACAAACATAATAATAATAATAATATTATAAGAAAAATTCTGAATCGATTCTGACATTAAAACCCTTGCTCGGGAAGTCCAAATGGAAATTATTGATTTACAGTGCAGTGATATGTTTAAGAACAAATATCAAAATTCATCTTTGTTGGAATTTTATAAGAGTCTTCCACTGGCACAATTTGATAGTTTGCACAAATTTTCTTGTGGGTTGCTTGCTTTTTTTTTGTACTACGTATTTGTATAAGAAAACGTTTTCCAAAATGAAGTACACAAAGAATGTACACAGGTCTAAATTAACCGATGAACATCTAAAATCTCTTTTAATATTTGGTACAAGTAAAATTAATCCACAATTACAAACAATGGTCGATGGAAAATCACAATTACGTAAATCTCAATAGTGTTTTCAATTTAATTATTTGTTAGTTATTTAATATACTTAAAATACCTTGCAAATGAATAAAATCGAGTAAATATTATTCTGTGTTTTCATTTTTTCCATTCAACTTTTCACGGCAATAGTAACAACAGAAATATTGGCTGTCGTGGGCCAGATTGATGACACTAGTCTTAAGCAATCGCTGGCCGGATTGATGGTAGTGGCGGGCCAGATTTGATCCGCGAGCCGTAGTCTGGAGAACCTTGATTTAGTGGAATGGAATATACTTTAATGCATACAAATAAATACGAGACATACAAACGTATGTATACAAAGGCGGCCCGGCCTAGTGTTAACACACTCCGTTCCCCACTTTCTGCCGAATTATGGAGGCATTGCGTGTTGAGTTGCAGAACTCAACGCCGCGCTTTGCCTCGACATCAGAGCGAAGAAATGGAAACATAAATTTAAGTAAATATTTCATCTCCTCGAGTGGGGATCGAACCCACAACCATTCGAGTTTACAATCACGCCTTGTGCCGCTGCACCACGACTGGTCTTTTACAGACAACCTTTGACAAAAATAAAAACACATAAGTTCTGGGACCCACCTACATTTTTATTACTTAATAATGAATTGCCATGTCTATATTATATTATCTACACGCATTAACAAAAAAATATAGATAAATAAGTATAATCATTTTGATAATATGAATAATATTAAGAAATGATCTTTCCTTTAATGTCAGTGGTATTAGTTGTATAAGTATTAGTGATGGACAAACAAATTATATTTTTTTTAGGTGAGTAATATACGTTTATAAATATAGTATTATATATAGAATATTCGATCTTTAAAATACACACACAACAAAGTGGGTCCAAATCTCTTAAAATACTTCCTATATTTACAGTATTTTCAATTCTCTGCTGTTATAGACAAAATGCGACGCTGAGTTGCGTTAGACGTAAAGGAGTATGTTAATAATAGCTTCTGTCTGTTTCCTGCTACGCGGGGCTAACGTGTTGTGGTTTTTTTTATAATCTAATATGCCATGATCGCAGATTCAATTTTTTTTTAACCTGACTGTATCCCGCATAAAGCAAAGTAGGCAGAGGGTACCTAGTCCGTGCCTAGAGCTAGTGTTAAGACGCTACTTTCGCCGATCATATAATAAATAGGTAATTTAATATTTTTTATTGATAATATTTAATATTTTCTATTTCTCGCTCTGGTATCAAGGCAAGGCATGGCGTTGAGTTCCGTCACTCAACACGAAATAGCTCCGGAATTAGAAGGAAAGTGAGGAACGGAACTGTCTTATTATGGATCGAAGTATTTCAACACTCTCAGGTTCTCAGGTTCCTTGTGCCTACGGCCTGTCCCGCTGTGCGGGACACATCGGACAGCAAAAAAAAATATTTAAAAGCTCTGGTAGGTAAAACGCGGCTCTGAGTTCGACCATTCAACAAAGAATGCCTTGAATTCTAATGTAAATAATAAATTACATGTCTTGACTTAAAGTTATTTCTGTATATTCTGCTAAGCGTGGTAAAGCTTGAAGCTAAATCTCCCAAACTACAACTGGGCACAATACTAACTAAATCACATTCATTTCAGTTTACTTTATTTATTATTAGCTTCACGCAAATTATTATGGAAATGCGGAATATATTTCCGTTAGGTAGAGGGAACCTAGTTTCACACGCACCGACCAATTTTCGACACATTGCGTGTTGAGTAATATTCTACTTCCTTTTTTTCCAGTTTCTCTCCTCTCCATCCACCAGGTGACATCACAATGGAGCTGTTCCGTGAACTCTGATTGCTCGAGCTTAGTTGGCAGCGTCTGTAACCAGGGCGCCTGTCAATGTAGACCTGGAACACAGCCTTTGTTGGGTGGATCATTTTGTGGGGACAGTAAGTTTGACTTGTATGTATGTATGATAGTATTGAAATTGGATAATATTTGAGTATGATTGTCTATTTAGGGTTTCAACTATGCACTAGCAAAATTTCGTAGATGTATGTATGTTTGTCCATCCATAATTTTCTCGGAAACTGAAAGTCGAGATCTAAATCGAGATGATCTTTTTCATTTATAAGTTAGTAGTTTATAACTTAGGATAAGTTGAAAAATAGTAAATTTAAATTAAAAAAAATAAAAGATATATCAAAAACCGTTCAGTACTTTTTAGATAATTAAGCATTTCTGGAGGAGTTAGATATAATATATTAAGTTGTTATTTTTAAATTTTATTTGGAAAACTCTTTTTGATTCATATTTTTTTTACTTTTAGAAATTTTATGTAGTACAACTAGCTTTTGTTTGTTTGTGTTTTTGTTTTTAAGGATGGCTATTTTTTAAGGTTATTTTGTTTTTTTTTAATGTTTTAATTCTTTTTTTTTCAGTTGCCCCATATCATACATCCCCATGCTATGAAGACCACCAATGCAACAGGCTGTTAACTAGTTATCTATGTAAACAAAATGAAGGCGAAGAAAGTAAGTTTTTAATAGTGACTACCTTTTAAGGGGCCAGTAGTGGCGCATGGGCACCTAGGCAAAGCGTAGTGTTGAGTTCCACCATTCAACAAGCAATCCCTTCTGAATTCGGCGGAAAGAGGGGGACGGAAGTGCCTTAACACTAGGTTCTTAACGCCAGGCTTTTTGACTTCATACCAGTGCGAAGAAATGAAAATATTAAGAAATAATAATTCATTTAAACGAGCAGGGATCGAACCCACAACCGTCGCATTACAGTCACACCCTAGTGCCCCTGCGCCAAGACGGCCTCAAAATAGGCTAACATATCTTTTCTACAAAAGCCCAAAATATTTTGGTTGTCTTTTTCTATCTTTTTTTTTACATAAGACACTTCTGTTCTCCTGCATTATCTATTGACTGCATTAATGTTATGATGTTTCTATTGCAATTTAAAGCTGCTGACGGCACAACATGTGACTGTAAACGCGACGGGAGTGGGTTCAATTTTCACTTGAGTAAATGAAATATTTTCATTTAATGGCTTGAATAACAAGACAAATGGCGAATATATTCCGCCATTCAACACACAATGCCTCAAAGATTGGGTGCTGAGTTTATTTACTCTAGATTTCCGCAACCTACTATAGAACGTGAAGCAAAACAATAATTTAATACAGTTATGGTATTGAAAACTGTCATTAATTTCTTTTTTCAGTTGGAACCTGCAGATGTCTACCTGGACGGCATTATTTCAAAGGAAGATGCTGGAGTTCCAAAGATTATGGTGAAGATTGTTCTCATGATGAAGAGTGCTTCGGATTCATAAGAGATCCATTCAGTTTGTCATGTAGAGGAACCTGCCAATGCTCCGAAGGATATTTTGAGAGGCAGTCGGGAGAGTGTCGTAGGGCAGCTTTGAGTAAGTTCAAAATTTAATTAGTAAAATATGTTTGGTCAGTCGTGGTTCAGGGGCACAGGCGGTGACTGTAAAAGCGACGGGTCTTAGGATTTACATTCCCACTTGAGGAAATTAAATTTTTCATATATTAATTCCTAGCTCTCCTAACAAAGCAAAGCGCGGCGTTATGTTCCACTATTCAACAGTCAGCATGCAATGCCTTCAAAACTCAACGGAAAGTGGAGATTTCGTTCCCTGTGTTCCGTGTCTTAATGGGATTTGTCAAATGCAAAACGTAAATTCTTGTTTTCCTGTTCCCGTAAAATCAGTCACCTGTCATGTGTTATTAATTACCCTCTCCAATTTTGCCAATGCATGACGGATGACTGGATGATGAAAGAGTATAAATTACAAATAACATGGGTTTTTATTTTATAAGAAAAAGGGGAAAATTAAAGTCAGCCAGGTTAATGTTCTTAATTTTTTTTACCTAGTTCCTACTAGTATCAACTATTAGTAAATTCCAAAAGGGTGGCCATCACTTAACGCTGTGGTTTAAATTTATTATATATATTTTTAGGTGTGGGTGAAGGGTGCGTAGCGAATGAAGATTGCCAATTTCCTAGAGGTGTTTGTGACATTGACACATTTAGCTGCATTGAAGGTAAATTACAATGTATTTACTCTTAAAGATATATCGTGGCAAACGGCCACAAGCGTGCGGCTGTAAGCGTGACAGGTTGTGAGTTCGATTCCCAGTCGTGAAATTGAAATCTTTAATATTTTCATTTCCTCGCTCTGGTAACAAATTCCGTTGCTCAATTCTGAATTCGGTGGAAAGTGAGTAACGGAAGTGTCTTAATGAGAACAGAATGTCTTAACATTTTTCAAAAAAAACCTTTTGGGCACATGTGCTGGTAGAAAAGAAAGGTAGCATTCGTCTGTCACTTGACACAATTATTTTTTATTCTCTATTGAAATTCCCATCCCCATTCCCTATAATATATATCCATAGTTAAGTTAAGTATTGCAATATCCTCGCGTACTGTTCTAAAAATATATCTATTCTCTCTAGCGAAGATATGGGGCTTCTCAAACCTGATGTAATGATTGGGTTTATCCACTGAATGCACACTCACAGCTATGCTTTTTTTATATTGTTACTTCTATTTTATTAGATTATTCGTGGTCTTGAGTTCCGCCACTCAACACACCAAGCCTCCACAATTGGGCGGAAAGTGGAGAATTGGTGGAGAAAGAGAATTGGACGGAGAGTGTCTTAACACTAGGTTCCCTTTGCCTACCCTGCTGTGTGCGGTATACAGTGTGATACTGATTCTATTTTGTTTAACTCCATTATTACTTTTTGTTTTTTCAGATAACGAGCCCACAGAAAGTAAGGAAGGCGCTCAAGAATTAACTAACAAAATACTGAAAATAAATAACAAGCAAGAAAACGAAATGAATAACCAAAATATATCAAATCATAATATGGTTGCCGTAAATATGAATGCGATACGTAACACCTGCGACTCATTGGCACCGTGCGCCAGTCCCTTCGTCTGTTCCGAGTTCGGTGTCTGCATATGCCCTATTGGTTATTATGAAAGTCCTGATGGATTGATTTGCTTTGCTGGTAAGCTTTAATCGATTTCAAATAAAGAGATCGTGAGTTTAATATATGTGATGTTTATGTGTGTATGTATTTATTTGAGTGTGAGTGTGAGGTCATCGTGGCGCATTAGTGCAGCGCGTAAACATGAAGGGTGTGAGTTCGTTTGCTATTTGGGTGAACAAATTATTTAGTAAGTCATTATTTTTTTAATTTTTGATTACTTTACGATTTATAAAAAGTTAAACATGAAGTTTACATCACTGTACTTGAATGGAAAAATGACCAAGTAATAAAAAAAGAAAAAATTATCATGGACACAACGTTGATTTCTAATTATAAATTTTATTTTTGTTAATATAATCATATAACTGACTCCACTTTTATAGTCGCTCACACAAATGCAAAGCTCATCTTAAGCCTCGCGACTTGTATATATTAGTTACTATCTTGTGTTATTTTAGAACTTAATATACTGCTAGAACTCCTAGTTCCTTTGGAAACATATATCTCGAGAGATCATAATTTAAAGTAGCTCACTTAATTTGAACGCTATAGAACTGTAAAAGAAGGAGGTTATCAATTCGACTGCATTTTTAGGGTTCCGTACCTTTTAACGAAAAAAGGAAGCCTTATAAGATCATTTTGTTGTCCGCCTGACTGTCTGTTTGTCTGTCTATCAAGAGTCTCAAAGCTCAGGAATGCTTGGAGATACCGACTTGAAATTCAAACCATATACCCAAAACTACGGACGTATAATTTACTGAAAAAACGTATTTCTATATTTACATAAGAATGACCGTTTATATCGCAAAAAACGCGTATTTCTAACCCCACTCGAGGGAATGAATTATTATTTCTCAATTTTTTTCTTCGCTCTGGCATCAAGGGGTTGAGCTCCTTTACTTAATACGCAATGGCCTAGAAAAATTCGGCGGAAAGTGGGAAATCTAGTGTCCTAACACTGGAGTCTTATCTTAACTCCCACCTGTATGCTGGATACAGCGTAAATCTGATTTAATTAGATTTTTAAAATCGTTCTTTTTTCAGAACTTGGGTCTCCTGCAACAGAAATACAATGTAATGGTTCCTTAGCTGTAGTCATCGACGGTGTTTGTACCTGCCCACCGAACTTCTACTTTGAAGATAACATGCGGGACTGTGTTAGAGGTAAACCGTTGGACGTCATTCTATAGTAACATTTAAAAGCTGAAGGGTTTCTTTGGTTGATCATTAGTCTCAGGAACTACAGATGTCAATAGATAAAATGTGTTAAATATTCTACTTTATTTTTCCTCTACGTTATATCTCGTATATAACAAGGTAAAAGGTTCTGGGTTCGGTCCCTGATAATAATAGTCAGGGCATAAAATATTTTCATTCCTTCACTCTAGTAAGACGAAGTGCGGCGTTGAATTCCGCCAAGCAATATCTCGATAAATCGGGCGAACAATTGGGAACGGGTACGGAACAAAAAAATATTAATTATATTTGAAATTTCAGTTACACGTCGTTTAAACGAGTCCTGCGTGGTGGATGTGAACTGCCACACCTTCGGAGCGGCAGCGCGATGCGGTCCACCACAGGACCCATGGGGTTTCAGGAATTGTGAATGTAACCCCGAATTATCTGTTTGGGATAGTGCGAGGAATTTATGTAGATACTTTGCTGGTAAGTAGATTTTTTTTTTATAATATTTGTATTTCTAAAATTGTATTATATTGTATTTGTATTGTATGTAATGTATTCTTATTGTATGTGACGCCAGTCAGTCGCCAGGGGTACGTAGTGTGACTGTAAAGGCGACTGGGTGTGGGTTCAATCCCCATTCTAGAAAATTAAATATTAATTTAAATTTATATTTTCATTTTAGCTCTGGTTTCTGATGGCCGAATTCTGGAGGCATTGCGTGTTGAGCGACGGTACTCAACGCCGCGCTTTGTCTTGTTACAAGAGCGAGGAAATAAAAATATTTCATTCCTTCGTATGAAAATTGAACCTACAACCGTCGCGTCCTCTAACAGCTACAATCTCCTTTAATTAATCTCTTGTAATTTTTACAGGTGTAGGAGAAGTCTGTAACGTAGACAGTGATTGTTTGGCTGGTGACCTCGAAATACAGTGTGTACAGAACGAGGGAGGACAGGGATACTGCACCTGTCCGGACGGATTGACGGAGTTTGAAGGATTGTGCTTGACTAGCGGATTAGGTTTGTGCTATTTTGTGTTGATTTTTTTTTAGTTTCATGCTGTATCTCGCATACAGTAGAGTAGGCTGAGGGAACCTAGTGTAAGACTATACATATTCAAATTTGAACTAAACATGTGGCTTGGCAGGTAAATATGTTGAGAAGAACCTACATTCATAAACTCAACAGTTGCTCTTTTTTTTAAGTGTCAACCCCAAAAAAAGAGTGGCTATAATAAAATTGCTTAATATCTGTATATATATCTGTAAATATTCTGAAAAATGTACGTGTGTATAATATATTATATTATGTCCGCAATCTATTCAAAATTTAAGTTTAAGTAACTACAGGATATTTCCAGGATAAAATGTATAGAATTAATATTAATACAATCTCATGTGAAATATCTGTCAATGTATAATAATTAAATTAAAGAAAATCAAATTAAATCAGCTTCACGCTGTATCCCGCACACAGCAGGGTAGGCAGAGGAACAGGACAGAGGACAGAGGAAACCTAGTGTTAAGACACTCCGTTCCCACTTTCCGCCGAGTTCTGGAGGCATCGTGTGTTGAGTGGCGGAACTGAACGCCGCGCTTTGCCTATACACCAGAACGAAGAAATGAAAAATGAAAAATGTAAATAAATATTTAATTTCCTCGAGTGGGAATCGAACCCACAAGCAGTCGATTTTACAGTCACACTTTGTGCCGTTGCGTCACGATTGGCCTAATAATTTTGTGACATTAACGTTGAAAATGCGATTGTTGAGTTTGTTGCTGGCTCTTCATAGAAAACTGCCTTCTGAGCCGGTGTATGATAGTAGAAACATGTTCATACAACTAAGAAATATGCTTACTTATACTTAAAAGAGGATCTAATTAAATGTGCTTACAAAAGTTGATTCTAGTAAAGAAAAATTCGAATTTGGGATACATTATAATTTTTAAGTTTTTCTAAATTTAAGTATTTTTTTGAGGCCGGTCGTGGCGCAGCGGCACGAGGTGTGACTGCAAAGGTTCCCTCTGCCTACCCTGCTGTGTGCGGGATACAGCGTGAAGCTAATAAAAAAAAAATAAAAGAAGTATTTTTTTACCACAAAACACAATCAAAATCCAGAATAATCCGAAAAATAAACTTCTCATTAACTTTTGAATTTAATCTTTCATTCCAGTGCTAGGAGAGTCCTGTCAACATGCATTAGAGTGTACCGGTAACGAGAATACGGCGTGCGACGGAGTCTGTGTTTGCGGCGATGGGTACCAAGAAGTGGAGGGTAACTGTGCGCCAGGTAGGTGAATTCTTTTATATATATTTTTAGCATTTTTAAAGTATTATATCATACTTAAGAAAATCTGTTACTACTTTTTTAGAAAACTTAAAACAAAAATTATATGGCGCCCCTAAAACAGCTAAGCCACACTTTCTTATCAATCGAATCGAAATCGAAATTTTAATATACGTGTTACATTTTTTGTTGTTGTACTCGAAATTTTTTAAACAATTAAGCTAGTGCATTAATAAATGCAATAATTTGTTTTAATATTGTCGAGTAAACCTTATACAATATTAATATAATTTAACACTCAGGTAAACTTTATATTTCTAGGGAGCGGCCTAAGTTGTTTTGTTTTTTTTTTAATGTGTAATAAAGTATATTTATTACTAGCGGACCCGGACGCGGCTTCGCCCGCTTAAAGTATACGGATGCTTATTAGATATATTTATGAAATTGTTTTTGAAAATATCTAATTTGAATGAAAAAAATTATAAGTAAACGTAATCATATTAAAATATTTATAAAAAAAATTAAACAAAACCAGCTACATTATTAATATCATCAAAGTAAAATAAATATTTAAAAATTAAATGTGTTGTGCTATGTTTTTGCAAGTGCATGTGGTTATTTACATAATACTTAAATACAATAAAAAATATTATATTTTTTGTCTCTGTCTGTCTTTCTATTTCCCCGAGCTAATGTCCAGAATAACTGAAATGATTTTTATTGGACTTTCAGTGATCGATTTTACTGATTTACCCGGGAAAAATCTTTTTACACGTTTTCCTTGCGCGCGTACATAGATACTATATGAAATACCTAACTAAAGTCCTTTCTACATTAAATATGATAAGTTTTGCGAGCAATATCAAATAAAATCCCAAAAAACTAAAACCATATTTTATTAAGTGTATAACAACGCAATAAATAACCATCCAAGATGAAATAACCAACAATTCTTTCCTTAAATAATAAGTACTTAAATAATATTATGCCGCTGCCGCACAGGGCCGCAACTTACACCACACCAAGAAATTTATGAAAATCTAATTAAACTACTACTCGAATAAGCGAAGAACCAAAGAAAAGTATAAATTAATTATAATTACATAAAAATTAATAGTAGTTCGAAAATGTATGAAAATTATATATTCATTTTCATAAGGATCAATATCAAATTATAGAAAATACATACCTACAACAAAAACCCGATAAATATAAAGTAAATTCATTAAAATGATTACTTTTGCTTAACCTTCAGCGATAAACATGGTATATGTATAGCGGACTTTTTTAAACATTAAAGAACAATATTTTTGTAAAACATTGTTTTTATGTATCTCATAAGGTTGAGTCGGCGCACGCCATGTATGCGTTAAGCAAGCTCATTTTGGGTGACGTTTTCTTATAACAAACAAACTTTGCAAACCGTTGCTTAGCAACGGTCGGTTGTTATTAACATGGCGGAATCAATTGCCTGTCAAACTAAAAAGTATTTTAATATATTAGTATATATCGACAATATTACAAATATGAGAAAAAAAAGTAACCTATGTTCATCCGAAGACCCTTAAGTATCTCTTTATGAGTATTTTATCACAATTGAATTAGCGGTTTGGCCCTGATTGCGTAACAGACAGACAGACAGACAGACAGACAGAGTTACTTTCGAATTTATAATATAGGTATGGATTATTATTATTATTATGCATATGACTTCCGAAAAATATTAAAACTATTTATTTATTGCGTTTAATGTATATAAAATTATATAGCATTATAGTTTTTTTTTACAGCACCATAGTAGGGTTGGCAGAAGGAACCTAGAAACCTGACGTTAAGACACTCCATTCGCAAAGACAAAGACAGACAGAAAGATTAAGACAGTATCGTTCCTTACTTTCCGCCGAATTCTAGAGGCATTATAAGTTGAGTGGCTGAACTCAACGCTGCGCTTTTTCTCGTTACCAGAGCGTAGAAATGAAAATATTCAATACTTTATTTCCTCGAGTGGGAATCGAAACCACACAAATAGCGATGCCAGTATTTGGGATACAGCGTGAAGCTGACTTGATTTTATATTGTTTTATTTTTGTCAGCTATCGGTGGCACATGTGCACAAGATTCAGACTGTGCTCTCGAGAACACTGTGTGCAGGAACAGTTCTACAGGCTTCACCTGTCAATGCGACGAGAGCTTCGTCGAATACGAGAGAGTTTGCTGGCCGGGTAAATATTTTACTTTATTCACCTATTCCACGCTATACCGCTTACTAGGTTCTATTACTGGTTTTGTTTGCGTGGCCAGATTGAATTATATATTCTAATTGCTGAAAAAAAATAGTCATTAGTAGTTTCTGAGATTATCGCGGTTAACCAAATGAACTTTCTAAATGTAAAACACTAGTAAAGAGGCCGTCGTAGGAGCACAAGCGTGCGACTGTATAAGCGATGATTCTGGATTCGATTCTGATTCGGAGGTGTTAAATAATGAATATTTTTATTTCTTTGGTAGATAAGACAAAGCGCAACAATGAGTCCGCCACTCAACTTAACACACAATGCCTTGAAAGATCAGTGGAAAATGGGCAACGAAAGTGTCTTAATGGGAACGGTGTGCCTTAACACAAGTTTACCAAATTCCCTTTATCTCTGCTATGTCCCATTCATATATACAGTGTGAAGCTAAAAAAAAATACAGAAAGACATAGAAAATATAATTCAAAATTCTTTGTTCTCCGCTTTCTGCCCGAATGCGAGACAATACGCGTTAGGCAGAGCAGGAAAATGAAAATGAGTTAACGTTTTGTTATCATTGAAAGACAACTTCCGTTTGTCACTGTTCCGTTGTTAAGTGGCGGAACTCACAAAGGCGTTCTCTAATATAGTTTATTAATTATAATATTATTTATATTTTCATTTCTTTTACAGTTGCCTCAGGTTTCAACGGTAATTGTACCGTATCACCTCAGTGCATGGATATATTAGGAAATTCGAGCCTCTGCAGTAATGGGTTCTGTTCCTGTGCTGACAACCATCATTTTAGGGATGAGGGATGTTGGCCTATCACTGGTAAGATGAAAAGGAGTTATTTCTATAGAAAATGAAATTTATAGATATTTGTTAATTAGAAATTGATGATTATCACGTTCACTGCGCTACCAATTTTGGATAATTTTTAGTTATGGTTGAGATCGAATCAGGCCTTAAACCAGAACTTCCCTTTAGGTAGATTCCCTAATAGATGATATATTTTCGGCCTTATAAAGGTTTTGTAAATGAGGAGTAACTTAACCAGAAACATGATAAGAATTCAAATTTTTGCTTTATTACATATGTAGTTTTGTTTCAACCATAACTTCGCCCCGTATAAATAAATAATTATAGGAAACTAAGGTTTTATTTTCTTTTTTATATTTATACTTTCTTTTTCAAAATATATACAATAACCATATAAAAATACCAGGTATTTTGGAATCCTGCTCCAGAACCAGCCAATGTTTCTTAGGAGAGGATTCATCAAGAGTCGTGTGCAGAAACAGCTTGTGTCAATGTGACTTTGATTATTCATATTCCGAGGAGACTGGAACTTGTTGTGAGTATAATTACGTAAGTTACAGACAGAACTTAGTGCTACTGAGGCCGTCGTGGCGCAGCGGCTCAGTTTGTAGCCGATGGTTGTGGGTTCGGAAATCATTGAAAATTATTTATTCCTACGAGTTAATAATTTCCCTTTTCTCGCTCTGGTAAGAAGATAAAGCGCGGTGTTATATTATAACCCAGTGTGTAAACATTTAATAATAAATCTTAATTTATTATTAATAAATTAAGATACTTATTTCAAAGCAATATCATCATGTCGCTGCGCCGGTCGTGGCGCAGGTGTGACTGCAAAACCGACTGGTTGTGGGTTCGATCCCCACTCGAGGAGATGAAATATTTACTTAAATTTATATTTCCATTTCTTCGCTCTGGTGTCAAGGTTAAGCGCGGCGTTGAGTTCTACCACTCAACACGCAATGCCTCCAGAATTCGACAGAAAGTGGAGAACGGAGTGTCTTAACATTAGGTTCCCTCTGCCTACCCTGCTGTGTGCGGGATACAGCGTCAAGCTATAATAATAACGATTTCTTATCACAAGGTCTCTTCTGCCTATCCTGGCCAAAAAAAATATTTGTTTAGCGTTAAATCCGTTTCTCATGTCCATCTCCTGCACAAATGGCAGGGTAGACAGAGGAGGCTCCAAGTGGGAATCGAATCTACAACCATCGCGCTTACAGTTACACGCTTGTACCTCTGCGCCACCACGGCCGCCTCAAACTACTTGCGTATAGTAATAACCATGATATATTGAATATATTAAACATTAAATCTATATTAAAATAAAATATTTTTTTCAGCATCATCAGCAAGTCACATCACTGCGAGTATAGTTTTATTCACAACAATATTGATGCTAGTGACGTAAAAGAATATATTTTTGTGTATAAAAAAATAATATAATTTAAAGTTATTTATTATTAAATATTATTAATTTTCTATTTTTTCTATTTAACTTGTCCTATTTTCCTTTTACCAGCCTTGTTACATATAAAAAGGGTCCCGGCTGTTAATCTTAAAAACCTATCTGGCTTCTTTTTTTATTATTTTATGTAGTTGGTTTTTTTGTTTATTTTTAATTATTTTAACAAAGAATATTAGCAAACTTCTTATAAACAACGATATATGTATGAATTCATTAGCGTCATATCCAAATCGATTTTTAATGATCGGAACTAGTCATTTGTAAATACATTTTGTAATACAATATTAAATTTAAATATTTTCTTAATAAAATTTGTTATTTATATTAAAAAAAAAACCAATGTCTGTCTGTTGCCGTTTTGCTTGCTTGCCTGAACATTTTTGGACTGTAAACACGACCGTCAGAGGCTGGACTCCCTCAATTTTATTAGCGCGGCGTTGAGCTCCGCCACTCAAATCTCGTCTTGGTAATTAGGTAGTGTATGTAGAATGATTCTAACTCTGTTGTTACTTTGTTATGGCTGGTGATGGTGTCCTGTTATTTGCTATTCGACATCAGATCAGAAGATCTGAATGCATACAGTGTCAGAATTAAGGAAGAATAGCATATTTGGTAGAGATAACCTAGTGTTAAAACATTCTGTTTACCACCGCCCCAGATAATTTTGAGACATTTTGTGGTAAGAGGCAAAACTCAACGCTGCAAGTTGTTTGCCAGATCGGCGACATGGAAATAATTTTAAATAAAAGAGGCCGGTCGTGGCGCAGCGGCACGAGGTGTGACTGCAAAACCGATTGGTTGTGGGTTCGATCCCCACTCGAAGAGATGAAATATTTACTTAAATTTATATTTCATTTCTTCGCTTTGGTGTCGAGGTTAAGCGCGGCGTTGAGTTCTGCCACTCAACACGCAATGCCTCCAGAATTCGGCAGAAAGTGGGGAACGGAGTGTCTTAACACTAGGTTCCCTCTGCCTACCCTGCTGTGTGCGGGATACAGCGTGAAGCTAAATAATTTTATATATAACTATTGACCTTAGTTTTTTATTTTATTTATTGACCTTAGTAGTAATCGAACCCACAACCATCGAGTTGATAGTCACATGCTGTACCACTGCACCACGACTACCTTTATCAATTATTAATATTTTTTTTAAGTAAAGACACAAGAAGAGCTGTAGATTTATATTAGTCATGAAATCAAAAAGAACTTAATTGATTTTTAATGACTTTTTCACGTTTCAGTACATTTTATCAAAATATGAATTATTTATTTAGTTTTCTGGTATGTATTACCCCGTGGATTCGTCCATTTAAATGGGAATAATGTTGTGTTGCTGTATATGACTGGTAATACATTCTGACTGTAGCTGCAGTCGGATGTATCTCTTTCAATCATTTAAAATAACACTGTAATAAAGCATAAGCCTTCCTCAATATGGAAACTATTATATTTAAATTATCAATTTAAAAAAAACAGTAGTTCCTGAGGTTAGCCAACAAATAAACCAAACAATCCCTTCAGCATTACTTCAGCATTATAATGTTAGTATGAAAGAAATAAAATAACATAAATTGATTAAACTCACATTTATTGTAATTAATTTAATTAAATATATGGCAACAGAATACATTATATATAAATTATAAATTAGTAAGGTTGTATAAATTTAATAACAAGATATTACTTCCCTTAAATGATTAAACAACAATTTCACTCAATTATTATTTAAGATTCAGAGTGTCGCACACAGGAGCCAGAGATCCGTCCTGGTCGGTGACTAGCTCGCTTCTGAACCGAAGAATTTTCTTTTTCTTTTTTCGAATGAGCAGTATGCTGTTGGCCCTATTGGCCTCTACAGCGTCACCGGGCTTGGGGAGGCCGAGCTAAAAGAGCTCTGACCTTGGCTTAAACCGAAGAATGATCAACCGTCGTATTTATGTTGAATATGACACTAAAGTTGTCAAGTTTGACCACAGAACACTAGCGCCACGAGTCAATTGACTGCATAAATAAAGTATTAAAACATCCGTTTTTGTATTCGCGCCGATACGGCCATGCTGATGAGTGGCGCGTCCCTGCGCCTACTCGCTTAAGAATCTGAAACAATATACGCGTTATAACCATAAGGCCTCATAGTCTCAGCACTAATTTTGGCCATGCTTCTGGGACCTCAGCCCATCGGCATTCTCGTTCACATAAAATAAGTTTACACGTTAATTTGACACGTTAGCCTCATAGCCTCAGCGCTAATATTGACTATTATAAAACCACTCGTAAATTGAATTCTAGAATCAAACACATTCAAATACAATTGCATAGTTGTACATAAATTAATACCCACGTCACTCGTATTGTTTCACTTCATCATCCATAGCCGATACGGCCACTTCACTTTGAATGCCAAACTTCGGAGCACTTTTCAAATTCTCATGAGTCACTTTTCTATTTCTACCTTTTCCATTTATTTTTCTTATTTCGTATCTATCGTGTGGCAAAACCTTTTTGATTTCAAAGGGTCCTTCATACTTTGGGCTTAGTTTTGTACCCAGTCTAAGCGGCTCTTTTAAAAGCACAAAATCACCTTTCTGAAAACGTATTACTTTAGCCTTACTCTTATCAAAACGTATTTTATCTTTTGCTCCAGCTTCGGTCATCCTTTCCTGAACCGCTAATCTCATTGATTCAGGGTCAACGCGTTCATTGATATCGTCGCTAATTGAGATCAATTCTGCAGGTACACATCCTTTTTTTCCTGTAAGAAGCTCAATAGGCGATTTGCCAGTCGTTTTAGATATTGTACAGTTAATCGCAAGTTGAAGATTGTACAAAGACTTTGCCCAATGTATTTGATTCATATTTTTAACTAGAGGGCGCGCGCGGCTTCGCCCGCTTATTAGGAGTGAATTCTAAAAAAACCACGAAACACATGTACAATAAAATATTTTTGACAGTCTGAATTTAAATTTTTATAAAAATCGGTGGCAATATAAAGATTTTTCCATATAAACTTTCAACCTCTTATTTGAACCCTTAGGGGGTGAATTCTTAAAAACCATGAAACACGTGTTCAATGAAATGTTTTTAAGTGTCTGAATTTCAAATTTTATAAAAATCGGTGCAGATTTAATTTTTTTTCCATACAAACTTTCAACCCCTATTTCATCCCTTTAGGGTTAAAATTTTTCAAATTCCCTTCTTAGTGGATGTCCAGAATATGAAAATAAACATCTGGCCAAGTTTCACGTTTCTACCATCAGCGGTTACGGCTCTGCGTGCGTCTTACCTCAGTCAGTCAGCACAAGTCCTTTTATATATTTTTAATAATAGTCAAGCCACTTTTAAGTATTCGTATTACCCTTTCAACTTGACCGTTGCTTCGACTTGTATACCCAGCACATTGATGAAGTTCAATCCCGTATTTGTCACAGTATGATTTGTAGTGAGAAACAAAAGCTCCATCGCCATCAACTATAATTCTTTTCGGGGCACCAAATAAAAAAACTATTTCTTGTAAATGTTTAAGTGCGTTATCTTGAGTTTTACTTTTTGCATGATTCAGAATGACAAATTTGGTGTAAGCGTCAATGGCGACAAAAACGTATTCTTTCTGGGATGCATTCCCGCTCAACTTACCAGAAATATCAATGTGTAAAGTGTGGAAGGGTTCTGCTATTTTATCTATCGGATGCAGTTGACTTTGTACAGCACCTGAAGGACCTTTCATGGTTTTACAAATAACACAGTGATCTACGAAATATCGTACAATTGTGCTCATCCTAGGAAACCAAAAATTCTCTTTTATTTTTGCTAAGGTTTTTTCCCAACCCATATGTATTAATGACTCATGGTAGGTATTTATTAAACTCCACTGAAAAGATCTGGGAACTACTTTAAGAAATTTATCATTATCTTCCGATTTTTTATATAAAATGCCATCATTAAAAACATACTCTCGTTCTAATTTGTCATCATTTTTGAGATTATTAATAATTTTACATATGTCTTCGTCGCGCCTTTGTTCCATTATTAACCAATCATCTTTAACTCTGACATTCATAACAATTGGATTTCTACTAAAAA
Source organism: Heliconius himera (assembly GCA_021202915.1). Lineage (NCBI taxonomy): Eukaryota > Metazoa > Arthropoda > Insecta > Lepidoptera > Nymphalidae > Heliconius > Heliconius himera. The sequence goes on from JAJHJA010000490.1 coordinate 207,114, forward strand.
AATCTGCATGTTTTAACCTTTCTCCCTTTCGATATTTAACTTCGAAATCAAAATTCTGTAGGAAAGCCCACCAACGATGAATTCGTGGTAATAGTTCCTGTTTGTACCGTGAAGCTTTTACTGCATTGCAGTCTGTAATAATAGTGAATTTTCTTCCGTACAAGTAATGACGAAAATGTTTTACTGACCTTACAATTGAAAGAGTTTCAAGTTCGTATGAATGATATTTAGATTCTGCACGTGTTGTTCTCATACTAAAATATCCAATAACATGTTGACAACCTTCTCTGATTTGTACTAATATAGCACCAAGACCGATAGAGCTTGCATCTGTGTGCAACTCAATTGGTAATTCTTCCTGGAAAATTGTCAACAATGGTGCTGAAGCTAATAATCTTGTTTCTTACTGCTTCGTATTTTTCATTCCATTCCCATTTAGATCCACTTTTTGTTAAATCATATAGTGGTATCATTTTAGTGGAAAAGTTTGGTATAAATCTTCGAAAATATCCAGCTAAACCATTAAATTGTCGCAGTTGCTTTAAATTCTTTGGTGGCACCGGTTTTGACAAAGCCTCTATTTTTAGTGGACTAGGTCTAATTTTACCTTCACTTACGACATATCCTAAATATTCAATTGAAGTTTTCATAAAGGAGCATTTTTTAATATTAAATGAAAAACCAGCTGTTGTAAGGGCTGAAATAACTTGTTCCAACTTTTTAATACCGTCTTCGAAATTTTGACTTGGTATCAACACGTCATCGATATACACAAGAGCTGCGTCGTCCAAAAGATTCCCAAGAGCTTTGTTTATTGCTCTTTGATAAACAGAGGGGGCATTTGTTAAACCAAATGGCATCGTTAGGTATTCAAATAAACCATCAGGAGTGATGAAAGCTGTTTTCTCAATAGACTCTGAAGCAATTGGAATTTGATGAAAACCGGCCGCCATATCCAAACACGTAAAATATTTAGCTTAGCATCTTTCAATTTGTCAAGCTGATCTGTGATGATAGGCAGTGGATAATGATCACGCACTGTATTCGTATTCAATTCTCTATAATCAACACATAATCGATCTTGTCCATTTTTCTTTTTCACAAGGATTATAGGACTCGAAAATGGCGAGTTACTTTCTCTAATTACATTTTTTTTGTAACAAGTCATTAAGTATTTCTTTGACTTTTAAACGTTCAATTGGTGCCATTCTGTATGGGCTCTTGGGTCTTTGGACAACTTTATCTTTATCTTTTAAACGAATAACTAGTTCACCCGTTTTAATTCGTGAACTGGAAACTCCTTCTGTAAAGGACTGTCGATATCTGCAAAGCACTTTAGTTAACTCATCAAGATCCTTTTTAGATGATATATCAGTTTCGATCTCACCAAAATCTGTATATTTCACTTGCATTATATTTCGAGTTTCTATATTTCTCGTAAAAACAACGGTTTGATTTGTAAGGTGTACTCCAATAGCTGGAATACTCAAGATATCTTTTCCAATTAAAACATCTTTTTTGATTTCATGATCAAGAACCACAAAAAAAACTATGTCCATAATAATGTTGTCAATAGTACAGGTAGTCGATATTTTATGTAAAGATAAAACTGGTACAGACCCAATTCCTTTTGGCTATAGCAATTAACTCTGGAACAGATTGAGACTTACTATTTAATAGTTCCGTTCGGAGTCTGTCATCCGTAATGCTGCCTATTACAAATTCCACAGCATCCTGTTCTGTTACGTTTGGTTTAACTATTCTCTTAAACATTCTCCACACGTTTGAAATGTAATCTGTAATGCTGTCTTCATTTTCTATTGTGTAATTACGAAACTTAAGAATTTCTGAAAAATATCCACTTTCTGGTTCAAATGTTTGCAGCATATCGTTCTTCATTTCTTCCCATGTTGTGGTTCTTAAAAGACATTCATCGGCCCATGTTTTTGCTCGGCCTTGAAGTACACCTGCAGCTTTCAGTCTAACTTCATGATCCTTCAATTTGTATTCAGACTGTGACTTTGAAACCAGCTCCACCCATTCTCTGATATCTGTGCCTTTATCTGGATCAAGAGACGGAAAATATACATCAGATATTCGGACAGAAGAATTTAAGTTGGGTTGAATCATTTTTACGATGTCACAGATTGTCGATCGATTTTCTTGTGATATTTGGGACAACATATCTGCCATCGTGTCCCTCAAAGTATTTATTAGAAAACTCATTGTAGGTGGTCTTGAAGGCCCTGCACTGCAATCGTCCTTTTTTGCCGCATTATTTTCTGACTGCGATTTATCCGCCATGGCGTGGTTGTATCAATCCCGGCTGAATCTGATTCGGCTGAACTGAATTCTGATGAAAGAAATAAAATAACATAAATTGATTAAACTCACATTTATTGTAATTAATTTAATCAAATATATGGCAACAGAATACATTATATATAAATTATAAATTAGTAAGATTGTATAAATATAATAACAAGATATTACTTCCCTTAAATGATTAAACAACAATTTCACTCAATTATTATTTAAGATTCAGAGTGCCGCACATAGGAGCCAGAGATCCGTCCTGGTCGGTGACTAGCTCGCTTCTGAACCGAAGAATGATCAACCGTCGTATTTATGTTGAATATGACACTAAAGTTGTCAAGTTTGACCACAGAACACTAGCGCCACGAGTCAATTGACTGCATAAATAAAGTATTAAAACATCCGTTTTTGTATTCGCGCCGATAAGTGCATGATTACAATATAAGCATTAGAATCCCTACTAATATAATAAATTTAGTACAGAGATAGAATTGTCCTTGAGAAAAAATATAGACTAATTTAAATCGCGAAAAAGAAATAGAAAGAGTGAATATTTGTATGGAAGTTCGTCATTGTTAAAGATAAAACTGGGGTTGAAGGGGTTAAAATAGGTAATGAAAAATATGTGGAAGGTGACGACCGTTGTGTTGACAGACAGACGCGTGAAATTTCAAATCACATGGATTTCAAATGAGATGGCGCGCATACGAGTACGGGGTTCTCATTTTCGATTTACGGTTAATATTTAATGTGGTTATTGCTGTTTATTTTTTTATATTTTTCTTCTGTTCTTTTCACTTATTCGAGTAGTAGATTACTTAGATTCCTTTTTCAATTTCTTGGTTTTGTAAAATGTTGTTTTATTCTGGTGTTATATTTCGTGTTACTTTTAATTTTAATACTTTTAAATATTTATTATACGTTGATAATACGTCGATAAGCTACGTTACGTTTACATACTTATTAATTTTTGTTAATTTTAATTATTTATGTATTTTTTCTAATATAAAAAAAAATATAAAAGTACCCTCCCCATCTCAACATAACGGTTTATAATTTAAAAATTAAAGATATTAAAATCCGCTCAAATTTAAACTCATTTATTATGTTGGAATATTAGTTGTTTCTAACTAACTATTAAGCTTTATATACACATTCGGATATCTATATATCAAAAGTTGTTCCGTTACTAAGTGACTCAAAAATAACACAGAAATAAGCACTGAACTTTAGAGACATTTGGCATGTAGAAAGGTTAGGGAGTGTGGGGGATCACTAAGAGTGGAGGGATCGAAATTCCTTTATGGAACGGGAAAAATGGGGTTTTTTATTTTACATCTTAAAGTCCGCCCAAATATTGTCTTCATTATTCTACATCTACTAGAACGATTGTGGTGGGACGTCGAATATGATGTCGTAGAGCATTGGCATAGCGTTTGAATGCAAGCATTATGGTTGTGGGTTCGATTCCCATTCAGTGGAATGATTTTATTTAAATTATTATATTTTACCCATTTTGGTGGATATTGTGTCGAGTTCCGAAAATAGGGATCGGAATGTCTGAACACTGAACTTAGCCCGCCTACGCTGGTGTTTGCTGTGTTTAATGTAAAGCAAAATTTTAAATAAAAAAATGCCATTCTTAACTCCGCCTACTCTAAATAAATTAATTACAATATTATTATAATGGCGTTGAGTCAGATTGACTTGATTTATTTGTTCAATCGAAAAAATGGTTATTTTTAATTTATTTTCGTTTCTCCGCTTTGGTAGACCAAACGTGGCGTTGAGATTCTCAACTTTTTATAAAATTGGGAGAAAAGCGGGATACGGAGTGTTTTAATGCACAACCCCCTCTGCGTTTTCTGTGGAGATACAAACATACTTCCAGAATCCAATATTATATACGTCCTTATACATTTTTTAAATAGTATTAAATTATTAGGAAAATTATATTGTATGCATACCCTTAGAGTACTTTGACATTACCGAATTTCTTTTTTAAATTAACACCAAAGGGCGCACGCACAGGCTAGCATTTAAACAGCCAATTAAAAAAATAAGAATATCCGTCATGCTTAAAAGAACGTAAGTACAGGTTAAAAATATTCAATTTATACTTTATTTTAAGTAAATAAAGCATATTTTTATTATTTTATGTTAAAAGCAGTTATTTTATTACCACATTTGGCCGTATAACGTATCGTGTTAGGCCAGAGGTCAAGAAAAGGTTTTAAAAAGAAATTTATTCGAGTCGAATCGATAGGCTCGTACTTTAACTTAGATGTTTTGGTTGTTATTTAGTTTTTGGGAGTTAAAAGATAGTTAATAGTTACTTCTCATGGATGTTGCGGATGTAACACTGCGGATCTGGACACAAACGTAGATATAAGAAAAATATTATATCGGTTTCGGTTTCGGTTAAGGATATAAAATAATTTCGGATTATTGTGCTACATTGATTTTTTTATATGTTTTCTAAATATTTTTTTTTCTTTAGTGTAGAATAATACTTTAAAAATGTCAAAAAATTCATCCACGATAGTTTTGGATCATTTCCATTTTAGATAATTATTCGATGTTTGTGATGTTTTTACAGAATCTGTTATTTACAGTTGTTTTTTTACATTCTCACAACTGTTTCGCTGTTTATATATTTGTTCATTATCTTTTTTTAGTAACAAAATTTCTTTGTACTTATTGCTACATCGTAATATGCGCTGGTATGTCGGCTCGGCCTGAAAAAATAAAAACATATCATAGCAATTCTAATGTAGGCTCCGAATAGCTTCGAAATTATCCGAAACGTTTATAACGGCTTCGGGATTCTTTTAAGGTTACGCATAGTTTATAGGTTTCCGTACTTTTTTAAGGAAAAAAGGAACCCTGATGTGATCTTCACTTTGTTGTTCGTTCGTCTGTCTGTCTATCTGTCAAGATCCTTTATCTCAGGAACGCTTGGAGATATTCAAACATATACATATACTCAGATCTACGGCTCCATGATTTCCTGATAAGAAACATATTTCTATATTTACTTAGAAAAAAGATATGGTCTAAATCTAGAATCATAATTCATAGGGCACTGTCAATTGACCTAGAATTATGAAATTTGGCAGCTAGCATCTACAGGTACTACTAGTTCAGAAAAAAAGCTGAAAACTATACATCTTTGGTTAAATCCTAAAAATGAAAGCTTTAAAAAGTAGGAAAAATTTCATATTAAAGTTACCGCTAGTCACTCTAGCCGCTCTAGATTAGCTAAGCCTGAATTTCAGAAAAAACTGAAGACCTCCAATTTTTACGGAACTCTCAGAGGTCGAGCCCGACTCGCCCTTGTCCGGTTTTTTTAAATGAATCATTCACTCTGCAATTCTGCTGTTTCACCCACTTCCACAAATTTGAGGTTATTTCGAAGTTTATATATCTGCTTACTGCATTAAAATAGTTTAAATTATCTTATATTATTTAATTTGTACATAAATTGAATAAATTGAATCAAAACTGCAATACCATATAAGGTATGCGGTAAAGTGTTAAATTATTATTCATATTAAGGAAGAGGCCCTTAATATGAACAATGGTATAAGTAATTGCGACGTACTTACCTACTTCGTATATTTAAATTAGGAAGATTAAATGTTTGGTCGATGTTTTTTTTAAAACGTAACTCTATACCGCATGTAGAGGGTAACTTAGTGTTAAGACGTTCCATTCTCTACGTGCTCAATGGCGGTGCTCAACGTCGCGCTTTGTCTTGTTTTCAGAGCGAGGGAACGTAAAATAAGTCACTCTTTTTTGTGGAAATTGAAACTACAAACGTCGTATTTTACAGTCAGATGCTATGCCACAACGGGCTTTTCTAAGCAATTATGCAGATAAAAGAAGCTAAAATTACTTTAAATTGCTAAGAATATAAAACTAAGTGTACGCAAATATTCTTGACCTTGTCTTTATTATATATACACATATTAAGTAAGACAAACTGACAGACAGACTCTATGTTTAATAAATCAACACAACGATGGAAAGCAATTTGATAATGTACACTATACTTTACATAATTATATTGTACCCGTAATAGCCGCGGTGGTCTTAAAGGCCACCTATCTTCTTGAAGTATTTCGAAATGCTACTCATTCAAATGCTTAGCAGTTTAGCAAATGAATAATATGTGGAAACTCGAGACTTATAAATTCTGACATAACATATTATAAGATATTTTTAATTAAAAAAATCTGGGCTACAGGTTTTAGATGGTAATTAACAACCCGGTAAATCGGACACTACTTTGCGCTCTCTTTCAGTTCTGCGGCCCTATGATAGTATTAATAAATTTTAACATCTAATCAATCAAGGCTCTAATGATTTATTATTATTGAGGCCAGACGTGGCGCAGCAGCATAGGCCGTACGCGACAAGTTATGTGTTCGATTCCCACTCGAGGAAATTATATATTTAATAATTTCATTTTGGCTTAAGATCCCAGTGCTTAAATCTGCAAGTAGTAGTTTTTTTAATGAAACTTATTTTTAAGAATGATACATAATAGTAGAATAGATTACACTAGGGTTGTTTAGAAGAATCGTGCTACAATTACCTTTAAAAAAACTGCACTCATGTGTTTTTCATGTGAATCCCACATCATTTGAAAGAAAATCGCATAAGCCTACCCTACTATGTGCGGGATATAAACTATAAAATATATACTTAAATAAACATTTTTATTAATATACTAGTCGTTTTAACGTCAACTTTTTATATTATAGATATATTTTACTAATTATTATTATTGTTATTATGTCCGTTTCGTTACTCGGTTGGTTAACTTTTACGGGTTAAGTCAACATATTAAATAAAAAATATATCGTGTAAAAGTTCTTTGAAAAATTGAAATTATGTTCATTTTGTTTATTCAAATTTTGCTATGAATAACAAAGAAATACGCCATAGAAGCAAAGGATAATTTTATATTCCCGGTGGTTATAGTTCTGTTATTCACATTTTCACATCGTAACCCAGATATAGCAGGGTAGGCAGCAAGAAGTCAAGACACTCCGTTCTCAACTTTTCAAAACTCCGGTCGTTCCTAAATTTATGTCGGAACTTAACGCCGCGTTTTATCTTACCAGAACGGATGAATATAAATCAAAATCAGCTTCACGCTGTATCCCGCACACAGCTGGGTAGGCAGAGGGAACCTCGTGTTAAGACACTCTGCTCCCCACTTTCCGCCGAATTCTGGAGGCATTGCGTGCTGAGTGGCGGAACTCAACGCCGCGCTTTGCCTCGACACCAGAAGGAAGAAATGAAAATATAAATGTAAATAAATATTTCACTTCCTCGAGTGGGGATCGAACCTACAACCAGTTGATTTTACAGTCACACTTTGTGCCTCTACGCCATGACCGGCCGGATGAATATAAATATTTTTAAATATAACGTTATCCCGGAAGGAAGGTAGAACCCACGACTATCGTTTCTTCAACAATCTGATGGCCAATATATACATCAGTATATATTATTATTTGAAAACACAAAAACCAAAAAAAATGTCCTAACTCCGGAACGATTGAATCGATTCTTGTGGGAATTTCACTGGAAGAGTAGAATGTGGAGCAACATATAGGCTCTTTTAAAACCCAAAACTCCTGCGATTTCGAGACTTCAACGGGGAAAACCAAAATTATCAGTCGGATGTTTGAAAGCAAAAATAATTAAAATACAAAAAGGTTTAAATTCTAATTTATTTGGTAGAGCGATGATAAGACAACCATACTAAACTTAAATAAATAAACCACCTCCTAAATCCACTTAAATAATATTCAATAAATGTATATATAGGAAAAAGCGAGCGAAGCCGCAGGCGGGACGCTAGTTATTAATAAAATCTCTAAATTTCATAGGAAGAAATATTGGAATCACAAATCAATATCACTTACCACTCTGAAATGCAGTAGATTACTAAATATTTTAAGCTGAGATATATTGATATATTTAAAATAATGTATTCATATATTTTATAAAAAAATATGTGAATAAGTGTTAGGAGGCGTAGCGATTCTCCGTTGAGTAAAAAAAATATTTAATATTTTCATTCCTCTGCTCTGATAACGAGGCTTAACACGCATGGCTTCAGAATTCAGTATAGTTTCTTAATACTAGGTTCTCAGGTTCCCTCTACCTACCCTTATATCTGCGAGATACAGAATGAAGTTAAAAAAAAGTTATACTATAATATACTATCCCTAGCATGTAGTAGTTTACTAAGATTTTTCACATCGCATGCCTTTAATAGCCCTACATGTGTTACAAGGTAGACACGCGATATTTTAATTCCTGCGCTTTTGTATGAAAAATATGCTTTTTTAGTGTAGGTACAATACTTTTAGTTCGAATAAGAGCTTCATGAAATAACTTCACGCTGTATCCCGCATATAGCAGGGTAGGCAGAAGAAACATAGGGTTAAAACACTCTGTTCTCTTTTTCGATTATCAGATTTCCGCCTCGCTTGCTTATCAGAACAGGGAAATGAAAATATCGATCAATTTCGTTTTTTTTTTCAATTTATGAACCTATAACCATTTTCCCTATAGATGCAAGTCACAATTGTATATAAGATGAACTTTAAAATATGTGCTTAAAAGCTTGTAGTGAACGATTATCGCATATAAGACTATTTTAGAAGATCAGCATCGGCAATAATTATAAAATATTAAAAAGTTACATAAAATTGTACTCTAAGCGGGTAATCAGAGAGCTGTTATATAGCAGGGTAATCAGAGATAACCAAGTGAGGTAAAGCGCGGCGTTGAGTTCCGCATCTCAACACGCAATGCCAAAAGGATTCGGCGGAAAGTGGGGAATGGAAGTTTATTAATGCGAAAGGAGTGTCTTAACACAAGATTTCAAGGTTCCCTCTGCTACTTGCGTATTACAGTGTAAAGTAAAAAGACAGAGGAGTGGAAATTTAACTCCAAATTTCCTTTCCAGGAAAATTGAACCCACAACCATGCCTATAAGGGGCCCAAAGGATGCCCACGTATAGATATCTCACCTTAAAGACCGTGCAAAGTGGAGTTATTCGATCAGGAAGGCATACCCTGACAGGTGGATTAATGCCAGGAGGAAGTAGCTGATACTGAATGTTGAGAGGCGGAACTTAACGCCGCGCTTTGTCTTCTTACCAGAACGAACAGATGCAAATGGTTTGCTCCCCCGAGTGGGAATTGAAGACATAACCGCGACGCGGCGCAGCGACACAGTGTCTGATATTAAACATAATGGGGAAAATAATTATTTTAATTTCCACATTATGATAATAAGACAAAGTGCGGCGTTAAGTCCCGCCACTCAACATTCAATATTCCGAAAATTGGGAAAAAAAAACTTTAACACTAGCTTTTTTTAAGCCTACGCCGCTATATGTGAGATACAGCGTAAAGCTAAAAAAACAACACACATTTTCTTACTAAGTCGGCTAACAACGTAGTAATCACGCGAATACCTACAACGCGGGCATTATTTTTTGCCGCGACTTCTTGCTTACGTAGCTTTATATTATACAGCGATTATTAGATACGGTTATATAGCGTGTTAATAAAAAATAAATGTTTTTTTTCTACTGAAAATTGTCAATGACGCCATGCCTATGTATGTACTTTGTATTTGTGAACTGTACTCTATATTTGTAGATTAGATTGAAATTATTTTTTTTGCATTTTTTTTATTCTATATTTAGTTATAAATTAAACTCCTAAGGGATAATTTACTTAGTTGACTATGATCTGTATGTATAATTGTATAATTTCATTAATATGACCACTGGTAAATAATTAAAAAAAGAATCTAAATGGTGATATGGCATTAGTTTCTACTTCAGATTTGAATAAACATTATTTCTAGTTAGCTTTCTAGCTATGCGTAGCTTAAAACGGCTTTTCAAGATCGATTGACTGATTATTTAGTTTATTTATTTATATAAAATCTTTGATACTTTACAAACAATAAATTTTACTCAATACATATAGAAAAATCATATTCATTGAGGCCAATCATTGTGTAAACGGTATAGGTTATGATCAATGCCTACTCGAGGAATTTAAATATTAAATATTTTGATTATCTCGCTCTGGTAACGAGGCAAAGTGCAGCGTTGAGTTCCGCTACTTAACACACAATGTCAGAAGTGTCATAATGACAACAGAGCGTTGTAACATGTTAAAATGTAGCCTTTATACCTTTTCATAATCAAAAGTATTTATATCGTTTTAAATTAATAATTAAACTGTTACGTGATTAAACTCAATTATGTGCCTTTTAATTTTATTATTAACTAAATATAATTTTATCGAAATACAATTTAGTTGGAATATATGTTATAAATATTCTTAATAACCATAATTTCGCTTAAAACAAATAACCTCACTTCTGTGATTTTTCTTAAAAAACAAAAGTGTGCGATAAATATTATTTATTCAACCAAAAATACGTTATAAGTACAAATGATCAAAACATCTAGAAAATAAAAAATAAATTATTTATAATAACGTTATATTTTCTCAGAACACGCTGTATACCAAGAAAGTTGGTCGAAACACGAAGAACATTATACAGTACCGCGTCAAACGCCGTAGCATCGAGACGAAAGGAAGAATAGTAAATAACAAATCTAATTCTACCACAAGTGAATAAAACGAAACTAAAATGTATATTAAAAATAAAACAAGTCTACAAATTTATCTAAATGCAAAATAATTAATAAATAAATTTAAACACGCTCTAGCACGCTTTCGAATTTGGAATTTCGATATAAATATTGCTTATAAATGAATATAAAACTTTTCATTAAAATGTTTTTTTTTTAATAAAATTCAGTAAATTCAGTTAATTTACTGACCTGTAAATATTTTTTAATTTAAAGAACTATTTTTACATTTATAAGAAATATTTAAAATATTAATAATTTTGTCATTATTATTGTTATTGACGAAATTATGATATTATTTTTATCATACATATGTATGTACCACTTGCCGCTGAAGCACTACATATTTTCATACATTTCATTTAATTTTCATTTAAACGAGGTTCTTAAATTTTATGAAAATAAAAATTTTATAAATATTTATTAAGAATGTGTTTTGCATTTTTTTGCGTATTCTTATAATATTTTATTACGTTCTTTCGGGTTTATATAAGTACGTCTTAGTTATATTTATTTTAGTGTTTTGTGTCGACCACGGAGCAGCGGCGCAGCGTCTGACTATAAGCGCCCTGGTTATTGGTTCGAATCCCCTTAAGGGATCATGAAATTATTTTCGCGCTCTGATAAAAAGGCAAAGTGCGGGGTTCAGTTCCGTTACACGTAATCGTCAGTAATATCTCGGAATAGAGTTACATGTGGGAACGAACGAGTGTTAACATGTTACAAAGATGTTATGTTTATTTTTCAAGCAGCCCAAAAAAAAGGTTTTGCTCAATCATCTATTAAAAAAAACATCGTGTACTAGGTAGGTGAGGAAGTGTAGGGGAAATCCTATGGAAATGGCGTGCTAGGTAGATCATTTACTAGGGAATAGAGTTTTTCATTTTACGTCTTGCAGTCCCCCCAAACGAAATTTCATCTAAAACCTATTTTCCTCAACGCCCAGTTTTGCATCATTTCCGGAGCGTGGAAATAAATGAAAGTATTAAATATTTCAATCTCTCGAGTGGGAATAGAACCCAAGACCGTCGTGTTTACAGTCACAGCCATGTATCCTTGCGCGACGATTTCCTAATTATATAATATTTTTAACAATTTTATAAAGACAAAGCGATTTTTTTCGAAATTTGGAACGCAGTATCCTAACACTGGTCGCCCTCTGTGTGTGGGTTACAGTATGAAGCTAAATAAATATAAATTAAAAAGTTACATAATAGTTTTTATTATTACGTTATATTATATTAACACATTTCGTAATACTAACAACGTATTTGATGTAAAAACCTTCAGTTTCAATAATAATATGTCGATCCATTAGTGACATTGCTTTCTCAGCGGTAACACTTCATTGTATTATTTCTTTTAACGGAAATTGCTTTATTCACATTGAAATAATTGTATTGATTATAATGTTATATAAATATATACTAAAATATAACTCTTTTGTTACTGACTGACAAATAACTAACAAAAGAAACTACTAGATAGTTAAAACGAGAAACTTCCTTCCTTAAAACGGGAAAAAAAATAATTTTCGCGTTTGACAACTAATAAATACAATTCAAAATTTGTAAATTAGCTTCACGTATCCCGCACATAGCATGGTAGGGAAAGGGAATCTAGTCTTAGGACACTCCGTTCTCATTAGAACACTTCCGTTCTCTACTTTCCGTGGATTGTTTTCTGGATGCAATGAGTGTTGAGTTGTGGAACTTAACGAAAAAATTAAAATATTAAAATATTTTATTTCCTCGAATCGCGGCCCTTATTTTTTTATTATGAAATAGTATTCAAAACTAATGATGTTAGGTACTAAATATAAAAGTCGTAAAAAATTATTACTGCATTCCGATGCCCGTGATAGTTTATGTTCGTTCGTCGATTAAGAAGAATATTCAAATCAAGAAGAAGGCGATTATATAAGGCGAAAGAAAGCGGCGGTATGCAAAGACCGTATCGCTTAGCGCGCCGTTCTCACTGGCTACCCCGCTAGGGGTAGGGATACAGCGTGAAGCTAAAAAAATATTTTATATAGATTAAGATCTAAAATATTAAACGATAATTATATGAAGTTCTTCAATTTTCATTGTATTTTTCAAGAAATCTTAGTTAAACATACTTTATTTAAAAGCCTCGTTAGTTTCATTTAATTTAGGTAATAATATTACTTTTCTAAAAAATATATATATACAACTTTTATAATAGAACTACATCAATAGGTATATTTTACATTCATTAAATGTATTTCATAATCATTTTCATTTACACAAAAAAATGCTATAATACACATAATCAAAGTTTTAGTTAGATATAAGTCACAATTTTTACCGTCGGCTACAAAATAAGTTTAAGGAAGCCGCCACTTATTATTCTTCATAAATGAATAATTACTTTTAATTATAAAAACAAATCAACTTCACGCTGTATCCTCCATTTAGCAGGGTAGAAGAAAGAAGCTAGTGTTAAATGAAACACTCCGTTCCCCACTATCTGCTTGGATGTCTGTGCACAAACGACATAGTTATTGGTTCGATCCACATTCGAGGAAATTAATATATTTTAGTCAAAGGCAAAGTAGAAAGCAGAACTCAGTGGAATGTGGGGAACGGAAGTGTCTTAATGGGAACGAACTGAGTCATCACTAGTGTTCCCATGTCCCCTCTGTCTACCTTGCTACGTGCGGGATACAGCGTGAAGCTTAAAAATCAAATTAAAAATTGACTGAAAAGCAGAACACGGAGAATTTTAACGAAGTGTTCTCTTAGTCTTGCGGGAAACATACGGGATAAAATGTGAAACTGATTAATTTAAATCGTTATAAAAATTTAAGTAATATAACTTTTTTAATTAATTTAATTGAGAAGATAGCTGCTTTTTTATCTATATTTTTAGCCGACGGTGTGTGTTATTGAAAATATCAGTAAAAAAAGATTAAAACTTGTATTTTTATGCACAAAATAATAAATAATAAAAACTCATTTTGTTAGCTAAGCCCAATTTCCACCGCGAAAGAGAAATAAGCGGGTAATGCATAGGTGGGACGGTCTCTTTTTAAATAAAATAAGTTACATTTCCTCCAACAAAGAGTATTTTTTTTTGTATTTTGTACTACTACTTCGCTTTGCTCCCGAGAACTGAGCAAGTTCGCTTCAACTCTTTCTCTTTATCTGGTACGTACTTTACGTACTTTATCTGTTACTTTCCGTCCGAAAATTTTTTGGTGGGAACACAAGTATGCAGTTTACCCTAGCGAATTCAACATATTCCTGAATGGGCCCGCTCTGCTCGCAGTGGAAACCGGGCTTTAAACCAGTGTTGCCAGATTTTATCTCGGTGAAAAGCGGGACTTTTAAAACGGGATAAAAATTAAAATAATCAGTATTTTATTTATTTATTTTACTGATTTTATTTCAATTTTAAATAAAGCTTCTGGTGGTGGTAATAGAAATCTATATAAAATATTTTTTAATTTTAAACTATATTGTTTTCTATTACTATGTCATGCAATTAAGTCATCAGAGATATACATAACTTACGAATATGCGTATTTGTGTCTTTATAAATTGTTAGTATCTATTAAAAACTGGAAGAAAAATAGATTTCTCACAGTCCGTGAAACAATTCATAAAAAGTGGATGCCTTTCCCGATCGGGATATTTAATTTATGGACTAAAAATCAGGACATCTGGCAACGCTGCTTTAACCCCCTATTTTGTATCGCTACTTGTCCTAGTATACATTTACAGTCAAATAAGACACTGTGCCGATTTTTAGAGACATTGCGTGTTAGGCGAAAGAACTCAACACCGCACGCTGTCTCTTTTAGTGCAACAATCATGTATTTGCACTTTCTAAAAGTTGAAGATCAACCAATCAAAGTGTATATCTTTTGGCATACATTGTCATTTTTTTAACTTCATGCTGTGATCCGCACATGGCAGGGCAGGCATACAGTTCCCATCTAAGTTACTTTGTCTGCTTACCAGAGCGGTCAAAGGAAAATATTAAATATTTAATTTTCCCGAGTGGGAATTGAAACTACAACTATTGCGTTTACAGCCGCACGCTTGTGCCTCTAAGCCACAACAGCCTCAAACTCTCACTATGATATTTAACTTTTAAAAAATGCTATAACGTCATTGTTGCACAAAAGGAGCGATCATATTTTTAATTTGAATGAGCTACAGTGTTTTATAATATTAAATTAATTCGTTTATATTGGATCCCTTTACAAAACGCTTACAGAATGAACTAAACTTTTTAACATTAAAAATAATCAAAATCCAGAGTCAAACAACCTTTTTTGTAATGTATTGAAAAAAATAACTTAGAATAATTGAAATAATAAAAAAATAAGCGATTTGTATAAAATATAGTTAGAATTATAAAAATATGTTTCACATATAATTTATGCAATATAATCTTTCTTATTGTTATTATTTTTTTGTAACATTATAGTGTTATAAATAAAAAGTGCGCATTATGAAATGTAAAAAAATATTAATTAATTTATACTCAAAAAGTTGTGTTACTAAATAATAATGTTATATTATAACACAATCTTACTTTTGTATATCTATGTGTTATTAAGGTTTTTCAGTTGAGGTTTTTTTTCTTTCATAATGTGCATAACGGATCGCCTTTCCAAACTCTATTTTGAATAGCTTGGACCTAAAAGAGAAAATAAATCGAGAAATGAAGTGGTTACCACTGTTTCTATTTATTGGACATTCGGCGGCGTTAAGCACTTTTGGCGTTTCTAATACACGGCGTCCTGTCATCACTACTACTACTACAGCACCGGGTAATTTTTTTATATAATAGGACATAATTTTGCATGTCTGTGTGTAGTCTAGATTTAGACTAGAGAGTGTTTTCAAATTAGACCTTTAGGTTAACATTTAAATATGAATTTGCAATTTTATATTATTTTCTAGATAATATAATTTTTCAAAATTTACAAGCTTAATTATTCATGTATAATTTCATATATTTATATAATTATTTTGTCCTATTATGTAGAAATATACATCACACATACTCTACAGTAATGTACTACATACACAAAAAGATTATAAAATCTTAAGTTATATATATATATATATATATATATATATATATATATATATATATATATATATATATATATATATATATATATATATATATATATATATAATATTTTTCAGAAACAAAATGAAGCCAATATCGCTTATATTTTATCTATATCTGGGATATAATATGTGCTTTTGCGCTTTCAATCCAGCTTTTGGTGCTCTCAAAACTGAATCCCCATTAAAGATACCTTCGCCCACTAAGTCTACGGGTATTTAAAAATTATAAGAGTATCTTTCTAGTTTTTTTATACAATTTATTTATCTAAGAGATTTTTGAAATTTATTTAATGCCACCTTGGACAAGGCGTTGACGACTGATGATGTACATATGTTTTGTAATGTTTTTTTTTTCTAATTTTTATGTATAACATTGGCATGAATCTGTAAATACAATACATATTTTGTATAGTCTAAATTGTGGGAACATGGAGATACTTTTAAGTATTTAATACTAAAGCGTTGGTATGTATTACAATTTCCTTTTACGTTATAAAAAAATAATTAATATTTATAAAACAATAAATACATTTCTAAATCATTACATTAACTCAAGGCTAACATTTAAAATGGCGCCAACCGCAAAATGCACACACTGCTAACAAAAGAAAAGACAAAATAAATATCATCAACGACATAACATTAGTGTAAAAGAGGTTTTACAAAAACATATTAACATAATTACGTTACACAAAAAAAAACTCTTTTGCACTAAATAATAACAATCAACCATTCATTACAAACATAACTCAAAAACCAATTATTAAAAACAACAGAAATTACTCAAAAAATGTGGTATCGAAAACTAATTGCGATAATATCTATAATAATATTGTTTAATGTTGTAAAAATTAACGCATTCGGCATATCTTCGTTTGGGAAAGCGAACACTGAACCACCCAGACCACCAACCACTACGCCTTCACCGGGTAAGAAATATTTAAAACGGTCTTTAACGCTTTTCATACAAAAAATATAATTGTCTATGACAACATATAATGCTATGTAATGTCTTTTAATTTATCGCATAATTTTTAAAGCAAACTTTTAAGAAATTTTTCATATTTTTACCAATTATATTAAAAACATTTATTTTGAAAATATTTTTTAATTTAATAATATTTATAAAAAACACTTATATAAAAAGGAGATGCCAAATGTATTTATTTATTTCAAAAAGGAGATCTCTTATTTCATCATTGCTTGGCAATTATACATTATCTTTTTTTGTTAGTAAAATGACTTTTAACTAAAATACAAAAAAGGACGTAAAAGATTTTTCATAAAATATGAAATATGTTTTTTTTTATATAGTAACTAATAAAAGAAACTTATACAAGTTTCGTTACATAGCATTATCTTGTAATAGACACAATGCCGAAACACCACAAAACATTTCACGCACATCAAATACATGAGAAAAGCAAGCAAACATTTCTGCCTATATACATTAATCTAAGTTAGTACGTTAACGCCGAACTGACGAAGGTACAATATTATACAGTAAAGAACAATAAATTAAAAATACATCATAACAATAATACACAACACGACATATGAAAGAAACAAAGAAACGCCACATCTTGATCCGTAACTTGAATTTGGATTGGTGAAACGTTATAAAGCTCCCCATTGTTTCAATTGAAAATTGGCACCTCACTTACTAAATTATCTTCACGTCGTCAACTTAACAGAAATCTCACAATCACATTTTATATCTCAGCCGAAAAAAAATATAAAAAAACACGAGTGAGCTGTCAACTGTCATATATCATCTGTCAGTGTCAAACTAAAAGTAAAGCTAGGGCTACACTATGCATGTCTTTTCGCGGGTCGAGATGTGGTGTCGGCGTCAAGCGGCGGCGGCGATACTGCCGTTGCTCCTCGCCGGGTGGTTGACTGGCGAATCTTCTGAAGCTCTTACAACTTTTGGGAAAAGTAACACAACGCCGAAGGAAGTCGCGCCCACTGTACCTCCAGGTGAGATGCGTGGACTGTGTGAAAATGTTAAAATACAGATTTTTTTTACTGTATAAGTCATTATATTGTTGGCTATGATAAAAAACCGCCATTACCTTTTGTTGTAATATCATAATTTAATGTTTAAAATAGTTTTTAAGTTACGTTTTTAAAAAAAGCTTTACAACCTCTGGCACTGATTACTAAAAAAGTACAGTGCCAGAAGTCGAGGTTTACTCTTTAAATAGGTTAAATATTTGCTACACGTGAACTACTTTTAATAAAAAAAGTACTAAAACATACTATTTAAAAATATATAGATATACACTTAAAAAACATAGCTAGATACCTAATTCTCTCGAAAACCGCCTATATATTTGTTCTGTAATTGGCTGCAAAAATATTTGTTTTAAGAAAATATGTTAAAAAATATTGATTTACTTTTTATACAGTCCACTTAAAGAAGCTATATCATACACACTTTCATTTTATGTATAGAAACTGTTATAAACACTGAGATGCATGTTAAAAATTTTGCAACTTTTTTTACTTTAGGGAAGGTAAGTTTCTTATAAAATATTATATAAAATTTTAAGCGTTTGGCGAAATGTCGCAATGCCATTTCTATGACAGTTTTGTTATAACTTTCTGATGTCTATAATTAAAAATCCATGATGTTTCATTTTTTTATTGTATTTATTTTTGTTTATTTGAATATATCTTTTAAAATAAATGTAAATTCGCACAATTTTTTAAATCTTTATTCACAATTTTTATATCTATATTGAAGATGCTTATAATTTACGTATTATCTATTATCCTTATAAATTATAAGTAAACTATAAAGAAACTTTTATAATTAACTTATACATTCAAAATCCTGGAGGAAAAGGAGGAGGAGGTACAAGTACAGGTAAACACGATGGTCGTGGGTTCGACCCACACTTCTTAAATCTCGTCTTACTACTACTATTGAAAAAATGTGATTAATCACTAATTGCCGTCTCTGAGAATAACAGTAAGAACATCACGCCACGTCATATAAATACGTATTTTCATATAAAAGGCATAATGGAATTGATTAATGATTTTCCCCAACAATATATCATTCGAACTAAAATATGGGTACCAAAGTGAATCGTATAGAACACGCGACGTCTTAAAGTGTTAATAATAAAACGAATTGGAATAACGTTCAAAGTATAGTAGAGTGCGCGATGGCTGTAGATTTGACTGTGTATATTATATAGTAATGTTTATCATTATCTATACTTATAAATCTAGAGTTAGATCGCTTGACCGCTGTAATCTTAGAAACTACTGGTTTGAAATACAAAATTCCTTTATTCTTGCCTCGTCTTCTCGATAAAATAATAATAATCCATATATCTATTTTATCGCGAACACAGAAGTGATAGACATCATTTATAGGGTGTCAAAATAGAGAAAAAAGAAAGTAGCGTCACTTTTTCTCACGCATAACAATGCAGACAGAGGGAAACTATAAAATTTATAAAGCAAAATGGCGTAGAATGCAGACAGTCTGCTTTCACTGTATCCCTCATAAAGCAAGGTAGTCAGAGGGAACCTAGTGTTAAGACATTCCGTTCCTCACGCATCGCCAAATTCTAGAGACACTGCGAGTTGAGTGGCGGAACTCAATGCCGTGCTTTGTCTTGTTACGGACTGTTTGTCTTGTTCTGTCCTTACCACCTGGATTCAACTTGAGTTTCAGAACTCCACGCCTTTAGTCTTGCCATAAAGAATACTATCAAATTAATTTTTTGACCCAAATGGGAATTGAACCCACAATCGTTGCGTTTAAAGTCAGACGTTGCAACAGCGGTGTTTATACGTATTTTTAAAACAGTCCTTCCGGAAACATGCTAAACACTCAATATATATATTTTTATATTTTATATTCAAACAGCCGAAACATTTCCACCATCTTCTTAGTTGCGTATTTTACAACGATACAAATTGACCACACGCGTAATTTCCATATAAGGTCACGTCGGGACTTGAACCCATTATTGATCCAAAACTAATGTATGCAAATATACACACAATGTACGCAATATGATGACTTTTTGCATGTAAATGTAAAAACTGTCCATGTTTTTAGAAAATATTAGTTTTTTTTTCATATATATAATACAATTACGTAATTATATTATTTACTAATATCATGATATTAGAGGCCGTCGTGACTCAGGGCCACATGCGACTGTAAACGCGACGGTTGTGGGTTCATATTTGAAAACAAGGGTAAATTTTATCATTTCCTCGCTCTGGTAACGAGGCAAAGCGCGGCGTTAGGTTCCGCCAATCAAAACACAATGCCTCAAGAATTCGGCATGAGATTCGGCAGAAAGTGAGGAATGAAAGTGTCTTAATGAGAACGAAGTGTCTTAACTCTAGGTTCCCAGGTGTCCTCTACCTGCCCCGCTATGCGCGGGATATAGCGTGAAGCTAAAAAAAGTTGAAAAAATCACAACATAAAACTTTGTAGATATATGATGTGAAGCGTATCTAATGATATCATTAAAAGTTAACCTTTTGGTTAGAAATATACGGTTATTTATAAGTTCCAATTAAGCTTAAAGGTTACCATAATATATAATAGAGGGGCTAAAATCGATGCGTCCTTGTGGTACCCTGTCAAGTGATAGCCTTCAGAATATTATTTTTGTGTTAATAATATTGAAAATTTGTCAGTTTGCTGGAAAACAATGTTTATAGTATAGCAAATACAGTTTCACGGTGTATCCCGGTAAAAGCGGAATGACCAGCGAGAACCTAGTGTAACGATACTTCTTTTCCCGTTTCCAAATTCAAGACATTGCATATTAAATAGAATCTAATAATGTATTTCTTCTCAAAATCGTACTTCATATATTTATCGATTTTCCAAATATTGGAAAGGATAAATATATGGGACACCTCTATCCCAAAATCTATTCAACTGTTTTTTTTGTGATTAAGATTTGATATCGAAAATAAAAATATTAAAAAATATTAAATATTACATTTCCTCGAGTTGGGATCGAACCGACAACCTGTATGTAGCGTTTACAGTCACACGCTTATGCCCCAGCGCCACGACTGGCTCAAACAAATAATCATACTGAAACATTATACATATATGTAAAACTGATAATCTCCTTTTTTTAGTCGGTTAAAAATATATACCTACCGTACAAGTACGACAAACGTTAAACGATCCAATTCAGCCTATTTTTAGTTAAAGTAACATATTGTAGCAAAATTTTTATTCATTTCTTATCGTTCAGTGCCTTATTGTACCAAGAACCTGAAGAAATAATATATTTACGAGTTTTTATAGCTGATTGTATCTGAAAAGATGAATAACTATTGCACGCTATAGTTTTGGATTCGATTCGGACGTTATAGATCATTTTAGTTGTTTTTATTTATTTTATGGCGCTATACTTTTTCTGACTGTAAACGCGGTGGTTGTGGGTGGAAATGATTAACTAAATTTCTGTGCCCCGGCTCACGATAGGCGGCGTTGAGTTCCGCCACTCGAGTCAAAATGTTTTTAATTTGTGAATCTGGTGGAAAACTGTGAATGTATTGGTCGGGGAAAGACGTGAACCTATTTATGGAAGCTTTTGCTGGATAATAGTAGAGGGTACCTATTTGAAAGCCGTCTTTTGTTATTAGTACAGATACATTACTTATTAGTTCCGTTTTATCATTCTTTACTTCCTGTTATCGATACTTATGTAAAAATTCAAAAACTAAAACATAAAATAAATTCGTAGAGCTTAAACACGTGAGGCTGTAATGGCTGGCGTAGAGGTACAGAATGTACGGCGATTATATGTACGTTTGCCTTTCGGGGAATTGATTATTTTAACATTTCCTGGCCACTTACAACTCAGTGTCACGAATAATTGGACGCAAATTAGAGAAAAGAGTGTCTTAACACTAAATTCCCTCTGCCCACCCCGCTATAAGCGGGATACAGCGTGAAACTATAGAAAAATACCTAAAAACAAAACAGAAACTAATTTTCCAACACCAAACGTTATGCAGTAACCTAGTTTCAAAGATGGCCGCGATAGTTCCCGGAAGCCAAGATTTACACCCCTACCGGTGTGATAAGAACTTCCGGTTAGTTTCTGTTAGTTATATAGCCTCGCTTTGTACTGTACTAGCCTTATTTTTGTTTTAAATTGTATTTATTTATTTTGTTTTTTGTTGGGACAGTATTTGAATGTAAACGCGATGATAGTAAGTTCAGTCCCTGTGGGAATTAAAAAATAAATTAAATTCGCAGAGGACACCTAGTGTTAAGACACTCCCTACTTTCCGCTCACTGCGTGTTAAGTGGCGGAACTCAACGCTGCGGGGTCAGAATCAGAGTGGAGAAATCATTTCCCTTTCGCCAGGACAGCCTGTCTAAAATTATAATTATTTTTTTACTTAACTAAGTTGGCACCGATTCCAAAACATTTTAAATAGTAAATAAGTATATAAGTATCAATAAATTTGTTAATTTCTCTTAAATTATATTTACTTTAAAAATTTGAAAATTCTATTCTATTTTTTTTATTTATACACCTATATAATATTATGAAGAATATATTTGGTCGAACGTGCCTAACGTCAGAGTAACTAACCGTACCTCAGAGCTACCTTCCCCGCTTAGAATGTGTCACGTCTCATAGACAACTTATGTTTTTTTTTCCATTTGGGTTTTTAAGAAAAGCTATTTTAAACGTACCTATAGGTATAGCTGAGGTCAATTTTAGGTTTATTTATAAAAATGCCTTTGATACATCATACTTAGGTACAACTTTTTTAATTTTCTATGAAATTTCGATATTTTCAGCCCGTCCCTGCACCCGCCAGGCTGAATGCGCGGGTATAAGCAGTTCTTCGTGCGTTCGAACTCACTACGACCCTACTACAAGATGCCTTTGTGGAGACAATTCACCACCACTGAATGGCCAGTGCGATTCTGTTACTAAAGGTAGGATAGTCTTATATTTTTCTTAGTAAAACATAAAAAGCCGTTGAGTCTAGGGGCACAAACGTGCGAGTTTAACCAAGACGGCTGTGGGTTCAATACCCATTCGGAAAAGCGTATTTAATATTGACATTTCGTCACTCCGGTAACGAGATGTCACGAAGTGTCTCAACACTAGATTCCTACGTTTCCCCTACCTACCTTGTCGTGTGCCACTAAAAATATATACTAGGTTCCCTAAATAAGGTGAAAAATTGTATGAAGCTAAAAAGATAGTTAATGAAAAAAAGCCAACTCGTAAGCTGTAGATTATGTTTGGTTGAACGTGGTAATCTCAAGAGCTATTGCTTGGAATTGAAAAAACATTTTTGTATTGAATAGAGAATTTATCGAGAAAGGTTATATTAAGTTACATAAATTGAATAGAAATGATATTTCATTGTAAAAAAAATAACAGAAACCAGAAAGCAATAATTAACATCGGCCTCCCTTAGTTATATACTTCTTTTACCACTAAAACGAATATCTGAAAAGGTCACCACACCGTGTACAGCCTAATCTAATATTGTAATCGGACGATCAATCTTTTGGCACGCTTTCGGTTAACTATTTCGTTCAAAATTATAGGTTAATAAAGAAATTTGAAACACGCTACGGTAGGCAGAGGGAACCTAGTGTTAAGAGACTCCGTTGTGGAACTTAACGCCTCGCTTCACCTTGTAGGAGTGCATACAATGTCTATATATAATAAAACAGTAAAAATATTTTGTCTGAACATTTAGTAATTTTGACTGTAATGTATAGATGGACACTTAAAAAGAATAATAGAAAGTAAAAATATTTTGATCAAAGATGTGATAAGTATATGCATATTTACTAACTTGAAAGTGGGGCCCTTTCAGAGGTAGCACTAACTAAAGGTACACGTTCACCTACGTTAAAATAAAAACGATCGTATTTAAATATTATATGTTTTTGAAAATAATGTAAGAAATATATATTTATTATTACCAAACCTTTACGTGGGCCTTTACTCCTGCCAAATGTCTTAACGATTGTTTAAAATTGGGGTAAAATACGTTATACTAGCAAGCTTTAAATCTAGATAATATATATAATTTTTTTTAGATTAAAATAGTCCTTAAATAATAATTTAAGGACTATTTCAAGACTCCCTATAAGCACTTATACCAATCCGATGCTCAATCATCCTCCTAGACAGAGATATACCTTTATTTGGCGCTATCTCTGAAAGGGCCCCACTTTTAAGTTAGTGAGTATACATCAGTATGCGTACTCACTAACTATATGTTAGTCTAATACGTAGTTAAGACAGTTCTTAACTACGTATTAGACTAATAGTCCTAGAAATTTCAGCTTTGCTAAAATTACGTGGATCTGGCGGCCTTGGAATCTTGGCAACTACTAGTGTCAAGACAGTTATTCTACACCAAAATTATAGATATTACATGTTGAGTCATGTAACTCAACGCCTCGTTCTTTCTCTCCAGGGCACGGAAAAGAAAATAAGTTATACCGATTGGGAAGGCCAGCCGTGGCGCATTAACACAAATTGTGATTGTAAACGCGACTTGTGGGTTCGATCCCCACTCCGGAAATGGAAATATAAATTAAAATAATTTCAGTGTATATTTCTTTGCTTTGGTGGAGAGGCAAAGCGCGACGTTGAGTTCCGCCACTCAACATGCAATGCCTCCAGAATTCGGTGGAAAGTAGGAAACGGAGTGATTTAACACAAGGTTCCCTTTTCATACCCTGCTGCGTGCGGGATACGGCTTGAAGCTGATTTGATTTCATTTAATTGGGAAACGAACTCATTAAGAGCATTACCCACTGACAAAAAAAAGTAAAGTACCTATGGAAACAATAAGTTTTAAAAAGTCGGTTAAAATACCATTTTCCAGTCCCACGTATCGAGAACATAGAAAAACAACTCTATTACGTGAACTGGAGATATTACGTGTTGAGTGACGTAACTCAACGCCGCGTCATTCTACAGAACCCTCACCCAACCCCACTGCGCCACAGTGATAATAAAGCGAGTAAACCATGAAGACAACAACAAAGCCAGAAATTTCAACCCCCTCCCACTGTCCTCGGAACCAATTGCGTGACGTTTGAACACTCATTTACTACCTACCTTTAATTACGTTTAAACACGGCGCTTAATAAGGTCACTTTCTAACATATTTATACTATTATTATAAAGCTGAATAGTTTGTTTGGTTGAACGCGATACTATCAGGAACTACTATTAAATATATATATATGTGTGTGTGTGTGTGTGTGTGTGTGTGTGTGTGTGTGTGTGTGTGTGTGTGTGTGTGTGTGTGTGTGTGTGTGTGTGTGTATTTGATATATTCTATTAATTGAGGAAGACTATGGGCTGTAATACGACACAATGCGGCTTCGCCGGCTTAAACTTACTGTTGTAGCTAGCTAATAATAGAAAATGATTATGTGAACATTCGTAGCCTATATGTGTTATTTTGATGTATAAGCTATAATTAAATATAAATTCGTTCAGTAGTTTTTGCGTAAAAATGAAAGAAACATCGATCCTAACAAACATTTATTATATTAGTAAGATAGGACAAGAGTGAAGCTAGAATCTCTTTTAATGAACCCTCTACCCTCTCATTTACTTTTATTTATTGTATTACAAAGTATAATATGGAAACGATAATTAAAACGTTTTTCTGCAAAGCATATATTTTTCAAAGCTTAATCGCTCCGATCAAAACACGAAGGAGAAATAACTGGACATAATTAATAATTACAAAAGCTGGTTCAATTTAATGTGATTATTTTTTCTGAAAATCAGAAAGGTTTTATATGAAAAAATAATTTTATTATAAATTTAAGTGGTATTTTTTTTTTACTTCAATCTGTATTCCATATATAGCAGGATAGATCCCTTATCTATCCTGCTATATATGGAATATGTAATGTTAAGACATTCCGTTCCCCACGAATCGTAAAATTTTTAAGCATTGACTGACGGAACTGAACGCCGGGGAAGAAAATTAAAATAACTTATTCTTCGAGGGGAACTTAGCTTGTTTAACACATTTTAATATTTTTTCTACAGCGTTATACCACGCGTGCTCTAACAGCGACGAATGCAACGATGGTCTCATTTGCGGAACCCCGAATATCACTGGAACTGCCCCAGCTCATCTCCTTGTCCACTCCACCCAAGATAAGATATGCCTGTGTGACACTGAGAGCGGGTATAGAGAGAAGGAACACACTTGTAGCGGTGAGTATGAAGGAACCTAGTGTTACGACACTTCTGTCTCTGAGGTTTTTACTTTATTATTCAGGGTTTATTCAACTTCACGCTGTATCCCGCATATAGCAGGTTACGCAGAGGAAACTTAGTGTTAAGACACTCCGGTCTTAAGGCTCACTTCCTACTATTCAGGATTCAGGGTTTTTTTATTTTCACGCTCTATCCCGCTTACATCAGAGTAGGCATCGCCTAATTTTCGCGCATTGGGTGTTCAATGAACTCTACGCCATATTATTACCAGAGCAAAAAAAAGAAAATTGTTCATTTCCCCGAGAGGCAATCAAATTCAAAATCAATGTTATTTTAGACTGACTATGCACCTTCTGTATTTCAGATGCTGATATTTTAAAGACATCTGTGATCGCCATCATCTTCGTGACCTGCTTAAGAAAAATTTTACTAAATTAATTCTTTTATACATAAAAAACAGACAAAAGAAGAAAGAAAATAAAGATATTACTGACAACCTTGCTTCCAATAATATTTGACGCTCACTTTCATTTTTCTTTTAAAAATTATCACAGGCAGCCACATAGTGCTTGAATTTTTCCAGGGACAGAGTACCCTCTTCCCTACCTACCCAGTGTCGCTGTAAAGGCCAGTAGGACTAACATTAACCTCAAGTTCGAAAAAAAAAGGAAAGTGGTGCAATGGCACAAGCGTGCGACTGTAGACGAGAGTTGTGGGCTCGATTCTCATACGAGCAAATGAAATATTTAATATTTAAATTTCCTCGTTTTGGTAAGGAGGGAAAATGCAGCGTTGAGTTCCACCACTCAACACGTAATGTCTCCAATGTTCGGCGGAAAGTGGGAAACGGAAGTCTCTTGATGGGAACGGAGTGTCTTAGTGTTAAGACACTCCGTTGCCATGGTCCCTTTGAATATATTTTTATGTACGGACTTCATAGTGAAGCTAAAACGAAAGACAACGCACAAACGAATTTACTGGACTTACAAATTTGAAATTTGTTGTGTTAGGGAGACGTTAGGGATGGTAGTAGGGAAGGGGTAGGTAATAGAAGAGAACTTGAAATTTTTATCGAAAAGTAAAAAAATGAACGGACAAAAGAGTTTTCCATTAACTATTCTTAATTATTCTTAAAATCCACACAAATAAAGTTGCGCCCGACGAGTAGTTTTATTTTTATTAAAATTAATAAAGGAGGAAAATTATCTCTTTGAACTGTGATAAATAATATTGGAAGCATGTTTATAAAAAATTGCACGTTTATTTTTTATAGTTATAAAAAACATTCATAAGAAAATATTATCATAATCTTCAACAAAATCTGATGAAAATAATCAAACTTTATTAATTTATTATCTTTGCACGAACGATTTTAATAGTGATGTGATATAGTTATTATAATGATTATTCGCCACCGTAGGTAAATATCGATATCTCGTAAAGATATTATACGAATTAGAAGTTTGTTTGTCACTTTTGAGCGTCACGTTTTTGTGTTAAAGTAATTATTTTCACAGTCACAATTTGCTACAGCTACAGCTTGTAATTTCTTAATTCTGACTGATCATAACATTTTTTTTATTATAAATACGTTTTGCCATTATTATTTGTTTAAATTGCTTTAAAAAACTATTTTAGCTGTTAAGTAACTGTTAGCAAATTAATGATCACTTTATTGTTATATTACAAAGGTGTTCATTATTTCTTTACAGCTTTTGCTTATTGTAAAGCAACTTTCGTCCACTAAATCGATGTAAATATTTTAAAACAACATATTATATAAAGTTTTAAACGCATTATTTAGTAGACAAACCTATTCACAGCATAAATATATGTAAATAGATTAGTTTTTTGCACAGTATTGACGAAGTATTTTCCCTAGGTTTTAATATTTAAAACAATATTTTTAAATCTATTATACTAAACATTCAAGTCATTCATATAATTATTATGTTCAAATAAAATACATAATCACAATATGGCCTTTAATTCTTAGGTAACTGTTTACTGTATTATTAATCAGTAAAAAATAACTAATTAGCATGTTTTACATTTTTCAATTACGTCATTAAGTTTAAGATAATTTAGTATTTGTCGTTATAAATGACTTAACAAATAAACGCTTCACATTTAGAATATAATTATTAAGTGTTTAGACGTTTTTAGAATAGAATATGTATTTGGTGTTTTAAATAAATATTCTCAGCACTTTTAGCGTTTTATTATCTTACTGGTCAAAAGTGTGTTTCGTTGTAATGCTACTCCTCCTAGACCGTTAAACCTACAGCTATGAAATTTTGCAGGAACATTGTGGACGACACGGCGATACCAGCGATGTAGTTGGCGATAATTGTAATTGAAATTTTTGAATAAATGATCAAAATGTGTCCCACAGAGTTAGGCTGTGGAACGTTTTGAAATTTACGCGCACATATTGAACTTTGACTAACATAATCCAGCGAGTATGGGCGAAACAGAAAATTTCGCAAAATTTTGCGCAACATAGCTCCATCCGCGGTGCACAGCATGTGGCGGATCCTAGTATCAGACTTAGCAATAGAATTTTATTTTATAAATATTGTTCATTCTGGCATAACCAACAAAACTTGACTTATACATTTTAACAAAAAAAATTGTTGTAACACATTCAGTGGCGGATTTACCAGTAGGCTCAGTATTAGGTAAGATAGGGCAGCAAAATTTGTGAAATCACAAAAGATTCATATATTTTTAGTGTTACGACAGTTTTTGTATGTCAACAGTGTTATGTTAGTAAACAGAGGATTGCGACGCATGTTTTTATTACTTTTTTACCCTACTGGTCCTTTGTACAATTGTATGTATTTTTAATTAACAGCCCACCAAACTTTAAATATTCTACAATGGAAGAGACCGTTTGCTGCCTTCCAAATAGTCTTAGGCTCTCGTTGTATAGTCTATTAGAGAAAGGAGATTGAGATTTGATTTGAAAATATTTCCATCTATTTGTATTGTATTCTGGGTAGTTTGTTATGATGATGATGATGATGATTTGATATGATATGACACGTTTATGATCTATTTATCTTAAAAAATAAAAAATATAATATATCCTCTACTATAGACTTAATAAATTCTTCATTTATTTTTTGAATAGTCCAATAGTGACAAAATTTTTAAAGTTCAAAATCAACAGAAAGAATTGCCTATTTGTTATGACATCATTCTTTTCTATGATCATTCCAATGTTGACAAAAGTATCAAAAATCTATTTTAAATATACTTTTATGCGTCTAATCGATTCGTTCCAAGCTATATTCGATATCGATTCTACCAATTATTTCAACATTCACAACGCTCTCTCACAACAGTCACCTGTCATCCAACCAAATCAACGTCATTTGTGATTTGATAACTGGAATTGATAACAAACCCACATGTTTATAAGTTTTCTGTAATTAAATAAAAATTATATAAATATTAATTAAAATGACGAAAGATCCTCTTGACGAAATGCTTGAATTCCTTAAACCTGAATCAAGAATCGATTTAAAACATATATCTCTTGACCATTTGCTGGGACTATCTGGAACTGATGATGGAATACAAATATTACTTCAAAATGAACGAATAATAGAAAGTATTATAAATCTAACTAACGATAAAGTAGAAGAAATATGTAAAAACGCGTTGTTATTACTAGTAAATGTGTCAGCTAGTACAAAAGGAGCTACTGAACTTCTTAAATACAGGCCTTCAAATAAAAAGAATATTTTGGAGCTATTTACTAGTTATATTAGTGATCCACAGAAAAAAGACGCAGACGCGGCCTGTATGATTCTATCTAATATAACACGTCATGAGAATTTACTCAATATATGTGTAGACACACTTTTACCGCACTTAAATGATATGTTAAATATTTTTGTTAACATAGATTATAATAAAAAAGGTTCAAAATTACATTATCTAGCTCCAATGCTAAGTAATTTAACTTCTTCTGGTAAAGTAAGAAAATGGTTGACTGAGGAAAATCCACATTTACCATTAATAAAGTTACTACCCTTTTGTAATTATGAGGAATCATCTATAAGACGAGGTGGTGCAATGGGAACTATAAGAAATATATCATTTGACACTGAATATCATGAATTTTTGCTTAGTACTGATTTAGATGTACTAACGTATTTGCTATCTCCTATTATGGGCAACGAGGAATATCCAGATGATGAAATGGACAAACTTCCCATAGACTTACAATATTTACCGAAAGAAAAAAAACGAGAAATTGACATAGATATAAGAAAAATGATAATCGAGACTTTAAACAAATTGTGTGCTAAACGAAATTGTAGGGAAATTTTAAGGGATAATGGTGTTTATTATGTATTAAGAGAATATCATAAATGGGAGAAAGATGCAACAGTTTTATTAGCTTGTGAAAATGTTGTGGACATTTTAATACAAAAGGAAGACGAAGTGGGTGCCGACGACTTAACTAAAGTAGACATTCCAGACGACATGAAGGAAAAGTTTGATAAAATGGATGAAGATTATATTAAAGATGTGCAATAAATGTTTGTTGGATTTGATTTTATTATAGATATATTTATATAATATTGTTTTTTTTTATTAAACTTCATACAATGTGTCATACATAGCAGTTGGAGGAAACCCAGCATTAAGAAACTGTCCCAATACACAACCCTATTGTTGATACATTGAAGGCTTGGTAGTAGGAATAGCATCATGCTGTCTTGTAAACAGAACAAGAATATGAAAACAACTCATGCCCAGTCGCAGACAGCTGTCAACTATAACATCTCCTGTATATAACTGGGTTGGCAGAAAATCTAGTATTATTAGACTATCCTACACATTATGATACAATCTTTATAGTAAATGTTGCTATTTTCTTGTATTTTAGAGAGTCATCTGCATTTTAAAGATGAGAGTGTCATTGCAGGTTGGGGCTTAGAGCAGTGCATGACACTTGATAATTGAGTGTAGGGACCAGGAAGTTAAGAGGCCTTAGATCTTTTTTATTTTTGTTTATTTTCTTCCCTGTGAGTGAACTATGTGCTAACGTTCAGAAAGCCCAACTAAAATGCGACCAAGACTCGCCGACCGTACTGTACATACTTAGCATGTTAGAAGTTGATGAGACAAGGCGAGATTTTTTATTAACATAAAAAAATATGGAAGAAAACCCGCTAAATATTTACTAAATTTATTTATTTTTACAATTTCCATAAAAAATCAAGATGTTTCCCTTAAATTTAAACAAAAACTTAATAAATTTATTAATTCTTAGAATATACTTCTCGTTTTAACTAACAAAGCAAAATGGGTTTGTGTTACACCCAAAATTTCTCTTTTTTTTCATTTTTGTTTACTTTTACAATAGTTTTAATAAACATAATATTTTGAGATCATTTTGTATTAATATACAATACTAGCAACCCACTTGCGGCTTCGCCCGCATACCTATAATTATTTTATTGTGCTACATAAGATTCAATCAATCACTTTTTATAATTTTGAGAAAGTGCAAACATAACGTGGCTGTTTGCGAGGACGAAATCGGCGGCAAGGGCGCCTCCCGCGCGACTCGAGCCTATGCTTGCGACCGTAAACAGAGCGTTAAATTATTTTAATTTTTAATTTTCTCGAAAAGTAGTACGTCCAAACTACAGGCTATTATAAAAGCCGAAGATTATTTTCTTCTAATTTCCTTGATGACAAAGTAACTTTCGCCCGTACAAACGCGTTTTTACATGTGCAATAAAAATCGACGAAATATCACCTACTTACAATTTTAACTTTTTTTGTAACAAAATGCCTTATAGTCACTTATTTATAAGAGAGAGATATATGTTGTCGCAGACTTTTTTTTTTGAAGTAATAAATTGAACATTTTTGTCACAAGATACTCATATATAAGTAATTAAATATTTTTGCAACGCACTTGCTTAAGGCAATACGATGGCGTTTCTTATTACTGTTATTTAGTTATTTAAGACTAACTAAGACTTACATACAAAACAAAAATAAAGTAAATCGACCAGTAGATCCAGAGATATTAGCGTTTAAATAAACAATCAAATCCTTCGCGTTTTATTACGTTAGTATAGATTAATACAAAATGATATGAAATAGTATTTGTATATTCTATTTTTTTATGAATAAGTTTGACCTTTTTGCTTTAACAGTGTCCATATAACAAAATCAACTTATATTTATTTTAATATAAACAGTAGTTTATAAAAGTCCTTAGTTTTATAACTGAACACTATATTGTATTTAAAATACATATATCTAGATAAGTAACATTACAACACAACTGAGATAAGTAACATTAAAAAAAATACATGTCAGAAATAATAAAAAATAGATTGTATGTAATAAGCAATTTAGATTTTTTACTTTTTATTTATTATATTATATAAGTTTATATTTATTTACATGATAGTTGTGAGTTTAAATGTTACTTGAGATTTTTTTATATTTATAATAGATATTTTACCATCTTGTCACATGAAATGCGGCGTTAAATTCCGACACATCACAAAATATCATAAACGGTAAAATGCTAAGTGTAATTTATACAAATAATTTTAACATAATAAAACTGATTATGAACAAAACCATTTATTTCAATATTAGACTTATTTTTCTATTTTTTTAAATCTAATATGTACAAATAAGTAAAGCATTGATGCAAATCAATCAGAGAAGATAGGACACGATGGTTGTGGGTTCTTCTTCTTCTTAAAAAAAAGTTAAACTCGAAGACATTGATGGAAATAACGAAGACTGAATCATATTTACATAAGTAATTATTTTTTTTTGTATTCTTGCATCATTAAAATATTTTTTTATTTTTTATATCTTTTCAAAAAAAAAACAAAATGATACTCTCATATTACATTTAAATCATAGATATTATTTTTTACTCCCTAGGTTTATAAGTAGCTATAGCAATTTGCCTCGCTTTGCGTCGTTCTGACGGCGTCGCTCCTTGCACTTTAGTTATTATATGAGGTCCCTTTTTAGAAGGATCTGGGACGTATGATGTACATACTACCTGCAAAAATGAATTAGTATTAGTAAAAATATTTATTTGTGTGTAAGATAATATTAGAAATTAAGGCCAGTCGTGGCGCAGGGGCACAAAGTGTGACTGTAAAATCGATTGGTTGTGGGTTCGACCCCCACTCGGGGAAATTAAATATTTATTTACATTTATATTTTCATTTCTTTGCTCTGGTGTCGAGACAAAGTGCGGCGTTGAGTTCCGCCACTCAACACGCAATGCCTGCAGAACTTGGCGGAAAGTGGGGAACGTAGTGTCTTAACACTAGGTTCCCTCTGCCTACCCTGCTGTGTGCGGGATACAGCGTGAAGCCGATAAAAAAAGGAAAAAATATTAATGAGAAAATAAGGACGCTGTATTGTACACCTAATTATATATAATGGAAATGGTTTTGATACCTATGATAAGCTGAAGTGGGTGAGATACAGTGTGAAACTGATTTAATTTTCTTTAAGCACATATTATAAATATCAATAAAACACTCACATCATCCCAATTCTCTTCACTGGGTATAGAACTTGTCTGAACTTCTACAACCGGTCTGTAATCATTGTCTAGCACATATATTTGTGAGTCGAGAAGACTTCTTTTAGGACATTGTAGGACATGATACTGCAAAAATTGATTAAAATATGTATTATCTATACAAGAGGTTCCCAACCTTTTCTTGATCAAGGACCACTTTTATATCAATCTTGGTAGCAGGGACCACTTACACCTACATGCATGTAAGTATAATAAAAATAATAATAACCGTGATAATCAAACGAACTTCCCCTCACCATCCCAAGTCATAAAATTAAAATCGTTTGCAGACCATATTTAGGCTTAAGCGGACCACTGGTTGGGAACCAGTGACCTATACTAATATGATAAAGATGAATAGTTTGATGTGTTGTATCTGTTTATCTTAGGAACTGTCTTAGTTAGATGCTTGTAAAATATAACACAAAAAAATTTAAAATATTTCAAGCCTATTGCAACGCAAGTTATGGTTTCCAAGTAGCATAGCTTTGACATTCTCTAAAGTTAAATTTGTATATGATGTTTCCAAACATTGACAATTATACCAATTTCAAAAACAAAATTCTTTTTATTTATCTTTTCAATAAGAATATCCATATTGCTTGGCCTTTCAAAATGGTTTCAAATAACAAAATCTTTATAAATTTACATATGACTAATGTACTCACATCTAATTCCATGTCATTCACAATATGAGTAGCATCGAATGGACAAGTCACTTTTTTGCAATTAGGGTGTTGCTTACGACACTTTTGCAAATGTATGTGCATCCTATAATGTTCTATTTGATGAGATTTATTGTAAGGGCATGATACCATGTCATGGGGACCTGGATTGTCCATTATCTGTAAAAAAAAATGTGCATCATTACCAGCTTCATGCTATGCAAATGCATAGCAGGGTAGGCAAGGGGGACCTAGTGTGGCAATCTTTGTTTCCTACCCACTGGCGCATTTTCAAGACATTGCTTGTTAAATGGCAAAACTTAACACCACATTGCCATCATGGCTGGAAATTTATTACAAGTAATACAATAGAAGAATAAACAAATTATGTGTGATACATAACAATGAAATAATACAAAACATTTCATTCAATAACTATTTATTCAAATGTACATTTAAAATTGTTTAATTGTCTAGATATTATTTACTTTCGAATATACCTAGGTCTGAAAACCTATAAGTAGATATTGTCTGTATGACAATAATTATTATAATAATTTATTTTTCATAGGTTTTATATTTACATATATGTATTATTTTCATATATTAAAATAATGGTTAAAATTTACTTTGGAATAATGAATAGGTATTGTTCGATAACGAATAATAAAGTAACGTATTTTTATATTTACCTTAAAATGTTTGTTTTTGATTTCTCTTTAAATCGTCAAGTTTGTTCGTAATTTAGAAATCGATGTCGTAATATTTAATAAAAGTTGTATTACATATATATTAGGTGATATGATTGATACAAAAAAGATATCAATGAGAGATTTTGAAGTGTAAGCAGTAAATCGAAATTTTAATTTGCCCCTTTTGAGTTTCATCTGTCATTAAAATTAATACCAAGTGTTTTAAATATCGATAATTAATGATCGATAATGTAATCGATTTTTTGGGAAAATGTAAAGAAATTTCGCAATAAAATAATTTTACATACAAATTTTAGTATAATTTATCAAGCACTTATACAACATTTTGTAATGTAAGTATGTAAAGTAAGCAATAACATTGCAATAATACTTTTTATTATCTTAAATGTATATACATTAATTTATATGATGAGAAACTCGTCTATTTTATGATTTTCATCATCATTATCGGCATCTTGTCCTCGTTCTCTCTTGAGCATAGGTCTATCTAATCCAGCCGTTGTCAGGCACCTTGTGAGTGTCGTCATCCCATAGAACCTACATTACCCTTACCGAGCTGAAGTTTTAACTCCAGATCGCGTTTATCCCAACGGTCATCGGTTCTGAAATAAACGTAGCCAACCCACTACCGTTTCAACCTATTAATCCTTAGGGCTATGTGGATAACTTTGGTTCTCTTTCAGATTAATTCATTACGAATCCTATCCTTCAGAGACACTCATAGCCTTTTCTATAGCACGCTGTGCGACTTGTCACTGTAGTGGATCAGTGTCCATGTCTCGGCTTCGTATATCATAACTAGTCGGACGTCAGTAGAAATCTTCGTCTTTAATGTTTGCACTATCAGTAATGAAATTACTTAATGCAGTTTCTTGTATGCTGCTCAAACAAGCTATATTCTTTTGCGAGGTCCTTCTCGAAGTAATTTCTATCTATCTGTATAGCTTGGCTAAGGTAGACATCTTAGACGTAACTTCGAAAACCGGAACCGTATGTAACTGTAATAGAGTACCTATTACAATTACATACGGTTCCGGTATGACATGTTCCTTCATTTTATCCAGGTTCGTCCGAAATCAATGCGAGCAGAAGATTAAGCCAAATCTGGCATGGTTTAAACGATAGAAACAAGAGCAGATTATACTCTTTAGAACGAACTATAATTATACTTAGGCATATAATTTATTAATAATTTTACCCTTAAAGAATAAAGTAATAAAATTATCAAAACTTTATGAATGAAACGATATATTTTTATATAACCATTAATAAAACACGATTAAGAATATACTTCTTATAATATCGATATCAGTTGATTGATTTTTTTATAATGGCAATATTATATTTTGTCAATTTTTGTTTGTCTTTACCGCCGCAATCCAATTTTATTTAATATTTTATGTTTATTTAAAATGTTATTATTTTAAGGTTCAAATTTAAAGTAAACTTAAGTGGTATTGCTGAAAATTATTACGCTTCTATTTGAATAATAAATAAACAAAAAATGGAGGAAATTTTTAAAGATCCAGTACAATTTTCGAAAGGTGTTACAATGAAGTATGTTTAAATATTTTTTTATCTAAATTACTTTACATGTAACACATGATAATACTGGAGACCTACTGATATCTCCGTCCACTTAAGCTTTTTGTTATATTATCACCAAAGGATACAAAATAGTTGCATAAATTGTAGCCTATGTGTTATTCACTTGCTCACAAACTTTCACATTTATTATATTTGTAGTATATTAGAATTAGTTGCATTTTCCCACTCTACTAAAACTAAATGTGTTGAGTTCTGCCGACCAACAGTTAATTCTGGTGGAAAGTGACGAATGGAGAGTTTTAACAGAAGCTTCTCTCTGCTGTAAGCAGGAATTGAAGTCAAAACCAAAATCAGATGCAGAGGTATAATCTGGTGATCATATTAAAATAAAGGTGAAAAATAAAAAAATAAAATCTTTACTGACACACAGATGCTATCAGCATAAATGACCACTAATAGAGGAATGTTGAAGTAGCTTGATGAATGGTATGGCTTAATGTTTAGAGCACTTGGACAGTTCAGAAGAGGAGAAAGTTCAAATTCTGCTATATTAAAATTTTTATGTTATCTAAATAAAGGATTTCTAGATACACTCATATGTCCATAGCATTTAATAATAAATAATAATATAACTAAGAGATAAACAAATATGTAATTGCACCTTTATTAATAAATTTATTTTATAAAAGAGAAGAGAGAAAGTTGTAAAAAGTATTGTTGAAAAAACTTACCATATTATATTTACTATCAGAATGCATTCATCAGATTATTTTATAATATTTCAGAGATCTTTTAAGTGGCATATCAGAATTTCATATTGATACAAATTTGAAGAAAGAAAAAACAGGAGAAATGTTAAATTGTGATGATGACTTATATCCAGATATGGACAATGATGACAGGTAGTGTTTTTAAGTCCTTTTAGTCTAGCTCTAAATTATATCCTGCATGGTAGGCAGATGGAACCTGGGAACCTAGTGCTAACATACTGTGCTTCCCATTTGGACACTTTCATTTTCCACTTTCCACCGAATTCTTAAGCCCTTCCTTCCTTTGTTACCAGAGCGAAGAAATGAAAATATTTTAAATTTCATTCCCCAAGTGGGAATCAAACCCACAACCATTGTGTAGCACGCTTGTACCCCTTCTATTCAACTATTATTTATGTATTATTTTTCCCAGTGATGAAGATGTATATAGTAATTTAGAATTATCAGTAAATGAACTAATGCTGTCATGCCCGGAGTATCACTCATTTGATGATTTAGCAAGTAAAATGATTGATTGTGTGCCCAGTGGTGCAGTGAAGATGATGATTTTAGAAGAAGGTAGTGGTGTTCAATTCTTTACCTATTTTATATAACTTTGTGATTCATTTCATATTCTAGTTAAATACAATAGTGTACTTTGTATCATATGTGTTGTTAGGTTTTCACTATCTATCATTCAAAAGTTTATAGACACCATATTTATATTGTATTGTGAAGTACAATTTAAAATGTTAAAAAATACTGTCTACCCTCATAGCCTAAAAATCGTGAATCTGAAAAATATATCAGATAATTAAGTTTATTTTCAATTTGATTATCTGGACTATTTATATTAAATACCTATAAGTCAAATTATTATATGCCATCTACATAAGTATTTATACATAAATAAGTTGGAAAATCTCATAATAATCATTGATTTACATTTAGCTTTATGCTTTATCCTTAGCAGAGTAGTCAGAGAGAATGGAGCGCCAAACGCTATGGTCTTATCATTGATTTTTGCTGATATGTATTTATTGTTTTTAATAAACACATAATATTATGCACAAAATCTGCTTTTCTTCATACATTTCATTATCTGGATTTTCTATTATCCGAATGTCTAATGACAACAAGTAGTCTAGTCAATTGAGTTTCTATTGTATGTTATAGGTTCTGGACCACTAGTACCGTCAGATGCGATGGTGACAGTACACTACGCAGCATATTTTGAAAATGCAAAAATTCCATTTGATTCCACACTTACTATGAATAATGGTAATCCTACAGTGAGTATTAAAATGTATTATATTTTATGTGAATATTAAAAAAAATAAGCCATATAAAAAAAATGCGGCGCTGAGTTCCGCCACGATTAGAAATGGAGACCACAGAATTAGTA
Organism: Heliconius himera; assembly: GCA_021202915.1. NCBI lineage: Eukaryota > Metazoa > Arthropoda > Insecta > Lepidoptera > Nymphalidae > Heliconius > Heliconius himera. Next base: position 246,176 of record JAJHJA010000490.1, read on the forward strand.
ATATCATGTAGTGGGATTAGTAATATCCTATCTCATGTAGTGGAAAATATAAGTGGGATAAGAAAGATTTGTTTTTTTTTATACTTTAATGCAAAATCAATAAGGGCAACAGTGGCATTAAAGTTTTTTTTATTTGATATTTTATTTCTTTACAGCGTTTAACTCTAGGTCACGGTCGTTTCATCCCGGGTCTAGAAATAGGTCTAACCTGCATAAAAGGTCCAAAAGCTAGATTCCTATTATTACTAAAGCCGGAGGTAGCATGGGGTAAACACGGCGTTCAACCCCGCATTAGACCAGAGATAGCATTGTTTGTTATATGTCTGTACGGTGTTGAGAATACGGGGGCTGGGAGAAGGTGAATGGTGGACTTTTTAACTTTTTTTTTTTTAATTTTTTTTTGATTTAATATAAAATAAGTTTTTTATCGTCATGATGTATCACGCACACGGGTGCAGGGTAGGCAGAGGTAACCAATAATGCAGAGGTCAAAATAACAAACTCAAAAATAATAATTAAAAAAAAAAAATATGTACTAATTTAATATTAGGGATATTTTTTTAAATATAGTATTTTTTACAGATTCAATAGCCTTCCAATGGAAGAACAAAGAAAATTCGAAGTAACTATAACCACAGTACAATCTATACACAGTAAGGCCAAAAACTTATTTAATAAGAAAAAATATATGGCAGCCATAAGAGAATACCAACAGTCCATCTCAATACTAAATATATCACAAACCAATGACGAAAATGAATTAAATGAACTAAAAACATATAAAATCAAATCTTATATTAATATGGCAATTTGTTATTTTAAACTAGATAAACCTAAATATACAATAAATACACTGGAATGTCTTGATTTTATAACGGATATAGAAAAACATTGCAAAGCTTTATTTTATTATGGACGTGCCTGCGAATCGTTAAGTAGGTTCGAAGAAGCAATAAAATATTACAAAAAAGCGCTAAAATTAGAGCCTAAAAATAAAGAAATCGGTCATAAGCTGGCAACACTAGATAAATATAATAAAACAGGCAATGATAATGTTAAAAAATTGTGGCAGAATGCGTTTAAGTCTGTGCCCGAAAATAAGAAAGTTATATACAACGTGGATGGGGAATTTCTAAGTTATGTCAAAACGTTATGTCAAGATTTGGCGGGAAATGACGAGTTTGTGAAATTTGATTTGCCGAATGGATTGACTAAAGATGAAATAGAATGTATTAAAGATGTCAGCTCTGAATATCATAATGTAGTTGTCTTGGAAGAAGGAGAACGGAGGAATAAGAAAATATCGATTGTTAGGAAAGTTGTGTCGAAATAGAAAATGAGAAAAAAGAGTTCCATTTTTATTTAGGATTTGAAGTTTGATCGATCCTATGTTTTTAGGATCACCATTTTTGTATTAGATTGAAATTAATTTGAAAGAATATCAGGGTAAAGTTAGGAAAAACATACTTTTATTTCTTGGTTTCCTCAACTTAAGAGATAAACATTCTTAATAGTCTTATTTTCTGGATGTTAGCGGCGCTCTAGTATCCTCAGCTCCATAGGGGGGGTCGAGGAGTTTTGGGAGAGTATCAGAGACGCTCTAGGTAATGTTAAAGGGAATGAAAAAATTATAATATGTTGCGATTTGAACAGATTGGTCGAAATAAAGGGAGTTTACTAGGGAGTGCTAGGTCAGTATAGTGACAAGAAAAAATAAATGAGGCTGGAAAGCTTAGCCGGATATACAGCGTGAATCTTTGTTAAGTTGAGTAGTTAAGTAAAAATTTAAAAGAAAACAACATTTCCAAATAATAAATCCCAGAGCCCCAATATTGATAGTGCCTTTCAAAGTTATGTTAAGGTTTGGCGGGAAATGACGACTTTGTCATTCGTTTTGCCAAAAGGATTGACTAAGGATGAAATAAGGATGTTTTAGTTTTAAAATAAGGAGAACGGAGAAATAAGAAAATATCGATTGTTATGGAAATAGTGTCGTAAAGAAGAAGCCGTGGGAACAACGTCTGTAAGCGCACGGTTGTACGTTCGTTTTGTTTTTGTACATAAGAATAAAAATATATTTTGATATTAAATAAATCTCTATAAACAGTTGTTTTTTTTTACTTAATACCTAAATAAAAATTATGTCAATTTGAATCCAATACAGTGTTTCGCCACACAATTGGCAACTGTTGAAGACTGCACCTGACATTTGAGCAGTGCGCGGTGGCGGAGAGAGCAAGCAATTACTCGTTCTACATAGCCCTTCTAGTATCTTGTGCCCCTCCACCACAACTGGCTTCAGATATTATAATTTATTTAAAATAAAAACCACGCAACGCAATATTGAACGTTAATCGCAAGACTAATAACATATCGAAGTAACGTGTGATTTTCCAACTTGTTTCTTTAAACGCTAGCAGAAACAGCTTCATTTTTATTTTTTACAACAATAACAATTTAAACTGATTTTGACGACAATTGATTTGAAGGTGATAAAACCAACCAATTTTTGAAATATATTCAAAAATCGTAAATATATGTAAGTAATTACGTGGATAGGTAATTATAAAAACAAAATAATTTTCCTGGCGAAAAATTATATTTATGATTTTAGGCTAGGTGTAAGTAATCGATTGTTTGTTACTAGTATAAGAAATATTAAATGATTTTATCAAACTACAAAAATCCTTTACATTTCAAGCATTACAAAAATTATATATTAAATTGTTCTTACTAATATTATAAATCCGAATGTTTTTGAGGACGGATATGTAAGTATGTTTGTTACTCTTTTACGAAAAAACTACTGGATTGATTTGGATTAAACTTTACAAAAAAAAAAGATTATCAGAATAACATATAGGGTACAATTTGTAATGATTTTATCTAATTTTGTCATAATATAACGATACATGCCAATTAAGTCGGAAAAAATCTGCCCTCTGAGAGCTATCTTGGCGTAAGCTGCCTAAACCATTGGAGTTACACAAAGATGATGTACCGTAGGATTGATTGTTTTCAATAGTTCTAAATAAAAGTCCGCGTTCCGGGACAGCATAGACCTTACATTATATTTATATTTTTTTTACATATATAGGTTTTTATTTAAATCGGTTCATAAATAAAAAATGTTATGTCTTATCCACAATATTGCTTCAAAATAAGTGTTCTATCAAAAGGATTGAAACCTAAGTTTTCAATGTATGGACTTTAATGACTAAAATGACTTAAAATGATAATGTTCTTAGATCACAAAAATAATCTGAATTACTTTTGAGATCCAAGAATTATTTATTTTCTCATCTGAATGAGAAAACAAATAATTGTATTGTACAAGCGGGCAAAGCTGCGAGCGGGGCGCTAGTTTAAAATAAAAATAAATTATTAAAAAACTGACATTTCCATTCACGTACGTAAAATGGAGTGTACATCACAAAGTGAAATGAGTAAATGACATATCCAAGTGACGTGTGATTTCCCAACTTGTTTTTTGAAAACGCTAGCAGAAACAACTTTAGTTTTATCTTTTACAACAATTAGATAAGCTTTTTATCACTATATTACCACGTAGGTAAAGGTAATTTAATTTTCCATGCTTACATATATAAAGTCTAAACATTATTATTTTAAACATATGTGTTAACTTTAAGTTGAGTTAAAGTTTATAGGAATTTATAAGATTAATAAAATTTCAGGTGCCAGTATGTATAAGTTATTAATATTAGCCTCTTTTCTACAATGTGCGCTATCGCAACAGTACCAGCAGAAAGTTGCTCCTGGAGTGCCACCACAAAGCTATCAGGTATTTTTTATTTCTTTAAACATAATGTTTGTAGAGAGAACAGTGATAAATCTCGGCAAATTTTTGAATTTTCCAACATAAGGTAGGTATAAAACATAACATATATTGTGTATTAAATGGAAAAAAATGTGCTGCATTTCAAATGTATGATAAATTTCCCTCTATGCATAGGCATTGCATTTTTCTAACCTGATATGGTCTATAATGATCCACACTTGCCCAAAAGGTATCTATTCACTCTCAATGATAAGACCTCCAAAGTATAATCTTCCAGTCCATTTTCGTTAAGTCTGTATTTTCTATAATTACCTAATTAACTTAAAGCTAGCTTAAAACATAAATTAAAGAATTTAAACTGCGTTTTCACTAATACATGAACAGGACATACATATATATGTATTTAATATATGTTAATATATAAGTTCCACTTCATTTGGACTTATAATTGATTAATATAATTTTATCATGGCCCCTCTATTTATTTCAGTCGTATAACATTTCAGTCATACATAGGTGTTCTAGAAGTGTTTACTTTTATATCGTAAAACGTTAAATTATTTTATTTCATCATGCTGTATCCATTGTTGATGTTGGAAGTACTGTGTCTTGAATGCAACACCACTCTGCGACTCCAGAGTGAACAATAGAAGATTTAAATTTAAATAAATATTTCATTTGCTCGAGTCAGTATTGAACCCACAATCATATCTACATACAATCTACAGTCGCGTGTAGTCACACCCTTGTGCTCCTGTGTAACAGCTGGCCTCAATCTATTGATTATATTATTATTTTTTTCATAATATTTTGTTTCTATCTTTCTTTTTTATCAGGCTAATCTCCTGACCATTTGTTGTGGCACTAATATTGAAAGAGAGAGGGGCAACATAGGCTATTTTTTTTATCGTAAGCTATTTTTAATTTACGTGGGAAATACTGTTTGTCATGCCGTTTCCCCCTTACCTAAATACATGTGAAATAATTAAACATTTTCTTTTAAATGCAACAATTTTTATGAATCAAATAAATTACCAAAAGGCGTAAATTACGATTTACCTACGTATATCTATACATATAAATAAGATTGAGGCCTATCGTGCTGCGGGGTGATAAACACGTGGCTGTAAATGTGACAATTGCAAAAAAAAATTAAGTCTTATATATTTAATTCTATGCCTTTTTTATTTTTTCTTTCTTTAGAATTACCAACCTCCTCCCCCTCCACAACAACAACAAATGCATCAACAGGCAAGTTATATATTTAGTTTAATAAAATATTATAGAATATAAAGAGGCCTTTATTGCTGAACTTAAATTTACATTATTCACAATTTAAAATACTATATCTGAATGATCAGCGCAGCTGGTTAATCTTTTTAATCCTGTGTTTCACCAAAGACCTAAAGCTATCCTTTACATCATTGGTTCCCAACCAGTGATCTGCAGAAGCCTAAATATGGTCTGCAATTTTGTGACTGCGGATAGGGAGGCAAAGTTTCTATTTAATTATCGCACTTAATTTTTATTATACCTACATGCATAGGGGTCCCTGCTACCAAGAGTAATATAAAAGTGGTCCTTGATCAAGAAAAGGTTGGGAACCCCTGCTTTACATCCTATATATTGCAGCACACATCCATTCTGGTCCAGCTATCTTTTTAAAATTGTAAGATAATTGGTACAGAATGGACACTTGTAACTAATATAAAAGTAAAATAATAATAAAATTACTAGAAATCTATAGATCTGTCCGATTTTTGCTATTTACACTGAGTTAACTATTATAAATGTAATTTACTCCCATACGGAGATTTGAATCTACAGTCATTGATTTTTAGGCACCTATTTGTATGTGTCAACAGCGCTACAATAGGTTCAGCTTATTTATTTATTTATTCTTGTATACAGCCACCTCAACAACAATATCAACAACCGCCGCCCCCACAACAACAATACCAACAGCCGCCTCCCCAACAACAGTATCAACAGCAAGTTCCTGTTCAACAGGTTTATATATATATTTTTAATTTGCATTTTTTATCGTATATCAATCTACTATATCTATTTGTCTATTGGAAAAGGCTTTATAACATTTTTATCAGTCTTATAATTCCTTCGTTTTTTTTATTTTTATATTTCTATACTCTTGAATCAAGTTTTTAAGTGCATTTTTTGCTTTATTATTTTTCATCTGTACTTTATTGATTTAGATGTTTTTGGTAATTTATTAAGAAACTTTCTTATTTTAATTTTCTTTAAAGAAGTTACTATATTTTAAAATTTTAGTATTTTCTATTTTTTTCGTAAAAAAATTTCTCCAAAACTATATTTTGGCGCAAAATATCAAAGTCAACAATTGCTTTTCTATTTAAAAGTTAAAAATGAAACATTATTAACAAGATTTACTAATTATAATATTTAACGTCAAATTTGTTTTTTATTGAGTGTATTATTGAAAATAACAAGATATACAAATAAATCAACAGGTACCTGTACAGCAAGTACCTGTTCAAAGTCAACATGGTCACCACGGGGGTAAGAATTTTTAAATAAAATATTTATTTTCCCATATAATTGTTATTATTATATATTATACATATAACTTGTTTGTTTGAAATTATATTATTTTTCTTTTTTATGAAAATTTTATAATTACTGATATTATTGAAACTGGTACAAAATGATCCTCCTAAAATTTTATGGTAATTATGAGAAGGTTGCTTTGGTCATTTGGTATAATTAGGTCTAGCTAATAAATTTTTGTTATTTTATTTTAATAAAAAAATATATTACAGATCCTCAACTACTTAATGCCGCTAACATCGCACAAGAAAGAGAGTAAGTTAATTTGAACTTAAAAAACAAAATAAAGAGAATATTAGAATTTTATATTTTCGATCTCTATTTTTTTTTATCTCTAATAGATCTTCCTTTGCACATTCAATATAATATATATATTTTTACATTTTTATAGCGTTATTCCACATTTTGGAAAGAAAAATACTTATTAAGAAAACATATAAAAAAATTTATGCGGGATTTGAACCCGCGCCTCTTTCGAAACCCTATCCAATTCCAATAAGTACAATATAATGTAGTTTTTTGAATAATGCAAATATATTTTTTAATAAAAACACATTGTTTTAGACATATCCAAGAACATATGGACGTGCCGATCGATACATCCAAAATGTCGGAACAAGAATTACAATTCCACTATTTCAAAATGCACGACGCCGATAATAATAATAAACTCGACGGCTGTGAATTGATCAAGTCGTTGATACATTGGCACGGTAAGTTTTAAATAAAAATTAAAACTTTAAGAAAAAGTTAGTTTATCATGCAGGTTCGATAACTTACCGGGAAAGTGATAATATTTGATATTATTATTGTTTTTCCAAATTGGAAAGTGAGGCGTTGGGTCGCCACCTATCCTCAGGTATATCTCGAATTTGGATACAAAGTGGAGAGAACACCAGGACTCTTTGTAAAGCGTGTAGCTGAAAAAAAATGTTCCATTTCTGTAGATTGCCTGTTGAGGCCAGTCGTAGCGCAGGGACATAAAGCGTGACTGTAAATCGACTGGTTGTGGGTTCGATCCCCACTCGAGGAGATGAAATATTTACTTAAATTTATATTTCTATTTCTTCACTCTGGTGTCGAGGAAAGTGGGGAATGTAGTGTCTTAACACTAGGTTCCCTCTGCCTACCCTGCTGTGTGCGGGATACAGCGTGAAGCTGATTTATTTATTTTATTAATCAACTTTTTATAATATGCTTTAAACATGGAGGAATTTAAATTGTGTTTGTATGTTTTTTGGCTTCAATAAGGGTTAATGTCAGCTCTATGTATTACATATTACTTGATCATTCATTATATAACTTATTACTTATCAATATACATATAGCTTAATAGTCTAGGGCGCTTGGAGAATACCCAAATGGCGCGGGTTCAAATCCTGCTTTACAAAATGCAATCTTTACATTACGGTCGACAAATTGCTGTCGCCCTGAAGTTAGCTGTGGATGAGTACGTAGATTTGATTTTCAATTATTCTCTTACCCGATTGAACAATGTGCAAAAAATCAAAAAGCCTAACATTAGGGTGGCCACGACTCGTCGACCGTACTGTACCACTTATACTCATATTTCATACATTTAATTTTTTCTCCATTAACTAGAACAAGGTCACAAACAAGAAAATCAGCAAGGAACGCCGCCGGTAGGTGAGAAAATATTTAAAGATGACGAATTGATCAACTTAATAGATCCTATATTAAATATGGATGATCACAACCGCGACGGTTATATAGACTACCCCGAATTTATTAGGGCCCAACAGAAAAATATGAATAAGGAAGGGAAATAGTACAATTTTCATCGGTTTCCCTATTTTTTTTTTGAGATTCGTAGTTTTTATTGTGGCAACGCTCAAAAAATTTCAATGTAAAAAAATTGTTTTTTTTTTTTTTTATTCCATAGAAAAAGTAATTTATATTGGTAAACATTTAATTTATAAAATGTATGTATTTATAATTTTTTATTGTCTCACAATAAGGTAACTTTTGAGAATTGAAGAGATGACAAATTAATTAACTTCGATAAATGTGGATGATCACAACCGCAGTGGTTATATAGATTACCCTGAATTTATAAGGGCGCAACAAAAAATATAAATAAGTAGGGAAAAAGTACATTTTGCCATGTTTGCCCAGTTTTTTTTAAGTTTAGAAGCTTTTTTTTGTGGTAAGACCTTTATTTAAAGCTTTTTTTAAATTTAATAAAATAGTGCTTTTTGCCTCATTTTCCCCAATTTTTGTGACTACTTTGGTATATCATATTTTCTTCAAAATGGTTGTCACCATTCAAAATTCAATAGGGTTAACACTAGGGTTGTGTATGTAGGATTTTTTAAAGTTTTTAAGTGATAACCTGTATTTATTGAATTATATTTTATCAAATTGATTGATGTCATTTTTAAAATCCATAAGCACAAATCATATTGAATATTTTAATCTTTTTTGTTAAAATGAGTGTTGCCATATAGAAAATTAATAAGCATAGATTAATTTAAAGTTTTTGAACTGTATATATTGTTTTTGATGTGCTGTCCTTTTTTATCTCTGACTTTTAATAAGAATAACTCGAATTATAAAAATTTACCACTTGTGTTGTAATTTATTTTTAATGTGTCTCTTTGACTGTTTTTATTAAAAAAATCTATCTTCCGTCCTTTTTGTTTTTCGTATTATATTAAGAATCTCTTTCTTACTCGAAAACTATCAATAATTCCTTATTATGGTCACAAATTTTATATTTCTTATAAAAAAGACCATACGTATTTAATAATTATGTTATAAATATTTCTTTTTACTCAAAAATATGTAAAAGACATATTTTATATCTTTGTCATCAATTATTTATCAGAAAAAACTCATGTTTTTACATTTTATATTAATATATATATATGTATATATTTTATACAACTTGTTTGTCAATGTGTGTATGTTTTGTACACATAAAAATTAAAAATCATCATTTTTATAATAAAGAAAAATAGGTGTATATAAAATTTTTATGCATTTTCCGTATATAGCAGAGAAGGCAGAGAAAACCTAAAAAGTGGAGGTGGTCTTCACTTTTTAATATAAAAATGATGCTTTTTAGTTTTGTGTATGGGTTATGGTAAAGTATGTTTGTATGAATTGTTGAAATGTAATAAATTTATATGAAAATTTTGTTGTTTTATTGCTTTTTTGTTGGTCCGTCCGATTTTAAATATGGGGAATAAAGAGGAGAGTGGTCGTTTTTTATTATATGTTAGATATTAGTAAAGATTTCAATTTGAAAAAAGAAGGATTACTTTTTACTACATTATAGCAGAGAGAGTTACTTTGTTTGTGGTCGAGGCAAAGCGCGGCGTTGAGCTTCGCCACTCAACATTGCCTCCAGAATTCAACGGAAAGTGTGAAACGGCGTGTCTTAACACTAGGTTCTGCCTAAACTGCCGTGTGCGGAATACAGCGTGAAGCTGAGTTTATATTTGGCTACTTTTGTAGCTTACCGTTTTGAAAGGGACGGTTTTTCGCTTGTGTCCGAGTTTCCCGAAACATGCCACCGGGACGTAGTGAATATCTCGTTGGGACATTTACTACGGACACAGATTTGGGAATGGCATGTAAATGTGGTCAGTCGAAACAAGTTTCTCCATGATTATGGCAGTTCGCTAGTTTTCAAAGTTCAAAGGTTTTAAACGGAAGTATTAAATTATTTATTTATAGTGTTAGTTATACGTTAAAAAAACGAAATCTACCCCAAAACGTCCCGTTCTGTATCGACCGAAAAATGGTCAATACAAAGTTAAATTTTAAAGTATATGTATAACATAATATCGACTCAAACGCCGTATCGGCCGCTTAAGCTTATTGTTAAATTATAGCTCAAAATGTTTACATAAATTGTAGCCTACTTATGTGTTATTCTGTTGTATAACCTATAATACTGTAAAGTTGCATCTAATCCATGCAGCAGATTATGCGTGAGCAAATCTTTGCAGATTTGTTCGACTTTCACAAGTGGCCGTAGTATAAAACAAAAGCATTTTTGACTGATTCATAATTGATATTATCGACTGAAATCAAATAATTTGCTTAAAAAAATATTTATGTTATGTATAAATAAATCCCACAAAAACTGGGAATTTGTGTCAAATGTGCTGTCCAGAAACCCACATAAGACTGGGGTAAGTTGTTATATGTTTCTATTTTATGGATTAAAAAATCAAAAATATATTCCTTTACAAGTACATACATACTTTCCTATAGTATATATACGTTCCTATAGTAATAGTTTTTGTTTAATTTTAGTTTTCCTAATATAAGAGCTTATCGTTGTAAATTCAGCATGACTTTCAAAGATAATGATGTGTCACTTAGATACATTCCACAGAGGAAAGTTTATATGTTTAAAAATATATGTGTATTGAGGCCGTCGTGGCGCAGCGGCATATCATCTATTTGTAAGCCCAAACGTTGTGGGTTCGATTCCTACTGGAATCAATTAGTTTTATGTGCTCGATCTGGTAAGAAGATAAAGCTCGAGTCCTAACACGAAATTTCACAACGTGAAACTAAAACCAAAAATCGTTAAAATAAAATAAATAAATATTTCGTTGGCCTTAAACAAAGTGAATCAGTTTTCTGTCGAGTATATAACGACAGAAAACGGATTTAGCAGGTTACATTTTTATACCATTCCAAAGGCTAAAATGAAAGACATTTTCGATCTTTATTTTATTCCATATAGTAGAGAAAATAAAATATTTTTCATACATATACTTATAGTATTTTTAAACACTGTTACTGGCTGTTAGTAAATTTACACTAAGCCAACGATATTATGTTTCTTTTATTTTGGAATTCTATTTCATATAGTTCAAATAATGCTATTTTTGTGTCCATTTAAGTCCATTTTTATAATTATTTTAATTATTTTATTAAAAAATTTAACAATTTCAGACCAATCCGGGGGATCTAATCTAGTATATAAAGACGCTCAGCTCGAGGCTTTGTTGGAAGAAGCATTCAAACACACAGATTTGAATAACGATGGCTATATCGATTATTTGGAGTATCGAGTCAACATGTTAAAGGCGAAATTAAAAAAATAATTATATGTTATTAATTTGTTATAAATAATAAGAAAATTAATAATATTTTAATTGATAAAAAAATTTTTATTCGGTTTATTGGGAATCTGGTAATATTTTATGGGTATATTTATCTACATCTAAATGTCTTCGCTATTTGCGATGGTGACATGCGATACATTGAAATAATCGTCTTAAGTTTTAGTTATTTTATTATTATATTTATATAAATAGTAGTATTAGGTTATAAAACTATTTAAATTGACTTCATATTCGTGTTGTTAAAGGTCTGGATTGATTGCAAGTGTTGCACTTGAAACATCAAATTCTTATACATAAATGCATATTTTTTTTAAATTAAAACAATTTTGTATATCGCTTTGAGATAATCAAAGAATTTCATGTATATTGTTTATGTTTCTGTGGTAAAGTTAAGTATGAGAAGCCATCACGGCGCAGGTGTACAAGTATGCGACGGTAAGCGTGGTCAGGTTGTGAGTTCAATTCCCATTCGAGGCAAAGAAATATTTAATATTTTTATTTCCTTGCTCTGGTAACGGAGTAAAGCACGACCTTGAGTTCCACAACTCAATACAAAATTTATCCAGAATTCATCGGAAATTGGGGAACAGAGTGATTTAATGGGCGACAGAGACGTATATTCCGTTTCCTATTAAGTCACTCCGTTAGACATTAGGTTCCCAGGTTCCCTCTGGCTATCCTGGTATGTGCGAGATACAGCGTTAAACCACAAAAAAATAAAAGAAAAAAAAAACAAAGTAAATAAATAAAAAAAATATCCATCGTGTAGGTACTATGTGGGACAAAGCGTGAGTATTAAGCATTGAGAATAAATTATTCGTAATAAATTTAATTTAAAGATAAAAAAGTGTTTATTATTTCCACCCTTACTTAAAGCTATTTTTATTGGATGTAACATTTCTGTTTAGTATTTTTTTCAAAAGATCAACTAGGGAACTTCTAATCAACTGATTCTTTTTATTTCAGTAATAGGCAAGTAAAACGAATTTCATGTATTGCCAAAATTTATTGTAAAAAAATATTAAGAAAGAAGGAAATATAATATTTTTTACTCCAAATTCATACTTTTACTTTGCCGTTTTACTGTAAAATAATGTACTCGTAAATACAAAAACGTGCCACTGTAAACGCGACGGCTGTGTGTTCAATTCTCTTGAGGGAATTAACCTTTTAATATTTTCATTTCCTCGCTCTGGTAACCAAGCAAAGCGCGGCGTTGAGTTCCGCCAATCAACACGCAATGCCAAGAATTCGGTGTAAAGTGGGGAACACAAGTGTTTTAATGGGAACGGATAGCCTTAACACTAGGTTCCCAGGTTCTTCTGCCTAGCCTGCTATGTGCTGTATACAGTGTGAAACTATATTATTATTATTAATAATAATAAATATTCTCCTAAATTTAGTTCGAACCCATAGTAGAGCAAGACACAACATAACATTTAACTTTAATCATTTTTTATCCTTTTTTAAACATGTAATCTCTTGTCTTCGTATTTTTAGACTTTTTTTAATAGTTATATTAATAAAATTTTCTATATTACAGACACAGATGGTAAAGAGCTGGAATTCCCAATCAATTATAAGGATGAAGAATTATCACAAACTATTGATGAAGCTTTGAAGAAAGCTGATATGAATAACGATGGTTTTATTGATTATGCTGAATATAAAAAGATAACGGAATAATAAATCGGTTTTATATATTTTTTGTTTTTCTTTCGAACTTTCAGTTAAATTATTGTAGGTATGTTAAATTATCCTTTTTTTGCAATTTTATATACAGACTGCTTTATATTATTAAACTATAACCCTCTACGTCAATAAACCATACCTCATGAAACCATAGTTTTAACTACTCTATAAAAACCTAATATAATTAAAACAAAAGAGATTTTTCCAAACAAAATAAATAATAAAATTATCGTTGTCAAATAAAATGCACTTGGCTGGAGTGACGCACGTAGACACAGACCTATCAAAGCGTAACGCCGCACACGGCTCATTCAAGAAATCGAGTCGTAGGTAATGGCGGCGATGCTGAATTGCGTAAAATAGAACGAGAGATATCCCTTTATCGTTCTAATATGTTTTTTCAGAATGAAAAGTAACCGGTCGACGACGCTTGCATCCTGTATAATTCTATCTTTCTATTCAAATAAAACAAAAAATATAAAATTCATTAATATTTATATTTAAAAGTAATAATTTCACAATACACAACATGGCAACACATACAACTCTTTATAAAATTATATAATATACAGATACTATAGTTCAAGTTCCTGTTTACTTAACTGACAGATAAATGTTGTCATCATTTTCCTTTTAGAAAAGATAAAAAAGGACAACCATCTAGATATCTATGTATATCTCTTATATAATATAACGCACTTCGTCGCCCGCTACATTGTTAGCGTTGATTCTACTGAGTTGCATAAATTTAAAATTTTGCACATGTATGCTATAGATTACTTAAATTATTTTTCTTAAATTACAATATGATAAATATCTATCTGATAACTTAACTAGAAGTTATCGGACATTAATCTAAGACTTTAAGTTATGATAATAAATATCTACAATATATTATTTGTGATGATATCGCAAATACAATTAAATTTTTCTTGTATGTCTTCAAAGCAAATACATCCAATTCACGAGAGAGTGAGAGAGTGGACTCTCTCTCTAATTTAGAGACATTGTGTGTTTAATGGTGGAACTCTATGCCGCGCTCTTTCTGATGAGGTCATGGAACTCACAATTATCATATTTATTCAGGCATCTATTTGTATACTTGAGATAAGTATTATATTTATAGTACTATTATAGCTATATTAGCGTTAGGCAATAACTTTTGGACCAACAATTGTATGAGATCATTGTGTACTTGCTTTCGTAAACTGTGTGTTTTATTTCTACCACTTAACTCTAGGTTCCCTCTGCCTAATTTTATTTTACTTTTTTCTACACAAAAGAAGAATCGGGACAAGCGCGAAAGGGTTCCGTACAAAAATTGGAGATGTGGAGTTTTTTTCTGAAATCAAGCTTAGCTTAGCCAGAGCCCTTTCATTTGATACTTCACTGGAATAAGCGGCTTTAAAATCAAATTTTGCCCTCCTTATAAGGCTATTATTTTTTAAGGATTACAAATGTATAGTTTTCAGATGTTTTCCTAACCTTGTACTACCTGTTAATGCTAGCTGCCAAATTTAATAATTCTTGATCAACCGGAAATACTTTATGGTGTCGAAATACGCGTTTTTTTGCGATACAAAGGGCCATATATATTTTTTTAAGTAAATGTTAAAATACAATTGTTTTAGGAAATCATAGAACCGTAGATCTGAATATATGGTTCGAACTTCAACTCGATATCTCCAAGCGTTTCTGAGATAAAGGCTCTTGATAGACAGATAGACAAACAGACAGACGGCCGGACAACAAAGTGATCTTATAAGGGTTCCTTTTTTCCTTAAAATGTACAGAATACACATATTTTTCATTTTTCTTAACCCCTGTCCTGAAGTGATAAAACTACCAATCTAAAGGATTTTGTAGAGCATTCTTCAAAGATATACTATTTTCGCAATAGAACTGATTGAACCAAGCCCTATATGTGCGAATAGTTTTATCGGTTTTGGTGTATGCTGGTGAACTGACATATTTCTTATTATTCCAAATAATAACGTCCCTTTTGAACTGAAAGAGAGAAAAGAAGGATTTAATGGGAGAATATTCAATTATGAGGACAGTAGTGGCGCAGGAGCAGGAATCAGGAGAAAAGTGAGGAACGGAAGTGTTTTAATGGGGACAGAGTATATACTGGGTTTCCAGTTTCGCTCTGCCTATTTGGCTTTGTGAGGAATACAGCGTGAACCTATAAAAACCAAATTATATTTTTTATTTAGGTACAGCTAACATAAGTGAGTTAAGTAAGGACTAAGAGAGCACAATAGAGATATAGAGTTAGTATGAAATATTGTAGTTTTATAATAGAAGGAAACGCGTAATTTATTGCTTAATATTAATTTCCTGAGTTAGTTAATAAATAAAAACATTTATTGCCATAAAAAATACAGTTATAGACAGTTACCAAATTTGAATTGTGGCAAAAGGTCTTCTAAAAATGCTTGTTGTTAGAATTTCAATATATATTTTATAGATATGTGGATATGTGTATGTGTATAAATACAAACGCTTAACTCAGACTTAGTACATTATAGTTCCCTCGCCATTCTACATACCTGATAAGCTTCCATAATAACCATAGCAGCGCCAAGCACAGCACTATACCAGGGGGCATATACTCTATGTACAACTTTCTGCAGTAACGGCCCCATAGGAGTGACTGATTGAGATATCATGATAGGACCCAGTGGTGAATCGAAGTTGAGACGCACGTGGGCTGGGCCTATCTGGAAAGCATTGGTAGATAGTGAATAGATAATAAATAAAGAAATTAATCTATGATTTTATTTCTGTTTCTTTGTTTGTACATACTAATCTCCCTAACTACCGAATGTATTTTTTGTTGCAAAAATTTTAATCAGAGGTCGTTAAGATATAAGGTGTCAATATTATAAATTAGAGAATGATGTACATGTCCTTGATCGTTAAAGAACTTGTCTGGTACCTGCGGCTTCGCTTCCATGATCAAATGTTGGTTATATAATTAAATAACCAAGAGTATAAATAAAAATAAATCAGCTTTACGCTACATCCCGCACACTGCAGGGTAGGTAGAGGGAACCTAGTGTTAAGTAACTCCGTTTCCCACTTTCCACCGAATTTGTTTCGAGGCCAGATCGAAGAAACAGAATTATAAATTCAAAGAAATATTTCATTGCCTCGAGTGGGGATCGAACCCACAACAAGTCACGCTTACAGTCACACTTTGTGCCCCTGCACCACGACTGGCCTCCAAGAGAATTCTATCACAAATTATATATTTTATGTTACAATGAAACTATTGACGTAATGTAGCCTCCATCGAAGTAAAAGAAAAAAAAATGTTAAATTTCTATAAATCTAACCTGATGAACAACCACGTTCGTAGGAAACAGGTTCATTTTCATAATGATGTAATTGTGAACTATTTTTATGACTGCCACGTGGTCTTCTTTGTCTTTTGACCATTGAGCTTCCCATGTGTGTCGTCCTAAAACAATATCAAATCAATACTCTGCTATCCTCTTCGTTTTTCGTCTAATAAGTTCGCAGTTTGAGGCTAGCAAATGCCAACTCTGCTTAAGGGCCGTTCAAGTATTACGTAAGCAGTTTTTTTGCAATTATTGACCCCCCCCTTCCCCTCCCCTATGTCATCAAAAATAAGCAATCCTCTTACAAATATTTCATTGAAAACGTCAAAAATAAGCAAAACCCAAGACCCCCCGTCTCCCTACAGTGCTTACGTAATACTTGAACGGCCCCTTAATGCAGGATAGCTGTATGTGAAGCTTAAAATGAACGGAACGATTTTTTTACGTATCGTGAATTGAATCAGCGCCTCTTGAAGACGGTCCAAGTGCAATTAATTAATAAACACAAATAAAAATAAAAAAAATAAATAAACTTTCTTAGCGAGTTACTTCGAAATACTTATACGCGCGATTAGAACTTATATACGTTGTTAGCGGGAAGACGTAAGTATGAGCCCCGCTACGCAATTTTTTTATGTGGCTGATTAGAATAATTTTATTTAATTTAAATATTATCTTTATATAATTTATCAACCATACTAACCGATAAAGTGATTCAATATAGGATATTTATGGCCAATATCAGTTAACAAGGAGACTGTGTGTACAGCATTCAAATGTGCCACATCAGCTCCATTCTCTGGTATTTCCTGAAAACAAAAAATATAATTATTATTAATCAATCAAGCAATTATTAGTTTTTTAGCTTTACGCTGTATCTCTCACGTAGCAAGGGAAGCAGAGGGAACCTGGGAACTTAGTGCTAAGACACTCCGCACTTATTAAGAAATTTCCTTTCTCCATGTTTTGCCAAATCCTAAGTAAAGGACAAGAGTGAGAAAATGATATATTTCCTAGTAGGAATCGAACCCACGAACATTGCGTTTACAGTCTTATTCTTGTGCCAATAGGACCACAAACAAGCATTAGGACAACCAAACACAACAGTGAAAACGACTCTATCGAGTCTATAAGAGTCGTTTTCATGATTGGAAAATTCTGATCAAAACCTCACCTGAATATGAGCATTTACTGTAAATTCGTTTCTACCCCTGTATCCCCAATTCTTAGATTCTTCAGACTCTTCCACCTTCCACTGTGGTGGTAGACCGTCCACATGGTACCAGATCCAAATAGCCCCATCTACCTCCATTGAAGGATAAGTCTTGATGGCTATACCTTTTGGTACTAAAATAATAAAATAATCAAATAAAATAAAAAATAAATTAAATCACCTTGACGCTGAATCCCGCACGTAGCAGGTTCTCCATACTGTTACCCACTTCCCACTGAATTCTTGTGGGACAGCGTCAAATTGTGTTGGTGGTTGTGGGTTTAATTCTCATTAAGGGAAATGATTACGTTTTAATATTTTCATTTGTTTCATTTATCTGGTAGGAAATGCACGGCGTTGAATTATGCCATGCAACAGGCAAAGTTTCAAAAAATGGAGATCGATGCGTGATGAATGGAGTGTCTTAACACTAGATTTCCGTCATGTCTATTTTAATAATTAAGAGTATTTTACTTGTTTGTTTTTAGCTTTATGCTGTATCCCTCACATAGCAGGGTAGGCAGGTGCAAACATAGCATTAAATCCACTCAGTACACAACCTTCCGCCCATTTTTCGAGTCACGGCTTGTTCAGTGGCGAAACACAACGTCACATTTGCTATTCTTACCAGAACGGAGAATTTCTTCCCCGAAATTAGTTGCCGCTATTGAGAGTCAAACTCACAACCGTCGCATTCACAGTCAGATGCCGTCTCATTTCGCCACGACGATTCCAATTATAATATATTTCGATAATTTCAATATCTCATATTGTTCTTATGCTTATTTACCGCGAAAGAAAGTACCAGAAAACAATATGCCAGGCACGCGAAAAGAGAGAAACTAACCTAATTCTGCCCCGGGAATAGTAACACAATTGCCATCAGCTCCAAATTTCCACTGATGGAAAGGGCATTCTATACAATTCCCACAAACTGTGCCCCCGATAGCTAAATTGGCACCCAAGTGTGGGCAATAGGCGTCCACTATCCTCACAATGCCGTCTTCCCCTCTGTAGACGCAGAGATTTAAACCTAAGACAAAAATTTTAGGATTTAATAAAAAAAATGAAATCACGCTTCACGCTGTATCCTACCGTATACAGCAGGGTAGGCAGCAGCAGGCAGCAGGTAGGGGACCTAGTGTTAAGACTCTCCGCTCAACACTTTCTACCGAAATTTTCAAAACATTCGGAACTCAGCGCAGGCCTTTTGCCTTGGTGCCAGCACGAGAATCAACCAAATTCGGACCAACATCCGTGACGTGACGTGACGTATGGGGGTTGGATTCCCTCTCAAGGAATCGTTGGACTGTAAACGCGATAATTGTGTGTCAATGTCGACCTAAACTTTGAAAATAAGTTGCAAAATGGAGAAAGCAGCCTCACTACGTTTTCTCCAAGGATGTTATGGAGTTCCATAACCGAAATCAAAACCTGGCTTTTTGTGTTAAATGGTCCATTTATCGAAGAAAGCCATAATTCATATTAGATCATCTTAATCGTTTCGGAGTAACCCAGAGTCAGAGTTATTTTAAAAGGTGTGTTATATACAACTTAGTAAATAACTTTTGGCTACGCGAACGGAAGCTGCACGTTAAAACTAGTATATCTGCTGTTTGGCTCCAATTCCCATTCGCTTTAGGGAGACGAAGCGTAGCATTGCGTTAAGTTCCGCCTCTCAATACGCAATGGCTCCTTTTGAGTGAAGAACTGAGTTTTTTGACACTAGGCTTCTGCCTTTCTGGCTTAAACACTTACCCAAAGCGTCAACAGGAACAACAGATCCAATTTTCAACTCTCTGCTTTCTGCTAATGCAAACCAGCCATTTGGGAATGGTGGAGGCAGTTTACTACCAAGTTTTCTTATTTTCTGTGCTTGTATTATATGCAGCGATCGATCCTTGCGGGGTAGGTGTTCGAATCCAACTTCTGATAGTTCCTAAAAATGATATACATATATTTATTTTAATACAAATATGAAGAGACGAGGTTATTATAATAAAATTCTCACTGGTCACCATCTTAATGCTTTTTCCTACATAATAATAATGATTATTATTATTTTATATGTATTGTTTTAACTTTACGTTGTAATCCCGCACATGGCTAGTATTAAGAACATTTGCCCATTTTGTCAGAGCGAGAAAAAAAAATTATTGAATATTTCATTACCTCGAGTGGGAATCGAACTCAAAACTAAAAATATGTCACTCAACATGCATGTCTCGAAAATTGAGCCGGAAGTGTCTGAAACTAAAAAATAATGTTACATTGCAATTAGTTAATTATTACTCACCTTCACATATAATACTGGACTCAAATACGATTTATATAAAACATATATTATTAATAATAGTAAAGAAAAAATTAAAAACGAGCAAAAATGCTTAGCAGCTATGTCGAAAACGGTTTTAATAAGAAAAAATATAGAATTTAAAATTGTCAAAATGTCATTTGTCAAAAATCTTGTATTTGTGATGTGTTTGTCGTTTTTTGGAAATACATTATTGCTCGACGCCATTTTTGTTCTTGTTTTTTTTTTCTACCAAGTTTATGTCAGCATTTTTTCTTTCTGTGAACGAAAAAGGTTTGAATATTCTATACATTAATAAAGTAGTAAAGATGTGTCTCGAATTTAATTATTCTTTTTAGTTTCAAGCTGCATCCCGCATATAACACGGTAAATAGAGTTAAGGGACTTCATTCCCCACCGCCCATGGGCGATTCTAGAGATATTTTCCAGAGTTTAGCTTTGAACTGAACTTTTTGTTTAAATGTCCTTTTTAATTTTTAAGCCTTCATTTTTGTTTGTAAAAATACTCAAATGAGCACCAGATTACTTTGGAGTGAGTAAGGAGCGACTCTCTCATTTATATGTCCATAGTATCGGGAGTTCGAGACATTGATGTTGAATAACGGAAATCAACGGCGCGCTTCGTCTTGTTTACCCGAAAATGAAAACAATACACACCCTGAGTGAGAATCGAATCCACAACCATCGTATTTGCAAAGAGACGGCCTCAATATATTTTAATATATTTACTCTTTTAGCAAACACGTGTAGTTCAAATTTCGCCAACATAGCAAGGTCAAGTAATATGACAATTTGTAGTAATATAAAACCTTCTAGGTATTTCATGGAATTTATCATTTAATTCGAAGAAATAATGTAAAATGATCTACTCATACATATGTATATCTAGGTCATTGTGCCCCAGTGGGGCAGTGTGTGACTGTAAACGCAACAGTTGTGGGTTCGATTCCCACACAGGTGAAAAATTATTTCTATTTTCTCGTTCTGGTAACAGGACCAAGCGCAGCGTTGGTTTTCGCCACAAATGAAGCTAACCTAAACACAGGCAATGTCTCTAAAATTGGGTGGTGCGTGATAAGGGAGTGTTTCAACACTAGGTTTCCTGTCTATCCTGCAATATGCGGGATGCAGCGTAAAGCTAGAAAAAAAAAATCCAGTCCGTCAAGACAAGTGATGATGCGACTTTAGTCCAACTGTCTTGTAACACACTTGTGATTATTGTTTAACAATAAGTTCACTCTATACTCACAATGAAATTAAATTTTTTTTTTCGACACCAATGTATGATTGTAAACGTGACGGTTGTGGGTTCGAATTTCACTTGCGGCAATTAATTATTATTAATTTCTCATTCTAGTAACAAGATCAAGCCCGGCGTTCAGTTCAGCCACTAAACATAGTGTGCTAAAGATAATTGTTGTAATACTGGGTTCTTTCTATCTACCCTGCTATATACGGGATACAGCGTGAAGATAAAAAAATACATATAATTCATCCGATTTCTGCTTATTTTTATCAACATGTCAATGTTTTTATTATTAACATTAAATTAATGTTTAATATTAAAGACATGTTTAATATTTATTTTATTAAATTAATGTTTAATATTAAAGACATGTGTTTAATATTAATGACATTAATAAATGTAGGAAAAATTGCTGAAATTTAAATAAATAGCTATTTAAATAATATAAATTTACTATAAAAAGTATAATACTTAATCTTTTAAGTAAAATTAATTATTTTGAAGTAATTGCAAATCAATTATTTAAAAGTTGACCTTCGGAAAGATTAAAATTAATTTAACTTTAGATGCAGTATTTAAATATACACGAAATAAATTATGATAATAAAAGAAACCGGTCAGTTGCAAGACGTGCTCATATACGGAGGATTCCGTACAAATTAATACAACGGGAAAAATTGCAGTTAAGAAGTTTGTGTTTATCTTGTACGATTTTTTACAGCTTTATGCTGTATCGTGCATAGCAGGCTAGGCAGAGGGAAAAAAACTTGCCGTGCTTTAATAAAAAACCGGTCAAGTGCGAGTTGGATTTGCAAACCGAGGGTTCCTTATGAATTTCAGGATTATAGGGCTATGGGTAGTACAACTTATAAAAGTTGACAAAATTAACTATATGGCGTATGCTGCACTCATTTTGCATGAAATGAACAACGAATAGAAATATGTAAAGATTATTTTCTATGAAATATCTATCAATTTTAACTTTTTCGACTTTTTTCTTGATTTATATTGTAAGTTTTAACTTCGTGCCAAGTATCACAACTGTAGGTCCACGGAAAGTACCCTATAAATTTTTATTATGCGGCGAAACTCATACTAAATGCGGGAAAAACGATGCACGAACGCTCGTTCTTATGATTGTGTTAACTTAGAAGGTAATTTTTTTTATAGCATAGAAAAAAATTATCTACTAGCGACCCGCCCGCGGATTCGCCCGCTGGAACTACAGAATTATGTATTTACAAATATTAACTAATTATATTCGTATTTTAATATCATTCTTATTTTATCTATATTCAAAAAACAAAGTTTGAGCCATTAGAATAATACAGTTATTTTTTAGTAATTTTGTCAAAAAAATACTATAATACAACAACAAATAGGAAATGTTAATAAAAGTTTTAGAAAATGCCATAGTGAAAACTACATTTAAATTGGGCAAGCCTGAGTAGCGTGCACAAATGTACAGACATGCAGATAATATTTAAAAAATAATTGTTTTGGTCACTCTCTCTCTCTCTTGGTCTCTCTCTCTTTTGGTTGATATTTATAAATATAACATTTATATTTATAAATATCTCTAATATAGATTTTCCCATGTATCTACTATGTACGGAAAGCGATCAGTTACAATTTTTTTATATATAGATATAGATTTAGGCTTCCAAGTACATTTTGTAAGTGTATGTATGTTTGTCTACAATTTTTTTGGAGACCTAAATATTTATACTTTCCTTTGTAAATGTAAAGGAAAGGATTAGAGTTCGAATAAACTTAGGAACAAGTGAAAGAGAAAAAAATTAAGTTCAAAATTCATCAAAATTGGTTAAGTAGTTCTTGAAGCTGAAAAATAAATTAATTACAAAAAACTAAAGGAATAGTCAACCACAGTTAGTCATTGAAAAATGGGTTCACTGAATGGATTATACTACTACTGGATTTATTTCGGTGAACCCCTAGATTGATCCAGTTAGGTTTCGAGAACATCCTAAATGGCCCCTAAACTTACAGTTGGGTGGGTCTCAAGCTGTTTCAAGTTTCGTCAAGTGTGTGAAGTGTAAGGTACACGTTGAATCCATGAAATGCTAGTGTTTCTTTTGGAAGGTTGCGGAACCTAACGCCGCACTTTGTTTATATCTAGAAACCTTCTGAACGTATTATAAACATAATTATATTGTTTCCAATTAGGTTATAAAACCTTAAATAACCTGTATTTATATAATTACAAGGCATAAAACAAACTTAACGAACGCAATTACATTATTATCTCATTATCCTGTATATATAGTTAACACTACAAGATAATATATTGAGATATTCTAATATACTTATGTATATATTAATGTTAAAATATATGTGCATACTTCAATACTAATATTATAAAACTGCACAATTTGTTTGGTTTAACGCCTTAATCTGGGGACATTAAAATGGAGGAATTAAAAAAATTATATATAGCCTACCTCGATAAATGTATAATCTATTATCCAACACAAAAATATTTTTTTCAATTTCAACCATCATGTATTGACATTATTTCGGTATTTAATTAAACAAACTTAACAGCATTATAATATACATATAGAATTTTGTAGACGCTGTGCTCCGCATATCCTCGGGGATATCCTAGCGTCAAAGCACTCTGCCCTCCCCTTTTTCGTTCGATTCCGAAATATGGCGCGTTAATTGTCGGAACTTAACGCCGCGTCTTGTCTTGCTTAATATTTAATTAGAAAAAGTAAACATAACTTACTGTAAATAATAATCACTTTAAAATACAAGTCACTTGTTGCAAAGCTCGAAATAAACTGACCGTCTTAGAAACGGTCCGACCGTTTTTAAGTTAAACATTATATTTAATTCATGACTTTAAGAAAAAAAAGTTAAAATGTATGGCTTTTTTTTCAATTTACGTATTTATAAACAATGTATTTAATATTGAGGCAGTCGTGACGCAGTGCGGGATACAGCGTGAAGCTGGTTTTTTAAATTGGATTCATTCCTATAAACATTGCATACCATCCATAGTTGCCACCTATTTTAATTTTTGTTTTTTTCTTTTTAGCTGTGTGCCGTACGTAGCAGGGTAGGCAGAGGGAACCTGGGAGCCTAGTGTTAAGACTCTCAGTTACCCATTAAGGTACTTCCGTTTGTGACTTTTCGCCGAATTTTTGAGGCATTGTGTTGACTGGCGTAAGTCGACGCCGCATTTTGCCTCTTTTCTAGAGCAAAAGAATTAAAATATTGACAGCACGTTCTCTAACTATAAACGCGATGGTTGTGTTCGTTTGTTCGTTGTTCGCTTTCTTAAGTAGTTAAAACACAGCGTTCAGCTCCGCTGTTCAACGAAAATGATTCTAAAATTGGGCGGTGTGTGACCACCGAGTGTCTTAACATTAGGTTCCCTTTGTCTACCCTGCTATATGCGGGATACGGCGTGAAGCTTATAAATTTACTTAGTATGTAATAAAAATAATTTATTTAATTGAGATTGAATCTCCATTCATTGTCAAACAATGGCCTACTGTAGATACTACTTTTAGTATTTAGAGACTAATTTAAGACTGAGGCCAGACATGGGGCAGGGGCACAAAGTGTGACTGTCAATCGACTATTTGTGGGTTCGATCCCCACTCGAGGAAATGAAATATTTACTTAAATTTATAGTTACATTTCTGCGCTCTGGTGTCGAGGCTAAGCGCGGCGTTGAGTTCTGCCACTCAACACGCAATGCCTCCAGAATTTAGCAGAAAGTGGGGAACGGAGTGTCTTAACACTGGGTTCCCTCTGCCTACCCAGCAGTATGCGGGGTACAGCGTGAAGCTGATTTATTTAAATAAAAAAAAAAAACTACCATTAACTATAACGTTATAATATATAACCAAAACTTTATGTACTAAATAAAGTAAGTAACGTTTACTTAAACATGTCAAATGATATTTGCATAGTAGGTACACGATTTTCTGGTAAACGATTTACTATTATTGTTTTTTTTTTAGGAATTTAGCTTTCTTTGTTTGGGGTTATAATATTGCTCCAGTGATACGACAAAACACAATATTGAATTTCGTGGCTAAACAACACAAAAAGTTTAATTTATTCTTATTTTTTTATTTCTTACTAATACATCATACGCTGAAGTTCCAGGTCGAGGCCGTAGTGACACAGGAGCACAAACAAAGGACTATAAATGCGACAGTTGTGGGTTCGATTGCCTCTCGATGATTGAAATATGTAATATTCACACTTGCTGGCTCTAACAACGAGGCGTTGAGGTCCGCCATTCAACACGCAATCGTCACAAAAATTTCGGTGGAATGAAACGAAATGTTTTAATGCAAATTTTCCTTTGTCTATGCTACTGCGTGCAGGATGTAACAAAAGTTAAAAATAAATATATATACAAAGTTTTCTTTCCATAATGTACGGAATTTGTTTAATTTAGTCTATTTTAGACGCTACCGCCTATACATTAAAAGTTATATATTTTAAGATAATTTGAAATAAAATTACATTTATGCATATGCACTCTTTTTGTAACAAATATAAGCTTGTAATTATTTTTCTCTGTGTTTGTATTGTATGTTCTCTCTTCGTTCTAAATTTAATAAATGAGATCCACGGAAAGTTTTTTTATGGAAAAAGTCAGTGTCACCTGATGTTATAGTGATCAACTCCCGCGACCCCGAACATCAGAAGAGCTACAGCTGCGTTGTCGGTCTTCCGGATCAGGTGGGGATAGACGCGCTTTTTGAAGGTATCCAAGTCGTATCGACTTCGAAAGACTGCCGTAGGTAAACCACACCACAGTTGCGTTCCGCGTGGAGGGAAGTAGGAGTGGAGTGCCACGTATCCAGATGGTGTAGATTGTATTTGAGCTTGTGACGTACTGTACGTTTAGAAAATTAGGCGGCAGGTTGTCAGATCAGACAGTTTTCTAGAACGCTCCCCATGATAAATGTGGTAGAGAATGTACAGTGAGGAGACATCTCTATGGAAAACCAGAGTTTCAAGCCTTTTACAGATCATTGGATCCCCGGCGATATTAACGGCACAATGCTGTGTGTGATCAAATGTTTGAAGCTGATACTGCGGAGTAAGAGCCCAGAGATGAGAACAGTACTCCATATGAGGCCGAAATTAGGCCCCATGCAGGAACAATAAGAGTTTAAATTTTAGTTAAGTTCCGCTCACCGTGAAATGCCTCAAGAATGGGGTATCTTAATACTAGGTATCTCAGGCTCTCTCTGCCTACCCTGCTATGAGCTAGATACAGAAAAAGAACAGCTTCAATAAAATATATATTGAATTACAAATTTTTGCATGCGACTTCGACCGTATGGTATTGAAAATAACTAAGAGTTATACTTACGTTAGTTTGTGAGTAGCGGATTTTATACGATTTTTAATTAATTTCTTACCTAAGTGCGGAATAACATTTTAAAAATGTTTAAAAGTAATTAAATGTTTAAAAGTACTGTTAAAAAAACGTATAATATAAAAATGTTAAATAGTGAGATTTGAAACCCCGCCTCTTTAGAAGTTATAACAAGCGTATAAAAATTTCGACGTAGCTAGATGAGAACGTATGTACGTGAGGTCCAAATCCCATTATGTTTAAGTTTTGTACGTTTTCTTAATGGTATTTAATTAGGCTATCGTAAGTGTGAAATAACACTTTCAAATT
Source organism: Heliconius himera (assembly GCA_021202915.1). NCBI lineage: Eukaryota > Metazoa > Arthropoda > Insecta > Lepidoptera > Nymphalidae > Heliconius > Heliconius himera. The sequence continues at coordinate 273,170 of JAJHJA010000490.1, forward strand.
TTTATTAAAAATAGTTTGAAAGTCAAAGTCAAAGTCAAAGTCAAATAAGTGGATAGTGGAAATTGTAAAAATCTCTCTACAGCATCTCTGTAGAGAGATTTTAGATCTAACAACATAAATAAATTGTAACTAGCGTATAAGAATTTCGACGTAGACGTTTCGACGACGACGATGAGAACGTATGACTTAATTGCTCAGAACGCTTCAACCAAAGAATTAACTGAAACTAAGATTGAGAGTCCAACCCGCAACCACGTTTACAGTCTGAAGCTGTGCCGCTGCGCCACGATGGCTTCTAGAATTAGTATAGCAGTAGAGATAATATGCACTCCAAACGTAAAGGCAAACCAATTTAAACAGAACGACAAAACAAAGTATGTAATATCATGAATTTTGATCATTTTGTATCCCCCGAGCATCTGTTAACGAATATTAAGTCTAACTGTCCGTCAGTTTATATATTTATATATTTGACACTGTTTTTGTAGACCGTTACCGGTGCCGCCATGTTGGAGTGCGGATACTCGCTGTATAATATTTTTAAGTTAATTCACTTATTTATTTTAAATTTATTTATGGATGTATCCATTATATTTTTTAATATCTCTTTAATTTTTGTGAATCTATTATTTTTCTTATTTTATCTATTATTGCTTTTCTTTTATTATCATTATATAACTTTAAACTTACAGAGCATTATCGCATGGTCCGATAAGCACTGAGCTTTTCAAAAGAAAAGCGAAAAATTTCCTTCTTCGAGTTTATGTCATTTTTTAAATAAAAAAAAGTTGTTCATACCTAATTCTAGTCAGTTAGTTAGATTAGGCAGCAATTCGACCAATTTGCACTTTAATAGCGTCAAATACTATTTTGAAACTGTCCCACAGTTGCGCTTGTCTGCCGCAGTGAACTGAACGCGAGACTCATAGCGCCAACATCTCTAACAATCAATATCTCCTGCAGGATGACATCCTTCTGGATGCAGGATGTATAAAATATACATCTTCATCTATTTCGTGCAACTTCCATCGGTAGTCTGCCAAATCAAAATTATGGATTTTTGTCCTGCGATAAGGTGGCATAAAATCATAAACGATAATAACGTGACATATCGAATCGAAATCGATGGGTAAGCACGATGGAACTTATTAAACCAATTTTTGATGGTAGCCACCATCAGCGCCAATCTGGGATTGCACTGTGCAATTTTCTTTTCAAATACCTACAAGAATCGAATCACGCGGACACGCATGCTTCCAAACGCTTAAAAAACAATTCTGATTCAGCTAAGATTGTGACAAATGATTTCTTAGAGAACGTCCTGTATAGTAAATTTCACTAGTTGTTGTGGTGAGAAATTATTATATTTAAACATATTACATTGCATAGGAAAAAAATCGAAATGAAGGATCGTGGTATGTCTTATTACAGTAAAAAAAGACAATATTATAATAATAGGTATTGTCGCGGCAGTACCGCGGTGCTATCGCGGTAAAAAGAAAACATACTTCGAATAGGTATTTTTAATTCGCAATTCAAAATTCCATCGTGGCTCAAGGGAACAAGCGTGCGACTGTAAACGTGACGGTCGTGGGTTTCGATTCACACACTTGGGAAAAAAATAAGCCAAAACGTGGCATTGAGTTTCCCCAGTCAACACGCAATGCCTCGAGAATTTAGTAGGAAGTGGGAAACAGAGTTTCTTAACACTAGGTTTCCGGGTTCTCTCTATCTACCCTACTATGTGCGGGACATAGCCTGAAGCAAAAAAAATAAAAACTCGAAGCTTGTAAAACTTCTTCTTCTCTATTCCCAACATAAAAAAAATGGTGAAATGCGAGTCGGACTTGCGTACCGAGGGTTCCGTACCAATTTCAGTGTTGTAAGTCTGTTCTGTTCCGTCCTTTAATTTCGCCGTCGCAGAGCTGGCACGCAGTTGAGCACCATTCACTCACTTCATTCGCTCTACAAAGTCACATTGTAAGGAGAGCACACGAAGATTCTACGGTAAAAAAAACAAATGTGGGTTGTAAGTCAACAGGAAATAACAAAATTTGAAGTTGACAAACTAAAATTTGCAGACGTATCCATTCATATTGTATGGAATGAACTACAATTACTAATTATTTACATCTTTTTTTCTATGAATTATATTGCATATATTACAATATTGTAATTTGAAAATATTGCAAGTAGGTCCATGGGAAGTACCTTTTGAGTTTAGAATACACGACTAATTCAAAATGCAGCAAAAATAATGTATATACACTCGTATAATTTGATAGCGTTGACCTAAAAGCTTATTATTTCTATGCTCCAGGGGACCGTAGACCTGAATATTTAATATTAATTCCAGATCGATACATCCACGCGATGCTGAGATAAATGTTCTGACAGACGTACGAGAAAGTAATAAGTGTCCTGTTTTATCATTTTAAGGTACAGAACCCGAAAAAACCGATCAAATGCGAGTCGGACTCGCAAAACCGAGGGCTCCGTACCAATTTCAGGGTTATATGCCAACAGGAAGTACATAAAAGTTGATAAACTTAAATATGCATACGTGCTAACTTTAATATACATAAATTTTGTGTGAAATTTACTACAATTATAAGTTTGTGATGCTTATTTTTTCTATGAAATATCTATAAATTTTCACTTATTGAATTCCTTTAATAATTTGAACTGCAAGTTCTCACTTCGTACGAAATTTTATAATTGTAGGTCCGCGGGAGGTACCTTATAGGACTCTATAGGTTTTGATTATGCGGCGAATTTCAAACAAAATGCGGTAATGACGATGCGGTAAACTTAGAATCTAGATTTTTTCTGTGCTCTAAGGGACCGTGGTCTAAAATATTTGACATTAATTTCAGCATGATACCTCTGTACGATCCTGAGATAAATGGTCTTGGCAGACCCACAGACAGACATTAAAGGTTCCGTTTTTTCGTTTTGAGGTACGAAATTGTATAAAACAAACAAAAAAAACACTAATATAAAACAAAAAATCCACCGCGTATCCAAACGCTTGCATAAAACGAAACGCCCGAATACATGATATATGACTGTTTTGCGTCAATCGTTTTGAATATTTGACTCTTGAGCAACCGCTGGCCGTGAATTCCACTTTAGCATACACTAGCTATGACACTGGGATTTGCTTGATCCATAGTTGAGAACGGAGTGTCTTAACACTAGGTTCCCTCTGCCTATCCTGCTAAATGCGGGTTACAACGTGAAGCTGTTTTTTAACTTCCGAGGCAATGTGTGTATTTATAAGTCTGTGTCACTTCCAAGCGGATAAACTGATTTCAATTTATTTTTTTACAACTTTTTGTGTTAGGGGTTTTTCATACAAATTCTAATTAGATAGCGGTTACGTGGAGAATGGAGTGTCTCAATACTAGATTCTTTCCTATCATCTTAGTAAGCATTTAACAAAATAATTAAATATAAAATTAAACCAGCTTCACGCTGTATCCCGCACATAGCAGGGTAGGCAGAGGGCCCGAGTGTTAAGACACTTACCGCCAAATTCTAGAGGCTCATTGAGTGGCGGAACTCAACACCGCGTTTTGCGTCGATACCAGAGCGAAGAAATGAAAATAAAACTTTATGTAAATAATATTTGAAAAAGAATCTGTGTGACTAAGTGTCTGTAGTGTCAATATTATAATAATACACCTCACTCAGGGAAACGAGCTGATACGGATTTCAACGCGGCGCCTTGTCTTATAGAGCAAGGAAATGTCCTCGCTTTACCTGTTCCCTGTCCTGTCCTTACCTTATCCTGTTAAAGAAAGCAAAAAAACTCGAAAAGAAGAAGAATTTGAACCAGTAGTCCCTGAGATTAACGTGGTAAACGAAAAAACTCATCTTACCTGAGTGTGTGGTTGAACGTGTCAGCTTTATAGTATCTATTAGCAAAGAAATATGGATATATAATCTCGTATATATGATTGTACACATCCCAATTGTACCGCTAAAAGTCTAACATATTTTAGTATATCAAAGAAAAAACTATTCAGACACTAGTTCTTAAGCAAGTTTTTTTAAAATCTACCCAAAATAATAAATATTTGCCGGACTTTTTTTTCACGTGTCTACAAAAGATGGAAGGTCAGATGATTTTAGCATATATATTTATTTATGTTTCCCAGTTTCCGTGTGCCCATAGGGTTGGCTGTAACAATTGGCTGGAATATTTAAATAGATTATAGTGTCAAACTTCTCCGTAAAAAAATAATTTCTACGCTTTATGCCGCCTAGCAGGGTACGCACAGAAAACTAAGTGTTGAGACACTTCGTTTCCTACGGACATTGTTCTGATATTAAAATATCAGACAGTATTCTAATACGCCACGATATCCTAAATAAGTAAGTATCCATAAACTTTAAAAATAATTTTTGAGGCTGTCATGGCGCTGTGGCACATTGTCGAAAGATTTCTTTTTAATTTCATAAAAAAGACCACATAACCCTAGCAAAAATATATTGTTCAAGCAAAATTTTGGAATAAATTGGGTCAAAAGGGGTCAACGAAGAAAAAAATACACAAAGATCTCTTCCGGAGAAAAAAAATGAACAAACTATGGTAATCCCGAAGGCTTATAATAAATATTTTATTTATAAAAAAATACGACCGCCATATTGAATATGAATGAAATTCACTAAGCAATGAAGTCACCAAATGATAATTTAATGAAAATTCAGACGGATTTTAGTGTTATGTCACTACGTTCTCCGTTTATATTATATAGAAATCTTTACAAACAAATCTCTTCCGTTACTTAGAGCCAGGCAGACAATCTACAGCTGAAACTACTGGTCTTAGAAAAAAATAATTTGGTATGTACCTATGTATGTACGTATGTTCGTATATTGCATATCGATGCCATCGTGAGGAAGTGTATGACTGTAAACGTGGCTGTTATGAGTTCATTTCCAACTCGAGGGAAAGAAGTACTTTTGCTTCCCGGCTCTGATAACAAATCTAAGTGCAGCGTTAAATATCGCCACCCAACACGCAATATCTCGAAAACTGGGCGACGTGTGGCGATCAGAGTGTCTTAGCACTAAGTTCTTCTACCCAGCTATATGCGGAATACACCAGGAAGACTATGAGTTTATCGAAATTAAAGTTTTCTGTCCAGACTACTAGCGACTTGTGAGGCTTCACGGATTCTTTAAACATTCATTTTTTTCAGTTCTGTTTAAATAAGTCAGATCTGACAGGCAGTTAGAATCTTAATAAAAATCCCGCACATAGCAGGATAGGCAGATGCAACCTGGGAACCTAATCTTGGTGTGTAATTTCCATTCCACTCTTTTCGCAGAATTAAAATGATGTTAAGTGGCGGAACTCAACGCCGCGCCTTGCCTCGTTACTATAGCGAAGAAATGAAAATATTAAATATTTCATTTCCTCGAGTGAGAATCGAACCCACAATCTGTCGCATTTACAGTCTGTGCTCTGTGTACGCACTTGTGCCTCTGCGCCCCGGATTGGCCTCAAAATAATGTTTTCCAAAAACATCAACAACACATTCTAGAATATTGAACAAAAAAGTTTACATCACACCAAAAACAGGTGATCCACTTATCACCGTAATAGCTTTTTAGAAACCAGTCTTCGTGATCTAGATATTTGTTATTTACACGAAAAATCTTTTGTACTAGCGTTTGGCCTATTTTAGACTTTTTACTAAAGGCCGCGATACAAATCTTAGATATTAGTTTGTTTTCACGAAAGTATGTTACTGGAAAGTATAGAGACACGTGTAAACTTTGCTTTTCATCATAAATTGGCAAGCTAATGTCTGAAATATAACAATTTTTCATGAGTATTTCTGACTGTGTGACTGTAACGCGACAGTTGTAGGTTCGATCCCAACTCGGGGGAATGAATTATTTGCTATTTATTAATATTTTATTCGCTGAGTTCCTCGAAATAATGTAGTAAAAAGAAATGCCTCGAAATATTTGGCTGAAAGTGAGCAGCGAAGTGTCTTAACGCTTGGTTCCCTCTGCCTACAACATTATATATTCTATAAGGCCAAATGTGGCGCGGGGGTAAAAGCAACTGCAATCGCAACAGGTTGTGGGTTCGATTACCACTCAAGAAAATTTTCATTTCCTCCGCTCTGATAACGAGGCAAAGCGTGTTGAGTGGCGAACTTAACGCGGCACTTTGTCTCTACACCAGAGCGAAAGAATTTAAACAAATATATAATTTCCTCGAGTAGAAATCGATTGAATTTAGATTTATAATTTGAAAAACTATACCCGCTTGAACTACTTGATTATTCATTTAATAAACAGAACTGACAACTATAATAACTTCTAATATGATTTCTATAAGGCATTTTGTTTGTTTGTTTTGAATTAAAAATATCCACCGATGTTGATATTTGATATTTATAATTATATACTAATTATTTGTTATACATTAACTTTACATTCTTTTTACTTATGTTATGTGTTTTTATTGTTGTTTTTGATTTTGTGAGTTTTAAAATGATGATTCATTTTAAAACTCACGAAATAACTATTTAATTCACTTTTTCAGAAACAACCTTAAATGTTAAATTATTAATTTGGGTAAGAATTCTTAATATTCTTTGTAAAATGATTGCATATTAATTCTTGTACAGTTTTAAATCAGTTACATATATTATTAGCTAAATGTAGGTACAATTGGTAAATATGTAGTTATTACAGAGTACACGTAGAAAGGATGTTTTTAGGCATTTTTATATAGATTGAATTCAAACGAATGAACGAACAGAAGAATTTATATATTTACTTAATATTTCTTTGAAGATCAAGTCGTTCTTTAACTCTGTGATGAATTAATTACGACTTAAACTGAACTGTAAAGAAGGTCGCCTTCACCGACAATTCAATTTTCTTAATTTGTAGTTTGTGCTATAAGCAACTGTGCTTGAAAAAAATATATTTTATCAACGGACATATATTTAAGATGTTTCTAAAGTTATTCTATGGCCGAGAATCTTACCAGCGCCATTCAGGAAATGACGTCTTATGCACAGCGCCATCTATTGAGCTTATAGTTGAACTGTAACCATTCGATTATAAGTATAGATTACACTTAATATTAAACTATATTAATCAAAAATTTTACGTTGTAGTTCGTTGTTTGAATTCGGTTTTTTTATTAAAAAATAATTTATTCAAGTACATATATGTATTTACACGATAGCAAAACACAATTAAACGATTTTAATATTTTTGTCTGTCTGTTTCTCTGTTTATCTGGGCTAACCGCGGAACCAGCTGAACCGATTATTATGAGAGTAACTCTAAAATATAGAGGGGGTTCTAGAGCAACATAAAAGCTATTTTGATACAATAAAAAAGTTATATAAATTTAAAGTATATTGTTTGACAAAATTGCTACTTTATAAAAGATTTTTTTTTGTATTGAAATGGATAAATCTATAGTTTTCAATGATTTGTTGCTTAATATTGTAAGCAAATTATTATTTGTATGATGATAGAAAAAAAAAGAGATTATATGATTATAATATAGACCGAGGAAGTGAATTATTTATTTACATTTATATTGTGATTTCTTCGCTCTGGTGTCGAGGCAAATACCCTGCATTGTGCGGGATACAGTGTGAAGCTGATGATTAACATAGACCGAGATTTCAAGATATGTATTTTAACCCGAAATTTTTGCGGCATCGGAATTTATGTGGGAAAAACTGCGTTTGCAGTTTGCAAGTTTTGCAGTTACGGTTTACGTACACATATGTGAAATAACTAAATATTTTTTTCTTTTAAATACGAAAATCAAATCAATTCCCAAAATACTTAAAATTGCGATTTATTTAACGTATAACCAAAATAAAATAATTAATTCATGCTTAAGATTTTGTACCTCAAAAGGAAAAAAAACGGAACCCTTATAAAATCACTTTTTTGTCCGTCTGTACTTCTGTCAACACCATTTAACATGAGATTGCGTTGAGGTATCAATCTGATATTAATGTCAGATATTCAGGTATACAGTTCATGGTATCTCTTAGTTAATCACTAAATCTGTTAACATAGTAGTAGGAAATTAATTAATTCAATGTAAATGACGAATGTTACAAAATAAAACTTAAATAAAAACAACTAAGCCGATTTTAGATATATAATGCTTAATTCAACACTTACATCGTTTATATGAACATAACGGTTTTTTTTTTCAAAATAATTGAATATCCTTATAAAAATTACGATAATACATACAAAGGTTTTGATAATTTTCACATTAGAAATCACATAAGTGCGTTGCAAACACACAATATATATTAAAATACAAACGTAATTCAGTGTATTAAATATTATAACTAATTCAGTAGGTTAAGCGGGCGAAGCCGCGAGCGAGGCGCTAGTAAATAAATAAAATATTAGCTTTCTTCCCAATATTTGTATTCGCTACCCTCATGCTACGTAACTACTGTACTAATGACATCATATAATGACATCTAACCTAATGACAAACACATCAATTTTCCTCCTATTGTTTATATTTGGTCGTATCTCCTGAATGAGGTAGTGAAGTGCTCCAGATTTTTTTATACATATTTATACCTAACCGTTACGTTGTTTTTGAGGCTGTCTTGGCGTAGCGGCACAGAGTCCCGCTAAACGCGACGGTCGGGGTTAGATTTTTGGGGTATGAATATTCCACAAGATAGATTGATTATTTTCATATCTTCACATAAAGGGCAGCGTTGAGATCTGTCATTCAACATTCAAGGTCTCGAAAATTCCAACGGAGGAGGAATTTGAGAAGATAATCTACATCTTTTAATCAGCTTCACGCTGTATCCCGCACACAGCAGGGTAGGCAAAGGGAATCTAATGTTAAGACACTCCGTTCCCCACTTTCTGCTGAATTCTGGAGGCATTGTGTGTTGAGTGGCAGAACTCAACGCCGCGCTTAACCTCGACACTAGAGCGAAGAAATGGAAATATAAATTTAAGTAAATCATCAATTCATCTCCTCGAGTGGGGATCGAACCCACAACCAGTCGGTTAGTTACACCTCGTGCCGCTGTGCCACGACCGGCCTCGACATCATTTTTCTATTTATTTTTGCTAAGCTGGAAATTGTGATGCTATGTATATCCTGATGCGGGAGGTCCAATTGTTTGAATCTTATTTTGGAGCAGCCTTTGTTACAACTTCAAGTTTTCTTTATTCCGTTCCTTTTGTTAGATATTTCGAAAACCTTTGGTTAAATTATATAATTTTACAATGCTGTAAAAATTATACGTAGATGACATGACTTAGCGTCTTGAATAAAAAAATCTTCGAAACTATGTTCTCAATTCTTCCTGTCTGATTGTTTTATAAATAAGGATATTTGATTCCATTATCTGACATGTAATTACTCCAAACCGGAAGAGGGAACCTAGTGCTGAGACGTACTTACCGTCGAAATATAGATATACCATATTTTCGAAATATAGCATGTTACGTAACATGTTGTGTTTTGTGTTTCACAATTTTTATTTATTATATGTTAATAATGCCTCTTCAAATACGCAAATATATAGTACGGAGTAATTCTCAAGATGTTTCGAAATTTTCGAAAATTTTTTGGACATTTTCATCATAAGAATGACCATGTTTAATCATTCAAACTACTATTACACAGCAGTACTTATAATTTCAAACCAATATCCACGAGGATGGTAATGATAACCTTCAAACAGCCTATAGCCCTACACCTGAAATTTCTGGTGCTTTCTGGTACCCTGTTCCTGACCTACTTCTTCATTGTACACGTGTCACTCGGTATATTCACACGTCTCGTTCTAGCCTATTTAAAAAAAGTGGCACATTTGAATTATTCAAGATTTTTGTTTAAGAGCACCCTCGAATTTCGAGGAAATAATTTCAAACGGGAAAACTTACGGTGCAACGTTGCCTCGACCCCATTTTAGTTGGTTACTTAATTTAAAAAAAATTGGATTCTGTTTTACTATTGATTATTGATAGTTAATTGATTGTTGGACCTGTGTAGTACTAGCTTATACCATGGTACCATTCTAATCTAGAGATATTTTTTCAGTTGCACTGGAGCAAACTCCAAGTAAAGCTTTGTGAGACATTTGTTAGTGTAAGGGGTTTTTTTAAAATTTCAGGGTAATTTTTTTGTTATTAATATTTCTGGGGTGGGCACAAGATGATGTGGGGTGGGCACTGAGCACCCGGCCAATTCTATTCCTACGCCAATAGATACTACCCGTGCCTTTGCTCCTGTGGCCAAACTAAGAGTTGAGTATTATATTATAACACTATAATATTATATTATAATACTAACACTTTTAAGATTGGATTGGATTGTATCAACAAGTTTAAGCGTTCTTTAGTTTTACCATGTATCCTGCAGGCAGCACGATAGGGAGAGAGGACCGTCCTAACGAAGTGTTATGATACTCCGTTCTTAACCAATCAATTTTTCGACTCATCTTTCGTGGAGTGGAGGATGTTGAGTGGCAGAACTCAACGCTGCGCTTTGTTTTGTTACTAGAGCGTGAAAAATTCACTCTCCTGAGTGAAATTGAACCCAAAACGCTGCCAAGACGGCCCCCCTTATGTACCTAAGTTTGAGTAAACATAAGTATAATTACTTAAAAATTTTAATTAAACCCGTTTCGTGGAGAAGATTAAGACATAGTGGAAATTTATGTATATAAAACTTTTCCGATAGGTATTGAGTGACTGACAGACAACGCACAAAGAAACTACTGTACTAAGAAACGTCCAAATTTGTGATCAAGTGAAGAAGTTAGTTAGAGAGTGGTTGAGACTTTGACGCAAAAATACGAAACGGATTTTAGTGAAACTTTACAGTAATATAGCTTACGCATCGGAATAATACATAAGCTAGAATTTATGTAAAGATTTTGTATGTATGTATAATTTGCCCGCTTAAACTTATTGTTATAAAATAACAATAAGCTTAAATGGGTGAAGCCGTGTGTGAGTCGTTATGTTATATCTTTATTTGCGGCGTTGAGCTCTGCCATTCAACACGCAATGCCTCCAGAATTCGGCAGAAAGTGGGGAACAGAGTGTCTTAACACTGGGTTCTCTCTGCCTACTCTACTGTGTGTGGGATACAGCGTGAAGCTGATTTAATTTAATTTATGTATTCAAAGTGCCAAATCTTATTTTTGGTGAACATGGACCTTTGACGGGTGCGGACGGGTAATTTAAAATTTTATTAATTAAAATATGCAAGATACGTTTGTCAATATATAATCAAAACCAAAGCAAGCTTTATACAGTCAATTTTGTTTAAGTTACCTATGTCCTTTGCAATATTTATAATAATATGTATACAAAGTTTCATGTTAATCGGTTGAGTAGTTTTGACGTGTAGCGTAATATATAAACTTACATTCACATTAATAATATAATATATAGTATAATTTATAAGATTTGAACTAATAAGATGGATATTGCCATATTAATTTTTGCAATATTCCGCAACAAAAATTCCATTCAATCCCTCACATTATATAACATTTTTAATCTATAAAAAATATTTATATTCTGTATTTGTGTATACATTACACCTTATTACGTATACGCACGTCAAACGATCACTTTAAAATTCAATAGAAATTCAAATGATTTTTTAAAAATATTTTAAACGCCGAAAAAGTTTAGCTTTTAAACACGTGTTGGTATTTATTAAGAAAATGGAAACGATGACGTTATACATTCTATTTGGAGCTTACTAAAACTGTGGCTTTTATTTTCAGCTTCACGCTGTATTCTGCACACGGCAGGGTAGGTAGAGGGAACCTAGATACCTAGTATTAGCTCCCACTTTCTCTCGAATTTTCGAGGCATTGCATGTTGAATTGCGAAACTCAACGCTTAGAAATAAAAAAATCAAAATAAATATATTTAAAATATTTCACTCCACGAAAGTAAGAATCGAACCCACAACGCTTCTCACGCTGGCTGGCTGACTTTATGGTTTTTTATGATTGGAAATTTCCTATTGAATTTTGCCAGCTAAGTTGATTACATTATCCGTTACCATAGTCAAATCATTTTAGCAGGTAAACGGACATATGGGGCAGGAGAGCAAGCTTCTCATCGTTTACCACAAACAGCAGGGTAGGCAGCGGGAGCCTGGTGGTAAGACGCTTTCTCACGGACCGTTCAATTTTCGAGACATTGCATATTGATTGGTCAAACTCAATGCCGCGCTTTGTCTTGTACGGAGTATGTACGAAGAAATTATAATAATTCATTCCCCCAAATAGGACTCAAACCCGTAATTATTATGCGTCAGAAACAGAAACAGTCAGAAACTTTACAGCTGCGCCAGAACAGCCTAAAAAACCTAATATAATGTTTAAAACTAAAAAATTATACTTGAGACTTGCGACCCAAGTGTAGGTTTAAGGGGCTGCTTTAAAAGCTCGCCAGAGCTGTCCGAGATCTCTACCTACACCAAATTCAAAATACCTCCTTCGAAGTATGTTCTTGAAACGAACTGATGATAGTTCTGTCTATATAGATCGAAATGTTTTAGCAAACTGTAAAGAGATTTTGCTGTTGTAGCTGTCGCTGCTACTTCTATCGCCTACAAATTAACTTTAAGCATATACCTGCCAGTTTGTTCGTATAATTTTCAAGGCTTAAGCTTTGAACAGCTTTGTACATATAAACATATTTTTGTAAGATTTTAGAGTAATTTTTTTATTATTAAAATTTCTGGGGTGGACATAGGAATATTCTGGGCTGAAACCGGCCCAACCTGCCTCAACTATTCCTACATCATGGGTGTAGGAATAGTGGAGGCCGGTTGGGTGTGAGAGTCCCACGTGTGAGAGTATCAGCGTAGTTTGATGAACATATGGCTTCGTGGTCAAAGCGTTTAGACAGTGTAAGGAATTATTATTTATACTTATTATTTATTTAATATGTGTCATTCATATGTTTCAATGTTGTAATTTATTTATTTATTATTATTATTTATAACGCTGCGCTTTGTCTTGTTACCAGAGCGATTAAATGATAACAATTCTTTCCATCGAGTGAGAATGGTACCCACGGACGTCGCGTTTGCAGACAGAAGCTATATCGCTGCTGCACGACGATTGTGAATAGAATACACTTTGCTTAATAATACACTTTTAACCTTACAGATCAAGCAGAAAATTTATAAAACAAAAGCCTAGACATAAGATTGAAAATCGTTTGCGCATTAAAAAAAGTAAAGAAAACACAAAATGGCGGATAAAACGCTATAAATATGGCGGCAAACTGTCAACAGAGGCAGTCGCGAACGGGGCTCGTTCCGCCAAAATTCGGAGTGTACACTCGAGAAATTTCTTTTTAGAAAAAAATGAGTGCGCTCGTGTTAATTGCATTTCTGATATTCATTGTTTATATAAAATGGTTTTCACGTAAAACTGTAATTTGGAAGAAAGTGAATAAATATGGAGAGAATAAAGTAGACAATTTAAAAGTAGCCCCCGGACCGACACCTTTCCCTGTTATTGGTAGCATGCACTTGTTGGGCACCAGCGAATCTCCCTTCCAGTCTTTTACGGAATTATCTAAAACTTATGGCAACATTTATAGTATAACATTGGGCTCGGCGCAGTGTCTCGTTGTCAACAATTTAGAACTGATAAGAGAGGTCTTGAACCAAAATGGCAAATTTTTCGGCGGAAGACCAGACTTTCTGAGGTTCCACAAGCTTTTTGCTGGCGATAGGAATAATTGTGAGTATTAGTATTTATTCTTTAGTATTATTTTTATTAATTTGGCAGCGTCTGACTGTTAATGCGACGATTGTGGGTTCGATTCCCAATTGGAGGGATCAAAGAACGGCGTTGAATTCTACCAACAAACAACACGCAATGTCTTCAAAAATTCACGCACCTTGCTATATACAGGACACACTGTAAAACTAGAAAAATATCGGTCAAGTGTGAGTTAGATTCGTCCACTCAGGGTTCAGGATCAATTTCAGAATTAAAGGTCAACGGGAGTTACAATTTTATGAAAATTGACAAACTTAAATTTGCATTAACTCATTTCGTCTACAAACATAAGTTTGTAACTAACTTTTCTATGAAATATCTATAAATGTTCATATTTCGGACTGTAGTAAATTAATTCTCCCATAATTTAGGCTATGGCGCGAATTCCATATAAAATGCAGTAACAAATACGCACAAATCTTTCTATCTTTTGATTATGTTGAATTACTTAATTATTAAGCTTAATTTTTGGTGTCCATCAAGGGACCGTAGACCTAATTATTTGATATTAATTTCAGCTTGATACCTCCACAGGATCTCGAAATAAATGATCTTGATAGATGGACAACAAAATGATCTTAGGGTTCCGTTTTTCCTTTTGAGGTACAGAACCCTAAAAAGGTGGTGATAAGCCACTTTGTTTTTCAATCAAATGCCCCACACGACACTTTCCTGCCCCAAATTCTCGCCCAATTCTTAAATTATTGCGTGTTGAGTGGCGGAAATCAACGCCACGCTATGTCTTGTTGCCAGAGCGAGGAAGTAAAAATATTAAACATTTCATTCCCCCGAGTGGGACTTGAATCCACAGCGGTCGCGCTTATAGTTGTTCGCTTTTGTGTCTGCGCCACGACGGGTTCAATTTCATTTGAAATTTCTTTAATATTATATTAAACTTACATATTAATTACTGGATTTGAATCCTTTAACACGTCTTTATAACACAGAATCTAAATAATAACTGACATTATAAATTTTACTTGTAGTATATCATATATAACTTAAAGCTTTTTTTATATAGGATTTATACAGGTGAATTAAAAACTAAAAGATCCTGACATAATATAGGCATATTAAAAAAAAATAGGTGATGAAACTGTAGAAAAATATGGCAAATTAATGAAAATATCATTTCACCGTTCCGACCAAGACAAAGCGCGGCGTTGAGTTCCGCCACTTATCACACAATGTGTCAAGTTCAGGCGGAAAGTGCAGTATCCAGTATCCGTCCGTGTTTTTCTGTTTATGTGACGCTGCTTTTTTGTCGTTTCCTATATTTTATAAGAGAACCTGTAACCTTAAAATTAACAATTCAAAACTAAATATCACGTTTTAATGATCCATCTCTTCTTAGACGTTACGTCAAAATTATTAGTATGTTAATTATAAAGCTTAAACTTGGGCAAATATTACCACCGCACGTACTTTCCTTTCTTTAATTAAGAAACCCTGCAAATTAGTATTAATCCATATATTTCTTTATAAAATTCATCGAAACACAAATCAAATAATCTTCACGCTGTATCCCGCACACAGTATGGTAGGCAGAAGGAAACTAACGTTATATACACTCCGTTGCCCACTTTCCGCCGAATTCTGGAAGGTTTGCGTATTGAGTGACGGAACTCAACGCCGCGTTTTGCCTCGACACCAGAGCGAAGTAATTAAAGTATAAATTTAAATAAATATTTCATGCACTATAAGAGGATATCCTGAAATTTCTTGAAATTTCGGGCACGAGATTTTATATTTTATAGTCGACGCAAACAAATTTCTTTACCATAATTTTCTTAAAATAAGTTTAAATATTAAATAAGTCTATTAGATTATACTTAGTATGCGCGGTGTTGAGGTCCACCCCTCAACATACAATGTCTCGAAATGTTGAATGGAGTGTCTTAACACTTAACACTTGGCTTTCCTTGCCTAGTCTGATATGCATTCATTCATTCGGGGACTTGAAATTGCTGGACACGGGACAACACACAAAATTCCCGGATTCGGATCCCGGACACTCCCCGATTTCCCGGCTATCTGGCAAATCTAACTCCCACTAATATACGTGAATAACTTCAAACTACGAAACGGATTTTAATGCGATTTTCAAAAATGAACAGAATGGTTGAATGTTTATATGTATAAAAAATATACGTATATTATATTAATCAGGCATACACGCAACATTTCGGATCATAAAAAGAAAACTGCTTATATAGGACGGATATAGAGTTATTTTGGACTATTCGTTAGTTACGGATAATATTGGGTTATTGATATTAGATTTTTGAGATTTTATTTTTTTAAAGTATCTTTTATTGTCATTTTGTGACAGATATTTATTGTTAATTTCTTAATAGTAACAAAAGTTTTTCGTACTTATCGCTACACTGTACTAAGCGCTAGTATAGGTATATTCAGTCAGAAATACTTTAAAACAAGTCTCACTTAGATTCCGCCCATATTCAAAAATTTGTTAAATTTTTTATATTGGATTGAGTTACGTTTATGAACAGTTTATTTTTTAGTTGTTACGTTTCAACTATTAGTCAAAGCGGACGAAGTCGCGTTCAAAACAGTAGTTTTTTTTTAATATAGGATATATAAAAATACCAGACTATCTAAATGACCTACAAAAGAGTATTTGTAATTTGAATAAGGTAAAGGTATGTTTGGTCCAAGTTTAGTTATAAATAATATTTATATTATAAAAAGGTTTTTCAGCATAATGTATCCTTAATGTTAAGATTCTCCGTATTCATTAAGACATTTCCGTTCCCCATGCGCAATTCTTGAGGCGTTATGTGTTGTGTGGCTGAAGTCAACGCCGCAGTTTGCCTCCTTACCAGAGAGAGGAAATAAAAATATTACATATTAGCATACCCTCGCTCGGAACCGAACCCATAACCGTCGCGTTTACAGTTATAAGTATGTGCTCCTCCATTTTGCAATTAGCAAATAGTGCTTTTTATTCACACATGTAATTTTTTACCAAGAGGAGGCCGGCGTGGGGTCGTAACAAAGCATCTGATTGTAATTGAGAATCTCATTTTTGAGATTCGGAACGGAATTCAACGCCAAGTTTTGTTTAAAATATAATTATTTGTCCGAGAGGGGATTGAACCTATAATCGTCACACTTAACGTCATACGCTGTGACGGCCTCAATTTATATTTATAATATAATTATTATTGTGTTTGTTTTTATTAAATCTAATTTAATGTAAATCGCTTATGCCTTTAACTTAAGTAGCGGGTTGAAATTTGAGACAACTATTAAATGCGTAGCGCCATTTAAGTAGATAACTGACTTCAAATTAAATTATTATTATAAATTTGACACCGTTGTGTCACAGTGGGGCACCATATGACTGTGAGCATGAAGCTTTTGGGTTCAATTCACACAAGAGATTATGAATAACTGTTATTTTTTTTTGTTCTGTTAACAAGACAAATCGTGGTGTTGAGTGCTGACACTCAACATCTATGTCTTGAAAAATCTCCCTGACAGTCTGTGATATCGGATATAGCGTGAAACTAAAAAAATATCACCAATTGAGAGGAATTAGGGAAACTAGTATTAAGACAATCTATCCTAATATCATAACACTAAAAAGCTTGTTTGGTTGAACGCGCTAATCTCAGGAACTAACGGTTCGAATTAATTATCAACGATAAGAACTGTAAGTACTACCCATTTAGATGTCATGAAGCCACTTAAACACATTTTTTTAACGATCAAGCAAAATCAAAATTTTGAAATATAATACTTAGATTGTTTATAATTTTAGAAGCTTAAATAACGTAATATGATATTTTACTGAAATTGCGTTATATATTTTATAGAATTGAGGCCATCGTGATGAATCAGGACAGCGTGATGGTTGTGGGTTCGATTCTATTGCAGGACTTCCCATACTTTTTTCTCATAGACCGTTTACAAAATTTTTTTGGTTCCGGTGGACTAACTATAAAAATTTGCGAAGTTGCTGAGTTCCAACCACAAATTAATAATCTTCAAAGAAATATATATTACTTAATTTATTAATTGTGGTTATTTAATTACTTGATTGTGCTAGCAGTGGATATCAAAAATGTAAAGTGACTCTAACCAACTTCACTATTTTTACATCTACTCACAGTGCGAGGAAGGAATGAATCAAAAATTTAAGAAAACTTCTGTAATTATTAATGATAATTTTTATCATATTTTAATTTGATATGACGATTTTAGTGTAATTGAGATGAATCTTCGTAGATACGCGCTTACGAATTGTGAACTTTGATTTTTTGCCACGCCTACGTCAACGTAGATCCCCGTCAAAACTCTCGAGGACCCTGAGGGTCCACCTGGACCACTTTGGGAACTAAAGGCCTATAGCTTTCCTTGATAAATGGACTATTTTATATTTTTGTGTTATAAATTATTTTTCAACCTACCCCAACCAACCACATACAAACCAGTAGTTACTGAGAAAAGTACGTTCAACAGAACTCAAACGAACTTTTCAGCTTTATAATATTTGTATAGAAGTATAGATAGACCTAACAACACCATAATTCTGAACAAAAATCGGTAACAAAATATGTATGTCTTGACGTCAGTAGAATATTATGCATACAAAGGTACTTACGTTTGCGCATATATTGAAAATGATCGACTAAAATAGAATGGATTCAGAATATATTTAAATCTTAAAGTGATACTTTTTAGTGATGTATTGGAGAGAAAACAGAGTGTTCAAGTTTAAAAACAGGGGTATTTATAGCGGCTTCACACTGTATCTCGTATTTAGCGGATCATTAAGAGAGAACCTAGTGAACCTAGTTAAGAACATAAGAGGAATGCAAACAAAAAATAATTACTATGTAAAAAATATTAAACGAGCTTTACGATTTATCCTGCATATAGCTGGGTAGATAGAGGGAAATTTAGTTAAACTTCTTTTCCCTACGTACTGCCCAATCTTCAACTTTTTAAAGCTAACAGTCTTTACTTTATTTGGAGTTTTTAGTATTAAAGAAGTAATTTAAAGTATTTATAATTTTATATTTATTTAAAAGTTCCAATAAAATAAATATTAATAAGATGATATATTTTAACAATATTTTTCATTGTTCACAGCTTTGGCGCTATGTGATTGGTCGAATCTTCAGCTGCGTCGTAGAAACCTGGCAAGGCGTCACTGTGGCCCAAAACAGCACACCGATAATTTTTCAAGAATTGGATCTGTCGCTACCTTCGAATCTATTGAGTTGATCCAAACCCTCAAGCATATGACCAGGTCATCCACTAATGCCATAAATTTGAAGCCACTACTTATGTCCACTGCCATGAATATGTTCTCCAATTATATGTGCAATGTAAGATTTGATACCGAAACTGATACAGAGTTCAGAAAAATCGTGGATCATTTTGACGAAATTTTCTGGGAGATTAATCAGGGGTACGCCGTTGATTTCTTGCCATGGTTAGCACCATTCTATAAGAAGCATATGGATAAACTTTCGAATTGGTCACAAGAGATTCGCGCCTTCATTCTATCCAGAATCGTTGAACAGAGGGAGACCGATTTAGATTTAGAAAGTCCCGAAAAAGACTTCTTGGATGGTTTGTTGAGAGTGCTACGTGACGACCCTATTGTAGATAGAAACACTATAATTTTTATGTTAGAAGATTTCTTAGGAGGACATTCATCAGTAGGTAACTTGGTTATGCTATGTCTTACCGCTGTTGCCAGAGATCCAGAAGTAGGCAAAAAAATCAAAGCTGAAATTGACGGAATCACTAAAGGCAAACGAGCCATTACATTAGCTGATAGAACTCTAATGCCATATACTGAAGCAACAGTCCTAGAGTGCCTCAGATACGCTTCATCCCCCATCGTTCCTCACGTTGCAACAGAGAATGCTAATATCGCCGGCTATGGAGTTGAAAAAGGAACAATTGTCTTTATTAATAATTACGAATTAAATACATCCTCTAAATATTGGGATGAACCTGAAAAATTCGACCCATCTCGTTTCTTAGAAAAAACTAAAGTGAGAGCGAGACGCAACTCTCAATGCGATTCAGGGATGGAATCAGATGGAGAAAGAACTGGACCAATAAATAGAGTGACAGAAGTTGAAAAAGAAGTAGTTAGTGTAAAAAAGAATATTCCCCACTTCTTGCCTTTCAGCATCGGTAAAAGAACGTGTGTAGGACAAACTTTGGTCACGACAATGAGTTTTGTTATGTTCGCAAGTATCATGCAAGAGTTTGACATAGCAGCAGTAAACAAAGAAGATTTGAGACAGAAACCAGCATGTGTAGCTCTGCCCAAAGATACCTATCACTTATATCTTTTACCTAGAAAGCACTGAACTCATAATGTTAGAAAATACCCACCCATTTGTATTTGTGTTCAAATTTAGGAACGAAACATCAAATTTTTGCCATAATTGTGAAAATATTGACTGTTCATGATATCTTAGAGAATTGGTACCACTTTGGCCCATGGCTATTATGCTGGACCTAAATTTTGGACGCAACATATGTTTGGGATCGCTCAAAACTTATTTATTTGATGGATAACTTATAGTGGGACTGGATAGATGAGATATATAATATAAAGCGGCTAACCCGTGAATCTCAACGGGTTTACGCAACGGATCAATTAGGATTTTAATGAAACGACTGTTTTTGTCTGGTGGATTACGATTATATTAATGAATGAAATGAAATTCTTTCGCATAATTCTATTATATTTAGATTGTGATATAAAATAAATGTTACTCATATTTTTATCTGTGTGTTTGATTTTCACATTCTTTTTTTTTTTGGATTTTAAGTAGTCACAATTGCTTGAACAAAATATATTCGAAATATAGATACCTCAAAAGTTTACAAAGCTACTAACAGTAATAGTCATGAGTTTCACACTATACCCCTCATATAGCAAGGCAGGCAGACATAATCTAGTATTAGGACAATGAACCATTTTAAACTTTGCATGTTAAGTAGTGGACCCCAACGCCGCGCCCTGACACAGTGGAGAAATGAAAATAATTTATTTTCGTAATTTCCCATAGCGTCACGACGGCCTTGATAGCAAAAGTAATTTATATTTAGTAATCTTTAGATTGTTAAAACAATTATACTAGAAGCTATACTGTTAAAATAGGGTGTGGAGTTGAGTTCCGCCACTCAATATATAATGCCTCCATAATTCGACGGAAAGTTGCAAACAGCAGTTTTTAATTAGAAATGGAGCATCTTAACACTTGATTTCGAGTTTCCGTATTCCTACCCTGCTATGTGCGGCATAATGCGTAAAGCTAAAAAAATAATTTTAAAAAAATTATCAATGACTGAACTGAAAGCCCTAGGTTTAAGCTGTAAGTTAATTCTAATTAACATATGTGTACCTATAAGGTTCTATACAAAACGCCTGTGAATTTAAAATAGTAATTTATATATCTCAATTTATATATGTCGAACAAGGCTCCCCACATATATTTTCAAAAACCAAGTCACAGTTACACGGATTACGACAATTTGAACATGAAGTAACTGCTGTTAGCCCTATAGGCTTACAGCGACACCAAGTGGGTAGGGCAGAGGGTACTCTGGCCCTAAATAATTTGCAAGCACTATGTGGCTGCTTGACAGGATGTCAATGTTTGCAAGGGTGTATTCTGCGGGACTTGAACCTCGGCATTCAGCCGTCGATCGGGCTGAGAAAGTCCCTATTCTAAGCAAACCAGTCGCGATTTGAAGACGTATCTGGGTACATATTAGACTAGTTTAAAGGAGCTAACGGTATCCAACCGCTGGGCCCAGTCTACCTAAAACGCGGGCGAGCTGTGGATTAAGACGGCGTTTGTATAGTGTTTTCCCTACCTACATTTAACAAGAAGCTTTGCGGGCGTTTGGGGTTGCGTTTTGAATGAAGGATATAGTCACGAGTATTAACGACGAGGGGGTTTGGGTGTGAAGCTGCGAGCTCAAAGTAGCACTTCGAAAGCTTTTGAAGTGCTCTATTATCGATTACAGTAAAAAGTCTCTATGAAGGTCGACGTTACGTACGTGACAGAAGCAACCTGCTGTGATACGTTAGAATTCATTTTATACCTTTTGAAGGGGGTCTTTTGAATTTGGTGAGCACGAATGCTACACAAGCGTAAGATAGAATGGAGCTAATAACAGTTTTGTAGAGTGCCAACTTATTTCTAAGAGACAGAGACATTTTAATACGCTTGCCTATTAACGGATATAATCTGCTGAAAACAAAAAAAGCTTTTTGACAAGCTTTCTTGATATGGGGACTGAAAGAGAATCTAGAGTCTAAGACGACGTCTAGATATTTGACCTATTTTTCCGACCTATTTTTATTATTTAGGGGAGCCTCTGTTGACTTTCGGAAACGCAGTATCGAAGATACTGGAAAAAATTCTCGTAAAAAGCGCAAGGACCCCCCGGAGGGCATGTTAGAAGAGGTTGATGACAGTGGACGAGGCGAAAGAGGTATGCAGGGACCGTAGCGTTTGGCGCTCCGTTCTCTCTGACTATCCCTAGGAATACAACGTGAAGCTACATTACATTATTATTACACAAATATTAGTTAAATAAATTAAACATTCAAGAAATTTCCTTAAAAGAAATTAATTTTAGCACGTTTTAAATCATAATATTAATTGCTCATAACTTACTTTACGTCAAGTATTGTTTAGAGTTCCTTAAAACAAAAATTAAATACAAGTACATAAGATTACACATCCACACATTCCACAAAAGAGATTTTTTTATTGCGGTATTAAGCTCAGCCTTCATCCCTGGTCTGAAATAAGAAGAGATTTCACTTTAGGTGAGCTAAAGTGAAATAGAATTTCAAATAGACTTTGGAGCGGAATATTTAAACATATGACGAAAATAACATACTAAAAGTATTTTTAAAATTTTAAGCCGACTTAAAGTATTTACTAGGTCCCCTCCAGAAACTCATGTCTCAAAAACTACTGAAAAGATTTCAATGAAATTTGGTTTGTTCCTTAGGCCATGCACTGGGATCTTAATCCCCGTGTCTGTTTTTTTAATGAAATTTATTTTTAAGAATGATACGTGATAGTAGAATAAATTACACCAGAGTTGCCTAGAAGAATCTTGCCGCAATCACCTGTAATTAAATTTTTGGTAATGCGTTTTTGGAAAAAAATTGCACTCATAAGTTTTTTATGTAAATCCCACATCATTTGAAAGAGAATCGCACGTAGTATTGGAAAAACAATGGTTGCCACCTCTCAGTCTACCACAACTCCAGGGTTGCCTTGTTTAAACAGGTCACTTAATGTTGATAATTTACTCTCATATGTTTTTTTAGTGAATTATATGTATATCAAATTGAAGCTTATTTTTTCCTCAACACTATAACACAATGTGGTTGCCTGAAAAATAACTACCGCAAGCAGAGGTTGCCATCATTTGAAATATTTTATTCCGATCCCAATGGACTATGAGAATAGACGATTAAATGTGCGGCCTTACGTATGTGCGGCCGACTTATATTTTAAAGAAAAATATCATGTATCTTAAAATGATAAAATCAATGTTTTTTTCTAATTGTTCATATGTTAAATGAAGATTTTAATCATATTAAGTACATACAGAAAACTACGTAAAAATGAAATCATCCTTGTTATTCAAGTTAAATAA
This sequence comes from Heliconius himera, assembly GCA_021202915.1. Classification (NCBI taxonomy): domain Eukaryota; kingdom Metazoa; phylum Arthropoda; class Insecta; order Lepidoptera; family Nymphalidae; genus Heliconius; species Heliconius himera. The sequence continues at coordinate 296,686 of JAJHJA010000490.1, forward strand.
TAAAGTTATAATATTGTCTTTGCTGAATCTCTTTTATAAATATTAATATTCGTTTAAATTATAATTTTAAAACGAATAAACTATTTAATTTAATAAATGTTTACAAATATCGGTCTCCTAAGGTATAATTACATCATGCCTCTATAATATTGAATTGAAGAGTGAAAATTATAGCGGGTATTTTTTTTAATTAATAAATATGTATTATTTTTGCAATATAATTGTAAAGTTATGTTATTATTTTGCCAAAAAAATATCAAATAAATGCATTACCTTTATCCACGGTATCGCTTACAGTTACAATACAGAAAATCAATACTACTCTTTAGGTTGCCACGAAAAAGGAAAATAATTCATTCCCCCAAGACAAAATCGAATCACAACCACTGCGTTTGAGAGATAATAGTTGATTTAGCAAAGAATAGAATCTAGAACCAATTAATGATACAAACGAAACAAAACAAAACGTTAAATGAATAATATATTGCCAATTTTATATTTAATTTATTGTTACTACTTTGATAACAACATAATCGTGAGCAACAACGTCAACGCTGCAAACTCAATTTGTGTTGTATGTAAAAAATTAAATTAGCTTCACGCTATATCCCGCACACAGCAGGGTAGGCAGAGGAAACCTAGTGTTAAGAAACTCCGTTCCCCACTTCCTGCTGAATTCTGGAGGCATTGCGTGTTGAGTGGCAGAACTCAACGCCGCGCTTAACCTCGACACCAGAGCGAAGAAATGGAAATATAAATTTAAGTAAATATTTCATCTCCTCGAGTGGGGATCGAACCCACAACCAGTCGGTTTTGAAGTCACACCTCGTGCCGCTGCGCCACGACCGGCCTCATACGGCCGGTGTTGTATGTAAATATAACTATTCCGTATGTGTGTTTCTATGTGTCTCAATATGTTTAAAAGTATTATATTACATTTAATTGTTATTAGAATATTGATAACCGATATATTCAATTAATATTTTGTTTGTGATGATAATGAAAATATCCTCTTTGCAAAAGGTATCGTATGTACCTACTATATGCTACATTATCGGACGTAAGTTTGATTGATTCTAGAAAATCTATTTCATCATTAAAATCTAGTAACTTGGCGTTTATTTAGTCTCGAATGAGACTGATCTTTCCTCTCGTATTTATCCAAGTAATTATTAATTTGTGAACTGTTATTTAGTGTGTTCTCGTCTTGAGTTTCGTTTTCAGTTCAGAGCAGCGTTTTTTTCTCTATAATTTTCGTGAATGCTTCGGAAGTAATAAATATTTTTGGGTAACACTTTAGCTGTTATGCAGGGTGGAAGCAAATAAATTATTGTATTTAATAACTTCACGCTGTAAAGACTTTTTATGTTAAGTCACTTACGTGCTCCAAAATAACAAATTAAAAAATATATATTTTTTCGTATAAAAAAATACTCCATTGGGATTTCAACAACCACGCGCACCCCAGTATCGTCACAACACCATGTAGATAATAGAATAACAGCTAATCGTTTTTAATTCATATATTTTTTTCCTCTCGCCTTTGTGCCTTCGTCGTAAGTGGACGTGTGCTGCGAAGCTCCGCAATAAGAATCAATCTTGCATAAATCTTGGACGAACGAGGCGCCCCCTTGCACTCTCAAACAAGTAATAAAAGGTATCGTGCATACGTCATTTTCTCGCTCCGCTTCAACTGTCCGCGAACGCCGCATGCGACGCGAAACAACCATAATTGCTGTCTCAGCTTTACTCACAGCTTCGTATTACTACGTGTTGTTTTCTCGATCTGTTTTACTATTGCATTTTACGATCGATAACCAGACGCAATGAATACAAATAATAAATCTCTCTCGACATCTAATGTTTGTGAAATTGGCAAAGAAGGTTCTCCAGCAACTTCTGGCTTGCTTCGGTCGAAAAGAATGAGAGATGAAAATTTACCGGCTGAACTGGAAAAAATTAAAATAGAAATGCGGGAAATGTTCAATTATTGCTTCGCAAAAACAGCAAATGGAAGGAATAATCATAGATTTAAAAGACATACAACAAACAAACTACAATATTGAAAGTTCTATCACTTTATTAACTAGTCAAAACGAGGAATTACAGAAAAAAATTGAAACGCTTGAATTACAATGTAAGAAAGATCGAGAATATATAGTAGTTCTTGAGAATAAATTTGAGGATATACAGAGACAGTCTCGGAAAACGTGTATAGAAATAAAAAATGTTCCGAGATCGGATCGAGAAAGTACAGAAGATTTGGCCAAAATGGTACTCTGCTTCGCCAAGAATATTAACCTTGAAATGGAAACACGTGATATAAAAGATATCTTCAGACTACAGGCCAAACCCGAGAACAAGCGTAGTAGCACTCCAATTATTGTGGAACTCGGTTCTACTGTTCTGAAAACGGATCTTTTAAAAAAGGTTAAATTGTTCAATGTGAAGAACAAAAATAAACTTCGAGTGAAACACCTTGGGCACGCATCTGAAGATACTCCTGTTTTCGTCTCCGAGCAACTAACACCTAAGGCTGCACGATTATTTTTTTATTTTTTTTATTTTTTCTAGCTCGTGAGCTGGTAAAATCAACCAAATATAAATACTGCTGGACATCTTTTGGCAAAGTTCTTGTTCGGAAGGATGACCATTCACGTATTATCCATATCACCAACGAAGCCCAGGTTCATTTCATGCTGCAAGAAGCATGACTAATTTTTGTGTCAATTTTTTATCATAGTGCTTCTTGTGTGCTATGCCTTATATCGGTAAATTACGTCAGATCCCATTACGGAGATTTTTTTTTATATTTTTATTTAAATGTCATATATATTTTTCCAATAATTATAATGTATAAGTGTTTAATATGTAACTGTACACACACAATATTCTCTCACTCTTTTACACACCTCACACATAATCTGCTATTATTTGACAGTCTCACAGTTAACCAAACAAGCATAAATCCTGTTTCTAAAAGTCCCAATTGCTTACTAATCTCAGGCTTAATAAATTTGACGAAACTATATAATCAAGTAGATGGTAAATTAAAATTGTGTTCTAACCTGTTGCACATCTTGTCTGGTACTATATATTTATTTGCAACTTTAATGAAAAAACTCTTAATTCTTTGTTATTTAGCTATTGCTTCAAGTACTTACTGTTACGAATACATTTATTTTTATAGCTTTAACAATGGATAGTCATCTTACAGTGTTAAGAGATTTGGACGAGGTAAAAATAGCTGATTCCGTAGCGTGTGACGTTGAGGAACTATCCAAATATTTACCAGCCTGTAATTCAATATTTAACATCGTCACTCAAAATATCAGGAGTGTATATAGTAACTTCGACAATTTACAATTAACTTTGTCGCAAATCCCATGTGAGGCAGACGTATTAGTCTTAACAGAGTGTAGACTAAATATAAATAAAGAAATTCCACCTATAAAAGACTACTCAACATACTTTACCACAAAGAATATAAACCAAAATGATGGTGTGGTTGTATTTATTAAAAACTGTCATCAATTCGGCGTCACTGAAATGAACTTGTTGGACGCGTCTGGACTTCAATTAAGCAACGATGTAATAACTATCCTAAGCATATATAGATCTCCATCCAATGTAAATGCCGAGAACTTTATTAACTCACTTGAACGTCACCTGGACAGTATTGACCTACATAAAAATATAATTTTAATTGGAGATATAAATATTAACTTAATAGTCAAACTTACGGAAGCTACTTATGATCGTAATAATCGACTAAAATATTTGGAAGTCTTATCGTCACATGGACTGCTACCCGGACATTACTTGCCAACCAGGATGAGTAGCTGTCTTGACCACGTCATTTTAAAACTTGATACACATCAAAACTCTCCCATAGTTACGGTACTTAATACATCTGTAACAGACCATTCAATGGTATTGTTGTGCCTTGTCAGTAAATCCCTTATTAAAAAAACAAAAGTGAAATTCAAAACAGTGGTTGATTACGAAAATATATCCAAGACCCTTATTTGTACCGATATCACGCGTTTTAACAACTATAAAGACCCTAATAATTTAGCGGATGCCTTTATCAACCTAATCAGATCTGAACTACACTTAAATACTAAAATAAAACCAATCTCTAATTGCAAAAGACTGATAAAACCCTGGATGACTACCGGGGTACTACGCTGTATTAGACTCCGAAATAATATGCAATTAAAAGTAAGGTCAGAACCACATAATAATATGTTAAAAATTATATTCAAGCGATATCGTAATTTCTGTGTTAATCTTATTAATAAATCAAAACGTCAATATAATAGAAAGAAAGTGGAAGTCTCAGCAAAAGACTCAAAAAAACTATGGAGTACAGTTAATGAGATAACTCAATATAAGCCTGCTAATACTTCTAGTAGTATTCTCCTGTTGCAATCTAATAGCCCTCTAGACTCCGTCAACCGCGTCAATAATTTTTTTGTTAACGTCGGCAAATCACTATGCGAGGAGATTGCTTTAAATTTTAATCCCTGTCGCAACACTATTTGCAATGCTTCCTGTCATGTGTCGTCATTTGTACTACTTGATACTGACCCCCAAGAAGTTAACGACGTTCTAATGGGACTTGACTCAGCGTGTGCTTCGGGGTGGGATGAGATACCCGTAAAATTATTAAAATCCTGCAAGGACTTTATTGTACCTGTCGTGGTCCAATTAGCCAATTTATGTTTTCACTCGGGACTTTTTCCTAAAGCTCTTAAACGTTCCGTCGTGACACCGATATTTAAAGGTGGAGATAATAACGATGTTAACAACTATCGACCCATTTCGGTGCTAACCAGTATCTCCAAAATCATAGAAAAACTTTTGAATAAAAGACTACTTAGCTACCTAACAACTTATGATATATTATCTACTTCACAATATGGTTTTAGAAGAGGGAAATCAACACAAGATGCCGTTATTGATATGGTAACTTTAATAACTGAAAGGGTTAATAACGGCGATAAATGCCTCACCGTATTTTTAGACTTGAAGAAAACGTTTGATACAGTCTCTACGGATATACTCACTAAGAGACTGGAAGACATTGGGGTCAGAGGTATTGCTCTTTCCTTGTTTCAAAATTATTTAAGTGAAAGGAAACAAATAGTCAAAATCGATAAATTTAAGAGTAGTGAAGAAATTATTACGTATAGAGTTCCCCAGGGGAGTGTGCTGGGTCCGACGCTGTTTTTGGTCTATATAAATGACTTGTGTAGACTCGGAAATAGCGTTGGACGAGTATTCTGTTACGCAGATGACACTGCTCTGGTTTTCTCCGGGCGCACATGGGATGCCGTTAAAGCTTCTGCCGAGTCGGGTCTAGCTAAAGTTTATACCTGGCTTAATACAAACCGCCTAACTATCAATATTGCTAAAACGAATTACATTTGCTTTGCCCCTAGCAAAAGATCTCAACCATCAGAAGAATTCTTTATTAGCCTACATGCATGTAAAGACGAGCTATATCAAATGGATTGTAGCTGCCCCCGCCTTTTAAAAGTCAATTTTACTAAATATCTCGGTGTGATAGTCGACCAAAGGCTATCATCATGGCATTCACAAATAGATTTGGTCATCGAACGTATCAGAAAACTTAAATGGATCTTCAAAACGTTGCGACACGTTATGACTAGTACACTGCTAAACAAAATATACGTGGCTCTAGTACAATCAATAATAACCTACTGCATACCAGTGTGGGGCGGTGCTGCGAAGTGTAAAATGTTGGACCTAGAAAGGGCTCAAAGATTACTCTTAAAAATTATGTACTTTAAACCTTTTAGATTCCCTACTGAGAGCCTATATAAGCTCTGTAATTTGCTTTCCATCAGACAACTATACATATTGCACACAACGCTCAGCCTACATAAAACACTACCTTATGATCCTACTCGAGTCGCTAGAAGAAGGAAAGATATCGTGACGCAGTCCCAACTGAGACGTACTGATTTTGCCAGACGGCAATACCCTAGTTTAAGTGTTTTTATTTACAATTCCATTAACAGAAAGTTAGACAACAATATTTACCCTAAATTAAAGTTTAATTGCAAAAAAAGTTTAATTGAGTGGCTAAGCACACTCAACTATGAGGAAACCGAACGGATTTTAAAAAGAATTATATAGGATTTTTATCATACATACATGCGCATACACACAAACACACACACGCACACAACACACACATATATACAGACACACACATACACACACACAAACACACAACGAGCACGCAGCAAAGTACTGTATTATATAAAATTAACTAAAACTATATAAAATAACTTAAATTTAGTATTGTATAAAATTAACTGTTTAAATTATGTTTAATGTCCCAAAACTGTTACTGGCCTTAGGTTAAGAGCGAGGCATCCCAACACAAGTATTATAATTACTTTCTGGGATCGTCTCAACAATGAATTATTGTATGATTTGGGAAATAAAACAATTTTTATTTATTATTATTTTAATTCCAATATGTAATTAATGACATACTTTGTAAAATCTGTACAAATATTGACCGTAACGTTTGGCGCTCCGTTCTCTCTGACTATCCCGCAAGGGATAAAGCGCGAAGCTAAGTTAAGTTAAGTACAAATATTGACTGAAAATCTTTCAATGAAACAATCTATTTATTATTCTAAGAATGTCTTTTTTTTTTATGGAAAAGGACAAGGCTAACGAGCGTTCGGGTCACCTGATGGTAAGTGATTACCGCCGCCCACGGCCCCGTGCTACACCAGAGGAGCTACAGGTGCGTTGCCGGCCTTTAAGATGGAGATAGACGCGCTTTTTGAAGGTACCCATGTCATATCGACCTGGAAAAACTGCCGCGGGTAGGCCATTCCACAGTTCCGTGGTGCGTGGAAGGAAGTTCCTACGAAACCGCACAGTAGTGGATTGCCATGTATCCAGGTGGTGTGGATGATATTTCAGCTTATGGCGTACTGTGCGGTTAGAAAATTCGGCGGCAGGTAACAGGTCAAACAGTTTTTCAGAACACTCCCCATGATAAATGCGATAGAGAACGCACAGCGAGGAAACGTCTCTACGCAAAGCCAAAGTATCAAGCCTTTCACAGATTATTGGGTCCCCAATGATTCGAATGGCTCTACGTTGTATGCGATCAAATGGTTCAAGCTGATACTGGGGTGCACCAGCCCAGAGATGAGAACAGTACTCCATATGAGGCCGAACCTGGGCCCTATATAGGGCCAAACGGTGTTTTGGCGTGAAGTACCGTCTCGCTCTGTTGATGACCCCCAGTTTCTTCGAGGCCAACTTGACCTTGCTTTCCAAATGATCGCGATACTGGCAGTTACTCGAAACATTGAGGCCCAATATACTGATACTGGGCGCGGCTGTAAGGGGAATGTTCTGAAGGACTGGTGATACGATAAATGGGATTTTTTTTGTAGTTAACGCGCAAACTTGTGTCTTCAGGGGGTTAAACTGAACTAGGTTTATTTCACCCCATGAGGAGACATTGTTGAGGGATGCCTCAACGAAAGACACAAGTTTATTTCGGCACTGTTCGGCGTTTTCCCGAGAAAGACTTGCTCGGCCGGAGTAAACAGCGTCCACCGTGCTATCATCTGCATAGCAATGAATGCTAGAATCCTCTAACATGTCATTGATATGCAGAAGAAACAGCGTAGGGGACAGCACGCAGCCTTGGGGAACGCCAGCGTTCACGGGCATATGTTTAGAGCAAAAACCGTCGACAGTGACCTTGATGCTGCGCCCAGTGAGAAAGCTGGCGATCCACTTGCATAAATTCTCGGGAAACCCATAGGATAGAAGTTTAGCCAGGAGCACCTCATGCCACACTCGATCAAAGGCCTTCGCCATGTCCAAACTAACTGCCAGGCCCTCTCCCTTGTTTTCAATAGCCGCAGCCCAGCGATGGGTAAGGTAAACTAGAAGATCACCGGTTGAGCGACCATGGCGGAAGCCATATTGTCGGTCATTAATCATTCGGTGATCCTCTAGATAAACCAGGAGCTGGCTATTGATAATGCTCTCCATGACTTTTGAGAGCAGGGAGGTGATAGCAATATGCCTGTAGTTAGAGGGATCGGAACCATAGCCTTTCTTTGGGATCGGGTGGATAAGAGCGCTCTTCCATGAGTCTGAGACAACGCCGACTGAGTAAGAGTGCCGAAACAAACGCGTTAGCTCGGTGTCAGCTCAGGAGCACAGGATCGGAGCACTAAGGGAGAGATGCCATCTGGCCCGCTCGACTTGTGGATGTCCAAAGAGGACAGAGCTCGCCTAACAGCTGTTTGGTTAAACTTAACCTCAGGCATTGAGCTCTGGCACCGCGGGATGGTCGGCGGCATTGTTCCTTGGTCATCCAAAGTCGAGTTTGAGGCAAAGAGAGCGCCCAGGAGATCGGCTTTCTCTTTTGCCGTGTGGACCAAGATGTCATTTCCCGTGTGTAATGGCGGAAGCGAAGGCTGGCTAAAGTTGCCAAGTGCCGCCTTTGAGAGCGCCCAGAACTGATGAGTTCCGGACGGGTAGCTCTCAAGATTCTCGCCAATTTTGGCGATATGCTCGGACCTTGCTCTGGCAATTTGCCGCTTAAAGAACCTAGAGGCTCGGTTATACTTCCTTTTTGAGGTTTTCACCTCCGGATCCTTAGTAACCAGTGCCTCAGCCCAGATTTGATATGCCTCGCGTTTGCTAGAGGCAGCAAGCTTGCAAGACGTATCAAACCAAGGCTGTGACTTGCCACCGATTGGCACTACAGTGCTAGGAATATAAAGTTCCATGCCCTGTAGAACCACGTCGGCAACAGCAGCGGCACAGGTACTAGGATCATCAGAAAAGAAGCAAACCGGCCCCCAGGGATAAGATGAGTAAAATGTACGCATCCCATCCCAATCTGCTAACTCGTAGTGCCAGACGCGACGAGTTGCGGGTGATCTGCAGCTGCCGCGCTTGGTGGGCACGACACTCCGTACCAGGCAGTGGTCAGAAGACCCCAAAGGGGCATCGACGACAACCTGGTACTGTTCCGGATGTGAAGTCAGCAGAAGGTCCAATAAAGAGGCATTGTGGTTGTCCACGTCCGAGAGTCGCGTAGGCGACTCAACCAATTGGGACAATCCGTTCGCCATAGCAAGGTCAAATGCAGCCCTCCCCGCGTGGTCGGTGGTGCGTGATCCAAGCCAACTGGCATTGTGCGCATTAAAATCGCCAAGTATCACGACCTCAGCGGAGGGGATCTGTGAGAGCATATCGTCGATAGCCGATTGAATGTGCTCCATGAGCCGATCCGTTTCTGCATTACCACTGTGGGACCTGTAAAGGCATGCGTAGACCCGGGCACGATCGTCCGAGTCAATACGGAGCCAGATGGTAGACAGGTCCCGAACTTCAAAATGGGCAAGACGACGGAAACTTAGGTCCTCCCTTACGTACACAGCGACCCCGGCATGAGGCATAAAATTATGTTCTATTTTGTAGCCGGGATATTGGAGATAGGCTGTGTCGCTCGGTCGGGCAATTTGAGTCTCCGTCAGGAATAACAAGGCCGGCCGTGCCGTCTCGAGATGGTCGGGGACGGCATTCAGGTGGAGTGTAGACCCCTGATATTGCAAAAGTCCACGTTAAACGTGGAAGGGGTTGCCGTGGAGCGTACGTCTCGTTTGCCCTGTCTATTGCGCGGTACAGTGCCCTCCCCAGAATTCGAAGGGCGGCCTGAGTTTTGAGACTCAGGAAGGGATTCTCCAGCACCGGAGGAGCTGGTACCCTCCTGGGGTAGTTTGTCTTTAAGTGCCGCTATCATATTCCAGGGAGGGGTGGGGGTTGGTCTCCGGAGCCCGGCATTACCTAATGCGAAACGCAGTGGCATAAAGCCACTACTTAACGCCGGTTTTAAATGCCGGGAGTGGTATTGATCCGGTCGAGTCTGCCCATGCGTGTTGCCATTGCTGGCGACGTGACTCTACTCCACGTACTTTAGTCGCCTCTTACGACACCACCAGTACCAGGGTGATCCTATTCTAAGCCGGGATCACACGGCTAAAAATTAGTCTTTTTTAATTGTCTAAGAATTAGTTAGTTAATATTCGTGGACTTTGTGACTTGCATACTACTTTTTGGTTTTTTTAGAACATAGTAGGGCCATTAAATGAGGCCATGTCCTGTTTGAGAAAATATCAGCAATTAGCAAGATACCTGTTATATGTATATGTATATATATATATACATATACATATATATATACATATACATATAACAGGACAAATATATGGACAGCAAGATACCTGTTATATGTATATATATATATATATATATATCCTAAACGTGATAATGTTAAGTAAAAGTCAAGAGCAAAAGTTAAGAGTTGGCAACTTCTGACCGTTGGTCCAGAAACTTGGTCTCTGCAGAAAATTGGAATATTTTTCAAAACGAAATCCTTTGGTAAAGTAGAGGACGTGCTTAGTGTACACAACAAATAAAAGCTTTAAGTTAAAGTTTTCCATTTTTTTTTCACTCTTTTTTATTATTGTGTTGAGATTTTTGTACTTTTTGCTTGTTTTTGCAGCACAGTGTCTGACTGTAAACGTAACGGTTGTGGGTTTTGAATTGCGGGGAACGGAGTGTCTTAACACAAGGTTACATCCCTCTGCGTATTTTGCTATAAGCGTCATAAAACGTGAAGGTCAAATAAAATATTTCTCGTGTATGCTATTTCTATAATAGACAATTTGTAACCATTTTTAGGGTTCCGTACCCAAAGGGTAACAAGGTATTCTATTACTAAAACTCCCGAGGCTAAGATATAACTGGCAGTAGTTTGATATAATAATTATGTCAACTGACAAGGGGATGCCACTTCAGTCTATTCGTCGCCACGGATTACTGCAGAATGTTCAAAACGTTGAATTTCCAAAAATTTATAATTCGAACTATACAAGATGATTCCGGTGATTGTCAATTAAAATGTGTTATATACGCGAAAATCAATGTTCTTGAAACTTATTACAAAGATCTTAGAATAGGCTAAGATTAAAAATTGCTGTCACGTTCCTTTTTTACTTACTTCCGCATATATCAGGGTAGGGAGAGGTAACCTAGTGTTGAGGACCTTCCATTCCTCAATTTATGAGACATTGTGTGTTGAGTGGTGGAACTGCACGCCGCGCTTTGTCATGTTAACAGAGCGAGGAAAATTGACAAAAATCATTCCCCTATTCATTGGAAACCCATAAACTCGGCCAAGTTCGTTTTATTTATAGATATCTACCAATACTTATAAAAGTATAAATCACAAATAGATTTTCAATTTGACATTGCGATAGGTCAGAATACATGAATATATGGAATTTTAGATATATCTACCTAAGGTTTTAATGTTTTTTTTTTTATATTTTGAAATTTAAATTTTATTGTCGTAGGTAATGGTTGGCATAAGTATGTATGTACTGAAAAATGACAACTTCCTTTATATTTTTGTTTCTCACTTTTTTTAGCTTCACGTTGTATCATATAGTAGGGTAGGCAGAGGGAACTTGGGAACCTCATGTTAATACACTCTTTTCTTATTAAGATATTTCCGTTCCCCACTTTCCACCGAATTCCGGAGGCATTGCGTGTTGAGTGGCGAAACTCAACGTCACGCTATGCTTCCACACCAGAGCGAAGAAATGAAACTGTAAATTTAAATAAATATTTCATTTCCTCGAGTAGGGATTGAACACAATAGCCGCGTTTACAGTCACACACTTGTGCCTCTACGCCAAGACTGGCCTGATATTCAGAATCTTCAAGTTAGAATCCATTGTCAGAATTTTATATATTTTTCGTTTATAAAGATTGCTTTAAAAGATGAAATATAAAACATAGACCACTTTTCAAATCAATGTTTTTATTTGCTCATTGTTTAGTTTATCAATATCACAGAAAGTTTTAGTTTTAAAATATAATTCGATTTCTTGTAATGTTCTTCCTTTCGTCTCTGGTAATCTCCACCAAATATATGTAAGACTTAAAGACATTATCATGGCGTTTAGGAAGAATAATCCGTGATATCCCATAGCCTTTACCATATATGGTAACAAAAATATATTCAAAGACAAGGCTCCCATTAAAATTGAACAAGAAACAAAGAAACAGAACAATTTCACTTCCAAAGGATAAATTTCACCCAAAAGCGCTTCTAAAACAGGATACGATCCTGCTTTTAAGATTAAAAAATAAACAGATAATAATATCACACTAAGCCACTGAAGCAAGGAGTTGGTGCTTTTGAAGTATACAGTGACACTTAATAAAATTAAAACGCTGATAGCTACAATACTTGTTGTAAACAACATGTTTCTCATAGACATTTTGGTTATTAAAACACATGATAAGCATGAACCGGTTATTATGAAGCCATCTACAACTAACGTAAAGAGGAATACATTAGTTGATCCAGTAATTTCTGCAATAATAACAATAGCTAAGGCATTGAAGCTTAATTTTCCAGCTGCAGTCAAATAAGTTTGCATAAGAATACTCAAAAAAATAAGCTCCCAGAAATATCTTTTTTTGAATATGAATAATGTATTTTTAAATGTACTAAGAGATTTTGTTTCTTGTGCATTTCTTAATTTTGTCTTTTCCATTTTTAACATTAGTTGAAGCTCAATTTCGGATTTTTCATCGTTTCCGTGTATTTTATGAAATGTATTAGCACATTCTTCAAATTTTCCTTTAGAAGCTAGCCAATGGGGACTCTCTTCCCAAAAAAATGGTAGTATTATCCCCATGCCTGATGGTATAACGCCCAGTAGGGCAACGATCCTCCAATGCCATATATTTCCTAATGCGTGACTTATAGCTGTGCCCACAGATGGTGCTAGTGTACTTATCAAATTGAGATACAATCCTCTTGAATTGGGTGAAGCATATTCCGAAGTGGTGCATATTTTTAAAGCAAATAGACCACCTAGCGCTATTCCACCCAAAAATCTAGAAATCACAAGTGCAGTCATATTTTGGGCGAAGTATAAAATAATAAAATTCACCATCATCGGAATAGAGAAGATGATGAATGACCATCTTCTACCGATTTTGTCAGATATAATCGCAGCTAACGCCAAACCAATTACACCGAGGAAGTAAACAGATGATGCTGAAACCAAAAAAAATATACATATTATACTTCTAGAATAAATTGAAAGAAACATTTGTTCATCTTCACGATATATCCGCATATATGACATAGTAGGTAGAGGAAATCTAATTTTAAGACACTCCGTTCACCATTTCACGTCGATTTTTTCAAAGCATTTCTTGTTGACTCAACTCCTCAACGATTAAGAGTAATGGCATAATGTTTTAAACATTACTGAGACTTAAAGTATATTATATAATAGTAAGCCGATGATTGCAGGTACAACTCCTCAACTTATAATGATCAAGTTATGTCTTTGGACTTGTTTATATTAACTTGTAAGGCTCGGCTGATAATTTTAATACCTATTCTTAATAATGACAAACAATATTTTTAATTAAAACAAAAAAGGCTAAAAGGCTAATCGTGGCGCAGGACCACAAGTATTTAATGTGTTCATTACCTTGCCCCAGTAACGAGTAAAGCCAAAGAAATATTTACCTATCAATTTGTCAATTTTATTTACTTTGAAGTTTTAATATTTTTTAAATTTCAGTTTTTTTTATTTTGTGCATAAAGGTATAAGTTTTATTAACTTAAAGTACACGCAAACGGAGATGCTGTCTACGGTTAGTATGCCACATAATACCTTATTGATCATACCTAAAAAGTAAATTTCGCTATCTTCCAAAGCTATGTCATCTTTCTTCTTCAAGGACCGTATCATCGCTGCCACGTGCCCAGCAATAAATCCATTGCCTATTGAGACAGAATTTATTCCACATATTATTAGTACCTGGAATTTTAAATGCAATTTAATATTGTTAAGCTGAAGTGTTTATTTTTGTGAACGCGTTAATCGCAGGAGCTGTTGCTTCGAATTTAAAAAATATTTTTTGTCGTTTTTTTTTGCTTCACACTGTATCCCGAACATAAAAGGGTAGGCAGGGGGAAACTGGGAATCTAGTGTGAAGACACTATTTTCCAATAGAGATAATTCCGTTCTTATAATATATAATTTTGGAGGCATTGCATGATAAGTGGTGGAATTCAATGCGGCGCTTTGCCTGGGTACCAGAACCTGGAAATGGAAATATTAAATATTTCATTCCCTCTCTAGTGGTAGTAGTCTTTCTTCTTCTAAAGAAATATATTTTTTTTATATAATTTTTCAAAATAAAAAGGATTTTAAAACAATTTCTTACCTTTTGAGATATTATTGTCATCACTAGCTCCGACGGCGGCCAGCTGTACAAATGGTCTATCGTTGAACATAAGTCGTAAAATTATAAACAAGTTGCTTTATAATGATAATACATATATGTCTATAGTGTATAATTTTGCATATAAGTAAATTAAATTGAAATATCTGTCTGTAATTTTAAAATGAAGTTATTCCTTGAAGTGCATTTAGTTTTTAATTTCTAGGACACTAAAACTAAGACAAATACTTTTTACTTTTTGTCAGCCTGTTGTGTCAGAGTTACTTCGAGCACTTAGAATGTGTCATATGTCTTCTATTTTCAGCACCCGTGTAAAGACACAAGTTAAAGCTTAACTTAACTTAACTTAACTTAGCTTCACGCTTTATCCCTTGCGGGGTAGTCAGAGAGAACGGAGCGCCAAACGCTACGGTCTCTGCATACCTCTTTCGCCTCGTCCACTGTCATCAACCTCTTCATACATGCCCTTCGGGGGGCCCTCATGCTTTTTACGTGACCTTCCTCCAGTATCTTTGATACTGTGTTTTCGAAGGTCAACCGAGGTCTCCCTACTTAAAGGATCTAACTGAAAACTCAGTTATCATGTTACCAAATCCTATAACGTATAAGTCTCTATGTGACATAGTTACCACAATACCTAACTTACTGTTATTCGTAATAACCAGTTGTTACCTTAGTCTCATTATGAATCAATTTTATAAGTAAAATATGAAAAAAATATTATATTCTGTTACTTACCATAATACGCGTATAACAGCCAATGTGGTACATTGGCCTTTTAGAGTGTTTTTAGAGAAGAATAAATATAACAATAATTAACGTATAAGGACCATTGTGCAGTAAAAAAAATACTAGGATAAATATAAACAAAATACTACGGTATATATAAAGAGGATAATTATCATAGCTGATAAGCAAAGTTTCGTTTTCTTCGGATGTACCGACCTAAAATTATAGCAAATTTAAACTTTGGAAGCCTCTCCTGTAAAGTTGTGATTTCGCACTTTGGCCCTTATACTTAGAAGTCATCGATATATCATTATTAATAAATTTTATATGCTAGCGCCTACATGGATATAATAGCATTTACTTATAAAAACAAATTAAGCGTATGTCATATGTAAGGTGTCATAGTATACGAGTTTTTGGATTCAATCTATTTAAATACAAAATACGTTGAGATGAAACGCGACGTACACAACTTTGAAATTTAAAAAGGACTTTTTATAATTTATTAGCACTTTTGTATACTAATGTATTATCATAAATTTTGTTCTTTATTATTTATTTTTTCATTAAAGCTTCACGCTCTATCCCGCACAATGCAGGGTAGACAGAGGGAACCTAGTGTAGAGACACTCCCGTTCTCCACTTTCCACCGAATTCTGGAGGCCATGCGTGTTGAGTTGTGGAACTCAACGCCGCGCTTTGCTTCCTTTATTAGGTTCCTAGGCTCACAGGTTCCCTCTAATTTGCGTGTACTTTGTGACTTGCATACTACTCTTTTTGTTTTTTCAGCTTTAAGCTACATCCCGTACATAGTAGGATAGACAGAGGGAACCCGGGAACTTTGTATAAAGACACTTCCGTTCTCTACTTTCCACCGTGTTCCGGAGGAGTGTTAAATGGCGGTACTCAACGCTGAACTATATACTTATAATATGTAAATTACGCACAACATTGCCATTAAGCCATTTAAACTACTGGAGGCCATGTCCTGTTTAGAAAACATCTACAGTTATAAATAATAGCAATGAAATATAGACCTGTCCATATTTTTGTTGTTAACTATTAGGTCCAGTCCAGACCTATATATCAGCTTCGCGGTTTATCCCGCACACAACAGGGTAGGCAGAGGGAACCTAGTGTTAAGACACTCCGTTCCCCACTTTCTGCCGAATTCTAGAGGCATTGCGTGTTTTGTGGCAGAACTCAACGCCGCGCTTAACCTCGACACCAAAGCGAAGAAATGGAAATATAAATTTAAGTAAATATTTCATCTCCTTGAGTGGGGATCGAACCCACAACGAGTCGGTTTTATAGTCACACTTCGTGCCGCTGCGCCACGACCGCAATATTATAGTAATATATATCCTTTGGAGTTAAAAGTGCTAAAATATGTTTTCTTTATAACAGGTATCTTGCTATCCATATTTTTGTCATTAAATATCCTACTATTGCAATATATAGTGGGCCTTATAGGTTAACATGGCTTGTTGTTCCTCAACGCTGTGATAAAGGTACTTAGTCTAGCATTTACCTGGTGGAGATTGCCCTGGCAAATCAAGAGCAAAAGTTAAGAGTTGGCAACCCTTGGTCCAGAAACTTGGTCTCTGCAGAAAATTGAAATATTTTTCAAAACGAAATCCTTTGGTAAAATAGAGGACGTACTTAGTTTACACAACAAATAAAAGCTTTAAGTTAAAGTTTTCGATTTTTTTTTCACCCTCTTCAATTATTGTGTTGAGATTTTTGTATTTTTTGCTTGTTTTTGCAGCAGCACAGCGTCTGACCGTAAACGTGACGGTTGTGGGTTTTTTAATTGCGGTGAACGGAGTGTCCTAACACAAGGTTCCCTCTGCTTATTTTGCTATAAGCGTCATAAAACGTGAAGGTCAAATAAAATATTTCTAGTGTATGCTATTTCTATAATAGACAATTTAAAACCATTTTTAAGGTCGTAACCAAAGGATAACCAGGTATTCTATTACTAAACAACAACTTCAAGGTTTTAGCTAGTTTGAATTGTAATAATTTATCAGTAAATATTAGGCTATTATTCATTACTTCTACTAACATGAAGAAGAACAACAGAAATATGGTCAGAAATTGTAGGATGTGTTATATTGTACCTGTGTTTATGTCCAATTAAACAATGGTGGTCGGAAATATAATTGAAGATGTTGAGGAAATTTAAACATCTCACTCTCAGCTTTGTTCCCCTGAGCAATGTGACCAATTTTTACAATATACAAATGGAATAAAGATCTTTCACGTTAATATACGTAGCACATAAGCTGTAACTTTGGCTCAGTCTTGCTTTTGCTAAAAAGAATAAGTTTCCAAGTTGATATTTTGGTACTTTCTGAATGTTGGTTGAGTAAAGTTCCGTCTTACCAGCACTGCCAGGCTTTAATTCCTTTATGACAGGTCATACTAATCAAAATGACAGTGTTGTTGTATATATTAGAAACACTTTATGTAGCGAAGTTACTGAACCTAATATTAGGGAGGCAAATTGTCTTCAAATTGTGCTTTCTTCAACATTTGCTGTACTTGCTCTATATCGTCCTTCTTCGTATAAGTGCATTAATACTTTTTTAAATGGCTTGGACGACGTTTTGACTTTATTTACCAAATTTAAAACATTGGCATTGCATTGGCATTGCAATTTAAAACATTGGCATTTTATAGGTGATATCAATATTAATATAAGTAGCCCAACATCCGACTCACCTACGGAAGAATACTTAAACCTTTGTGCAACACATGGTCTGGTACCAACTCACTCTTTTCCCACTAGAAATGATAACTGTCTAGCTAGATCATATAATCATCCGAAGTCATAAAAAATCAGCTACGTATGTATTGGATGCTCCATTTACTGACCATTATCCTATATGCATATGCTGTGAAAATACGGAGAAAACATTATGTACAGAAATGACAGCAAATTCCGTCACATACGTAGCTGTTATTAGTACTATCAAAAAAAAATGATTTTACTGATATTTTGAACAGCAATGATCCAGAAGATGCTTTATTCAAAATCATACATGTACCAAACTATCATGTAGGAAGCGAATTATAAAACCATGGATAACCCCGGGTTTACTCCGTTGTATTCGAAACCGAGATAAACTATACAAAAAAACAAAGAAAGACCCTAATAACGCCATTGCCAAATTTACTTATACACGCTACAAAAAATTCTGTAATAATATATTTAAAAAAATAAAAACTAATTATGAGAGTAATGAATTTCAGAAGGCTAACAAAAATACGAAAAGAACTTGGAATGTTATTAAAAAAATAACGAACGTAACTAATGATAACACTAAGGTTTCAAATAGTCAGTTAAATGTGGCTAACAATCCAATTGACGCAGTAAATAAAGTAAATAATTATTTCGCGAGTATAGGCAAAAAATTGACTTCCGATGTTCGTTTTAGTGATATTTCAGAGCAATATCTGCCCTTCATGATGTCCCAGAGAGCGCCGAACTCGATGTTTATTTATAGTGCCAATGATTCTGAAATAAAATCTATTATCAATGGTCTCAAAAGCCATTGTGCAGTGGGATGGGTAAAATAGCATCTTCTATCCTTAAAGCTACTCCAGATATTCTTACTCCTTCAATAACTTGGGTTTGTAATCTGTGCCTTTCCGAGAAATAAAAATTAGAATTTTCAAAAAAGCTGTTGTTCACCCAATCTACAAAAAAGGTAGTAAAGATAGTCTAAATAATTACAGACGTATATCTGTGTTGAGTACACTTTCCAAAATTCTCGAAAAACTTATGAATAAAAGAGTAGTCGTATCTAACATATGATTTGCTTGCCTCTAACCAATATGGCTTTAGAGCTGGCAAATCTACAGAGGATGCAGTCACGAGTTTGGTAGATAGAGTAGTACAAAGTTTTGACAGTAAAAAGAGGGCTCTTGGTATATTCTTGGATCTTTCAAAAGCCTTCGATACGGTGTCTCTACCTCTTCTGTTCGAGAAATTGGAAGGTGTCGGTATCAGAGGTATTGCCTTAGATCTTTTTAAGAGCTATCTGACTGACAGAACACAATTCTTTATAATTATTAATTGTTATAAATGGAAACATCAGCGACGAAGCAAATCTCTTATATGGAGTACCGCAGGGTAGTGTACTGGGACCCACTCTCTTTTTAATATATATTAATGAGCTCTGTAATTTGGAAATACCCAACAGCAAAATTATTACAAACGCAGATGACACCGCCCTGCTTATTAATGGTAGTAGTTGGACTGACACGCTTAAGTGTAGTGAAAAAGCTTTATCCATTGTTATTAGCTGGTTATCATGTAATATGCTAACATTAAATTTAGATAAAACTCAGTTTAAACATTTGGTTATAAGCGTTTCATACTCTCTGAGTCGTTGTCCATTACTGCTCACAAATGTCCCAATTATATAAAGCCTGTAATTGCTCTAAAATAACCAGATCTTGCTCTATAAAGTATCTTGGCGTCCTTATCGATGAAAGCCTTTCTTGAAAGAACCATATACAAGCTCTAGCTTCTCGTATATGAAAGTTAACATTCATCTTTAAGCAACTAAGATCTAGCGCCAGCTTAGAAGTACTAAAAATGATTTATTACGCCCTTGCGCAATCATTACTATCTTATTGCATACCAGCATGGGGCGGAGCTAATAAAACAACTCTGCCTTCACTTGAAAGAGTCCAAAGATGTGTTCTTAAGGTCATGCTATCCAAACCTGTTCGTTTCCCAACAGAAGATTTATATGAATCGTGTAAGGTGTTAATAGTTAGGCAATTGATTGTTCTTTGGTCTGTTTTATGAAAGCATCGAGCTACCTCCTTTGATGCTCAGTACATGCTCAATAAACGTAGATTTGATAAAATTTGTAAAATAGAATTGCGGCACAAAGCCTCTTCAAATCTACAACATTATTATCTCAGTCCCATATTGTACAATACTGTTAATAATAAAATGAACATATATCCTCTAACCTCTCACCAATGTAAAAAGAAACTATGAAACTGGTTATTAACATTAAACTATAGTAGTACAAACAAAAGACCTCCTAGCTACCTAATGAGGTTATTAGTATATATCTTTAAGCACACTTAAGCAAGCATACTCACATACATATATACACACAAATATACGCACATGTACATACCATACACATTCCAAATGTAACATTATTGTTTCCAAATTTTTTAATTCCTTAATTATTATTATTATTATTATTTGTCATGGTTTTTTATTTTTTTCTCAATTTTTCTTATATGTATAATTATTTGTTTTGTATTATGTAATTAAGTTTAATTTTTGATTTTTTTTTTTTTGAAAAATTTTACATAACTTTTGATACGACACTTGTGTGGCGGGCGTCGATAACTGCGACACAGTTTCATACTAATGTAGTAATTATTATCTGAAACTGTGTTTGTTATGCACGAAAAAATTTTGAAATAGATAAAAATTAAAAAAATATATCAAGACTCCCAAGGCTAAGATATAACTGGCACTAGTTTGATATAATAATTATGTCAACTGACAATTGGATGCCACCTCAGTCTATTCGTCGCCACGGATTACTGCAAAATGTTCAAAACGTTGAATTTCCAAAAATTTATAGTTCGAACTATACAAGATTATTCCGGTGAGCGTCAATTGAAATGTGTTATATACGCGAAAATCAGTGTTCTTAAAACTTATTATAAAGATCTTAAAATAGACTAAGATAAAAAATTGCAGACACATTTCTTTTTATACTTTCCCACTATTTATACTTTTCCGCCGAATTCCGGAGGCATTGCTGGTGAAACTTAACGTCGCGCTTTGCTTCCACACCAGAGCGAAGAAATGGAAGTAGAAATTTAAATAGTTATTTCATTTCCTTGAGTAGGGATCGAACCCACAATAGTCGCGTTTACAGTCACACACTTGTGCCTCTACGCCAAGACAGGCCTGATATTCAGAATCTTCAAGTTAGGATCCATTGTCAGAATTTTATATGTTTTTCGTTTATAAAGATTGCTTTAAAAGATGAAATACAAAACATAGACCACTTTTCAAATCAATGTTTTTATTTGCTCATTGTTTAGTTTATCAATATCACAGAAAGTTTTAGTTTTAAAATATAATTCGATTTCTTGTAATGTTCTTCCTTTCGTCTCTGGTAATCTCCACCAAATATACGTAACACTTAAAGACATTAGCATGGCGTTTAGGAAGAACAATCCGTGATATCCCATAGCCTTTACCGTATATGGTAACAAAAATATATTCAAAGACAAGGCTCCCATTAAAATTGAAGAAGAAATAAAGAAACAGAACAATTTCACTTCCAAAGGATAAATTTCACCCAAAAGTGCTTCTAAAACAGGATACGGTCCTGCTTTTAAAATTAAAAAATAAACAGATAATAATATCACACTAAGCCACTGAAGCAAGGAGTTGGTGGTTTTGAAGTATACAGTGATGCTTAATAAAATTAAAACGCTGATAGCTACAATACTTGTTGTAAACAACATGTTTCTCATAGACATTTTGGTTATTAAAACACATGATAAGCATGAACCGGTTATTATGAATCCGTCTACAACTAACGTAAAGAGGAATACATTAGTTGATCCAGTAATTTCTTCAATAATAACAATAGCTAAAGCAGTGAAACTTAATTTTCCAGCAGCAGTCAAATAAGTTTGAATAAGAATACTCAAAAAAATAAGTTCCCAGAAATATCTTTTTTTGTATATAAATAATGTATTTTTAAATGTACTAAGAGATTTTGTTTCTTGTGCATTTCTTAATTTGGTCTTCTCCATTTTTAGCATCAGTTGAAGCTCAATTTCGGATTTTTCATCGTTTCCGTGTATTTTATGAAATGTATTAGCACATTCTTCAAATTTTCCTTTAGAAGTTAGCCAATGGGGACTCTCTTCCCAAAAAAATGGCAGTATTATCCCCATGCCTGATGGTATAACGCCCACTAGGGCAACAATCCTCCAATGCCATATATTTCCTAATGCGTGACTTATAGCTATTCCCACAGATGGTGCTAGTGTACTTATCAAATTGAGATATAATCCTCTTGAATCGGGTGATACATATTCCGAAGTGGTGCATATTTTTAAAGCAAATAGACCACCTAACGCTATTCCACCCAAAAATCTAGAAATTACAAGTGCAGTCATATTTTGGGCGAAGTATAAAATAATAAAATTCACCGTCATCGGTGTAGAGAAGATGATGAATGACCATCTTCTACCGATTTTGTCAGATATAATCGCAGCTAACGCCAAACCAATTATTCCGAGGAAGTAGACAGATGATGCTGAAACCAAAAAAAATGTACATTTTATAATCCTAGGATAAATTGAAAGAAATATTTGTTCATCTTCACGATATATCCGCATATATGACATAGTAGGTAGAGGAAATCTAGTATTAAGACTAGTATTAAGACACTCCGTTCACCATTTTACGCCGATTTTTTAAAGCATTTCTTGTTGGCTTAACTCCTCAACGATTAAGAGTTATGGCATAATGTTTTAAGCATCACAGGGACTTAAAGAATATTATATATTGGTAAGCCGATGATTGGTACAATTCCTCAAGTTATAATGGTCAAGTTGTGTCTTTGGACTTGTTTATATTCACTTTAGGCTCGGCTGATAATTTTAATACCTATTCTTAAAATAGTCTTCCTGATAACAACAAACAATATTCTTAATTAAAACAAAAAAAGCCAATATTTTTTATTTTCATTTCCTTGCCACAGTAACGAGTGAAGCCAAAAAAAAATTTTTACCTATTAATTTGCCAATTTTATTTATTTAGAAATATTTTTTAAATTACTGTTTTTTTTAAATTTAGCACATAAAGGTATAAATTTTACTAACTTAAAGTACACGCAAACAAAGATGCTGTCTACGGTTAGTACGCCACATAATACCTTACTGATCATACCTAAAAAGTAAATTTCGTTATCTTCTAAAGCAATGTCATTTTTCTTCTTTAAGGACCGTATCATCGCTGCCACGTGCCCAGCAATAAATCCATTGCCTATTGAGACAGAATTTATTCCACATATTATTAGTACCTGGAATTTTAAATGCAATGTAATATTGTAAAGCTGAAGTGTTTATTTTTGTGAATGCGTTAATCACAAGAACTATTGCTTCGAATTTAAAAAATATTTTTGTTGTTTTTTTTTACCTTCAATATCCCGAACTGTATCCCGAACATAAAAGGGTAGACAGGGGGAAACTGGGATTTTAGTGTAAAGACACTCTTTTGCAATAGAGATAATTCCGTTCTTATCTCTATATATAATAAGACAGTAAAAATATTTTGTCTGTACATTTAGTAATTTTGACTGAAATGGATAGAGGGACACTTAAAAAGACTAATAGAAAGCAAAAAGATTTTTTTTGAATTTCTTGTCTGTCTGTCTGTCTGTCTGTCTGTCTGTCTGTCGACATATTGTTGTCCGCATTTTTCTCTGAAACTACTGAACCGATTTACTTGAAAATTTCAACAATTGCTTTGTTTTAACTCAATTTAGGTTCTAAAGTTTGGTTCGTCAAAATCGGTTCATTAAAAGAAAAGTTATCGTCATTTGAATGAACTCAAGGCATTAGCTTGCCAGCGAATGTTATATAGAAATCGCGCTGGTATGACCCTGGCTAAAGAATGACGTTCGAAACGTCTGGGTTATATGATTGTTGATAAAAATATATATTTTTGAAGCACTATTATATAATATTTTATACAATAAAGTAAACAAAATTGAATTGTTAGTGGAGATTACCTTCATAAATCATAACAGTTAAGTTTAAGTCGTAATTAATTCAACACAGAGATAAAGAACGATCTTGAAAGAAATATCAAGTAAATACAAAGATTTTTTGGTTGGTTCGTTCATATAATATATGTAACTAATTTAAAAACTGTACAGGAGTTAATATGCAATTATTACAGTTATTTTATAAAGAATATTATGAATCCTTCAAATCAATAATTTAACATTTAAGGCTGTTTCTGAATGAGTAAATAGAATTATTCACTGACAATAGGTAAAAGAATATAAAGTTACAAAAATAATTAGCTTTATATATATTTTTAAAATTTTCACTTTATATATATTTTTAAAAACTGTACAGGAGTTAATATGCAATTATTATAGTTATTTTACAAAGAATATTATGAATCCTTCAAATCAATAATTTAACATTTAAGGCTGTTTCTGAATGAGTAAATTAAATTATTCACTGATATCAGCACATTTAACAGAGTGTATTATATAGGTAAAAAGAACATAAAGTTACAAAAATACATACGAGTAATAAATAATTAGCTTTATGTATATTTTATAAATATCAAATATCAACAAGGGTCGTATTTTTTTATTTAAAACAATCAAAAATTCTTTGACGATAATGTCGTAAAAAAATCATATTTGAAGTCATTATAGTTGTCAATCAGTTCTGCTTATTAAATCAATAATCATGTATTTTAAGCGGGCGAAGCCGTGGGCGGGCCGCTAGTAATATATAATTCTGGAGGCATTGCATGATAAGTGGTGTAATTCAATGGGGCGCTTTGGTTACCAGTGCCTGGAAATGGAAATATTAAATATATCACTCTCTGCCCCCCCACCCTTCGTGGGCCCTCTTTCTTCTTTCTAAGAAATTTCTATTTTTCTTATATATTTTTTAATAAATGCAGATTTTAAAACAAATTCTTACCTTTTGAGATATTATTGTCATCACTAGCTCCGACGGCGGCCAGCTGTACAAATGGTCTATCGTTGAACATAAGTCGTAAAATTATAAACAAGTTGCTTTATAACAGGGCTTGTTAACGTTACTAATACACATTAAAAAATAACGTTAATTACCGGTAATTGCATACAGATACTTGAGTATCGTTACAATTTAGTATCGCTACTTGGTAACTTAACATTATAATAACGTAATAATAAGGTTAAATTTTCGTTAAATCTTAACGTAAATTTTAATGTTAATTTTGGAATAACGGTAAAAGTAGCGGTAAAAATCATCATATTATTCAGTTATTTTATGCGACGTTGCCGTTTTCTCCTCGTCGGTCGGCGAGGGGCGGCTGCTCCCTTCGCACTGTCGCGCGTTGTTGCCACGTCGTTTGTTGTGAAGCATTAGAATACGCTTGCATATTTATTTAACCTATTCAATTAATTGACGCATACATAACGTGACCATTTTTTGGTCGGCTTAAAACGGGACATTGGAGGGTTGCTTTCCGTTTTTTATAGGTGTGGTTTTCTTAAAATGGATTTCGTTTTTTATGAGTGACTTTTTTTTTTGTAATTTTATAGTGTTTTCGTTTTTTACTGTAGCTTTCGTTATTTTAGGATAGTTTTAATTGTTCTCGACATCTAAGACGTGCTTTCTTTATAATATAATTGACACTTTAATAATGTTATACTTCCGTTTTTTCAAAATAGTATACTATCGCGATAATCGCGGAGGACCTTGTTTCGATCATCGAAATAAATTTAAATGTTAACATTCCGAAAAAACGGGACTTTTGTATTTTTATATTATATTACGATGTCCCAAAACATTGGTATATCTACCGAGACACACAAGGAAAAAACGAGACAGTCTCATTCAAAACGGGACGTCTGTTCACGTTACGCATACAATACTTTGTGCATTAGTGTATCTTGTCTAAGCATGTTGTTTCTTTTATTAATTGACAATATTTTTATGCAACAGTTTTAAAGAACTACTAATAACCTTGCGGCTTCGCCCGCTTAAAATATTGAATTATTTATTTAATACACTGAATTACGTAATTTTTTTATAGGTATATAATGTATGTTTGCAATGCACTTAAGATTTCTAATATGAAAATTATTAAAACCTTAGAGTTGCCTTCTTTTGTCTATATGTCAGTTAAGTTTGTGAAATTAGCATGACTGACAAACGCACTAACAAACAGACATTTGTCTGTTTAATATGTAGTTTGCAACTTTTCTTTAACATTTATTTCGGTGGGTTCATAAATAATAAATATATCCCGCACATAGCTGGGTAGGCAGAGGAACCCTAGTGTTAAGACACTCCGTTCCTCACTTAAAACCCAATTTTCGAGGCATTACGTGTTGAGTGGCGAAACTCAAGGCTGCGCTTTGTCTGGTTACCAGACCGAAGAAATGAAAATATAAAAAATTTATAATTCATTCCCCCGCGTCCATTTTATTTAATTAATTAATAAATTGACTACTACAAAATTTATTTATCATAAGATAATAATTACAATCACATATCCTAACTTTTATTTTTATCAAAAAAAAATCAAAATCAGCTTCACGCTTTATCCCGCACACAGCAGGGTAGGCAGAGGGAATCTAGTGTTAATTAAAACAAAAAACACTCCTTTCTACCGAATCCTGGAGGCATTGCGTGTTGAGTGGCAGAACTCAACGCCGCGCTTAGCCTCGATACCAGAGTAAAGAAATGGAAATATAAATTTAAGTAAATATTTCATCTCCTCGAGGAGGATGAACCCACAACCAGTCGGTTTTACAGTCACACTTCGTACCACTGCGCCATGACTTCAAATAAAAAATATTAAATTTTTATAATATTTTTTTTAAAATAATATAGTCATTACAACGCATGCGAAGAAAACATATTTTAAGCAGTTTCTTGATTCTTAAGTTTAGAATATAAATAAGAATATCTTTTAAATAACAACGAACATTCTTACAGCCAATAAATTATTTTCTTAAATTAAAATTCTTCTTAAATTTGCTTCTGCGCCACGACTTCTGCGCTTCTGGCCTCATTATATCTATATATAAAGTCCAAAATAATATTTTTTGTATTTAAAATTGTCGTTGATTTATTCTATTATACTCTACACTCTACTCTACACTATACTATTCATAACATCACGCTTTTTATTGATACTATTGAGAATTTTCGAAAATAATTAATATATATATTTTTTTTTATTTAATTAAGACTTGGTCCACTTGTTAGTTACATTTAAAACTTACATTATGTTAGTACACATTGTTTTTTTTTTATTCTAAACACACACATACATATAAATATATAAACATACATAAACTAGCTTCCGATGAGACTCCTACTCTAGTGACAATATCGAGCAGCGGGAGCATGAAGCCTTACCCAGCGACTAAGCAATGGGGAGTCCCATCGGTCAGCCAACGCGCTCAGGATGGAGTTCGATGCTCCGCGCACTCGAGCCCACAGTGAAGCGCACCGCTTTCTAACGGTCGCGTGGAGACAGTCGGTACGCGACTCGGCAAACATCGACGCGCTACAAAAGCGCGGCAAATCGAACAACATCCTAAAAGCGTTATTATATTGGACGCGCAGTGCGCTGTATGTCCGCCGCGTGAAGTTGTCCCTCAGACCGCACGTGTAGAATGTTTGACAGTAGGCTTTGAAAAGCGTCAGTTTGACCTGTTGGCTACAACGTGCGAATCTGTGAATCAACATGTTACAGCGGACAGACAGCGCCCTACGCTCTCTTTCTATATCCACCGTGTCTGAAAAAGTTTCAGTGACCCAGTGACCCAGATATTTAGATCGGTCAACTCTTTTTAACTGATAGCCCCCTAAATGAACACTAGTAACTGTCCGTTGAGTCCTCACGTCCCTCGCCCGAAAAACCATGAATTTACTTTTAGATGCGTTATATCTGAGCCCATGTGCCACCGCGTACTCTTCACACATGCGAATCAACTTAGTCAAAGCACCGATCGACGGGCTCAGCAGCACCATATCGTCTGCATAGCTGATATTGTTGATGCACGTCCCGCCTACATGGCATCCAATGTAGGTGCTGCTAAGCCCCTCGATCAGCTTATTAACATAAAAATTAAAAAGCTTTGGTGAGGTCAATCCCCCCTGCCTCACTCCACATTCTAATCCGTACTCATCCGATTGTGTTCCAGCCCATTTGACGCAATTCCACTGGTTGTCATACCAATATTGATATAACATCGGAAGGCAGATTGGTTTCACACTGTAACTTATTCCACAATAAATTGTAAGAAACTAAATCGAATGCCTTCGACAAATCCAAAAAGCAAGCATATACCGGCGTTTTTCGAGCAGTGTAGTACTGCACGGTCTGCTTTAGACAGAAAATGGCACTCTCTGTAGATAGACCAGGCTGAAAACCAAACTGTAAGTCATGAATTTTGATACTATCGGCCAATTTTCTGTCAAGCAAACCGTCCAGCACCTTGGCTATGACCGTAGCCAAAGATATAGGTCTATAATTGGACAAGTCGGAGGCATCCCCCGTTCTATTCTTTACAATAGGCACAACAAGAGTGTCCATCAATTTATTTGGTAAATAACAATGACTCATACATAGATTAAAGAACATTGTAAGAACTCTCGGCAAGTGCAACCCTGCGTATTTCAGATGTTCGACACTGAGATCATCGTGACCGGGAGACTTACCCCTAACCATTCCTTTAATAACTGAGGCGACCTCAAACTCAGAAAAACCTACAGTGAAGTCCCCGTCACGACAACCCGATTCGAACACCTGCGACTCCGGAAGGAGGGGAGACACCACTTTAAAGTGTTTGCGGAAGGCGTTCGCTATATCGATCGGATTAAATTTACCATCTACACTCACGGGAAGGCCCGATTTTGGATTCAGTTTATTAGTGTTTTTCCAAAATTTATTAAAATCTTTATTAGCATAATTGTGAGCAATAATATCCAATTTTATTTGTTTTTCATTTTTTTGACAATATTTTAATTTAGTTTTAAATAATTTTCTCGATTCGCGCATTTTATCGTAAATAAAGCCAGTATACGGTTTACCATATAATAGCCATGACTGATACCAAAATCGAGCCTCTCTATGAGCGGTACTAACGTGCTTATTCCATCCCGCGATACATCTATGCCTCTTAATTTTTTTATCTTTATAGCTACATTCAGCTGAGTCTCTCAAAATACATATAATCTCATCATACATAGATTCTATTTTATTTTTATGATCAGCATTTGAACATTTTTTGTCAGCACATGAACATAAATCCACTGGAAGGTTTATCAAACGTAATTTATTATTACAACTCTCAGTATATTTCTGTATCTGATCACTATCCCTTTCAGCCCATTTAATTTTAATTAAAGATGGTGAGGGGGCCATAATTTTCAACTGAATCTTACTTAAATTACATTCAATTAATAAGGGAAAATGATCAGACCAGTAAACGTTATTATACATAACAGATACATTAAGCACAGACTGCCGCGCTGCGCTAGTAACGACACAATGATCGAGCCATCTGCGACAACCGTGTGAATCACTAACATAGGTATAAGTATCGCTCGGTAGTAGATCCATATCTAGGCACGACCACCTGTTTTCGTTACAAAAATTTGTAAGTTCTAACGAAAATTGCTCACCAGGATGTGCATTAAAGTCCCCAAGAATAAAAACAGATTCAATACTGTTTGTCTCCACTAAAGCACTTATTTCACCCTGTATGGGTGGGTCCGTAAAATCAACAAAGTTGACCGCCGAGTCCGTAGGCATGTACACAGTAATCACTAGTATCGCTGTCGAGATGTATTTTAATAGCCGTCAAACGCACACTATGACACTCAACTACTGACACACGTGGAAATGCAGACTTCCTCCACAATAGTGCCACCCCATCGTAAGGTCTTCCACGAAGGATACCCTGAGAAGTGTCTACTGCTGATTTTCCAGTAAAAGCGAAGTCAACATCTATTGTCCCCAAAAAGTGGAGATCATGTGGTAAAAGCCATTTCTCTTGTAAGGCAATAATATCAGCTTCCTGGCAGAGAGATCTCAAGCAGGCAACAGACCGTTGAACATTCCTACAGTTGAAACTAACATTTTTTGTCGTAACTTCCATTATTGTTGTATATAAAGGGTACTATTCGGCATATAGCCGCTTCAATGTCTTCCTTTGAAGTCTATAAAACGCCTAAAGGCCACTCTTTCCGGCCAAAATTCATCTTTTAAAAAGTATGTTATTTTACTTTTAGGCACATACACTTTGTATGCATCGTAATTTTTTGGCATTTTCATAACAACTTTTTCCAAATCAACTGGCACATCAGTCTTATTTTTTACGACACATATAGTGTCCTCTTTCGTCACATTTTTTGCTATATTATAAATATACAACGGGATTCGTATATCCGCAGCTTTAAAATTCACATTTGATTCAACAATAGCTTTCCCTTTATTACCAATAAATCTATTTTTCAATTTATTTTTATTTTTTTGTACTAATACCCATTGCTTATTTTCTTCTAGACGAGCCCTTTCACCATGTTTCAAAACTTGAGAGTAAGATTTTTTCTCTTGCGACGTGCGGTCATTATAACACGGTGCATCAGATGGTATTATCGGCGTAGGTACAATCGACGCATGAGTCACGCGGTACTGCCTTCGTGTTGTTTAACGTTTCGAGCAATCCGCTCTCAGCTGACTCAATAACGTAAGCAGGTGATACAACGTTAGTCATCTGTTCGGTTGATGATTTTATTTCACTTCTACCCACTTCAGAATGTTGTTTTTAATAATTGTGATTTATTTTTGGAGATAATGAGCAGCGATTCCCGTAATAATCCTTCTCACTGCTTATAGGATGCAACCCCATAGGACCACTGCTGCATTCAAAACTTTCTAACACACTCGCGCCCCTCTTAGAGTTTATATTTCGAGATAAGTTATTTACCACTGAGACCCCTTTTAATGTTTCAATATAATTTTTCAATATATTTAAATCCTCTTTACTTGCATAGGTTCGAGAAATATCATTAACATCACGGCGCATCTTTACTAAGTCCTTAAGTATTTGTGTTACATCGACATGGTCGAAAAGAACTGGAGGCAGTTTTTGCAACTCTCGTGCGACAAAGATCGGAAGAACTTCAGGATCAGCTTCCTTCAATGTACAAAGGATGTCGTCAATATCTCTTACAGACTTTCCGTCACGTTTTCTTGTCTTTATCGGCTTTGATAAAGAATCACACAGTAACCGTTTCGCGGTTACAATATCACTTTGAGAGAACGCCGTGACACATATGCGGCTGATACTCTCTTCGTCCACAATGTCCATTTTATTACAAATGAAGGCAAGCACTTCATTAATCACAATATTACTCGACACGCATTTAACAGTTGTTGATGACATTTTTTTTTTTTAAAAATCACATAGCTCGGGAATTAACAACCGTCCGCTTGCGCGTGTTGAACCGAACTGAGAATAGTAGTCAAATAATACTTTGCCCGACTCGGGAATCGAACGCAAGATCCCATGCTCGGGAATCGCTTCAACCGCTTTACTAGCGAGGCAGTTTATTTCTATACCTTTCCATAAAATGAAAAACCATTATAAAGTAAATACAGTTTTATAAATATTATTATTATTACTAACATCTGTTGCTTGAATTAAAGGAATATTTATATAATATTATTTAATTTTATTTTGGGAAAAAATAGATGATGAATTATTTTAGTAGTATGCAAATAACGGTATAATATAAAATGATTTTGAAGTCACAGACGCTTATTTATTTTCATATCTATGGATGTATATTCAACAAGAACAATAACTCGAAATAACAAAGAGATCACGGTAATAGTATTACACACACCCACACACACACACACACACAAACACCTATCGTCGACGCAGTCTTACATACATATTTTTATGATTGGACGAGAGCGACGGTAACGATACCTAGCGATAACATAGATTTAACGATACCTGTGCTTAACTTGAGGCCAGTCGTGGCGCAGCGGCACGAAGTGTGACTGTAAAACCGACTGGTTGTGGGTTCGATTCCCACTCGAGGAGATGAAATATTTACTTAAATTTATATTTCCATTTCTTCGTTCTGGTGTCGAGGCTAAACGCGGCGTTGAGTTTTGCCACTCAACACGCAGTACCTCCAGAATTCCGCAGAAAGTGGGGAACGGAGTGTCTTAACACTATGTTCCCTCTGCCTACCCTGCTGTGTGCGGGATACAGCGTGAAGCTGATTTATTTTTTATTTTTTTCTGTGGTTAACGATAAAAGTAACTTAACTTAACTTAATTTAGCTTCACGCTTTATCCCTTGCGGGGTAGTCAGACAGAACGGAGCGCCAAACGCTACGGTCTCTACATACCTCTTTCGCCTCGTCCACTGTCATCAACCTCTTCATACATGCCCTTCGGGGGGTCCTCATGCTTTTTACGTGACCCTCCTCCAGTATCTTTGATACTGTGTTTTCGAAGGTCAACCGAGGTCTCCCCCTACCTCTCTTACCGCTCACTTTTCCATCATAAATCTTTTTTGCCATTCTTTCATCACTCATTCGTTCGACGTGCCAAAACCAGCTGAGCACGTTCTTCTTCATTCTCACCGTGACATCCTCGCTAGTACCTGCCATTCTGTGTACCTCTTCATTGCGGATTCGATCAGCTAAGCTGACTCTGCATATCCTACGAAGAGATCGCATCTCCACAGCATTCATCTTTCTTTCATTTTTCTTCTGTAATACCCACGTTTCGCTGCCGTATAACAGAGTCGGTACCAAAACTGCATTGTGTACGGCCAAACGCGCAGCTGTGCTGACGTTTTGCCGTCTCATCAATGCAGCTAAGGCTCCGTTAACCTTGTTACCGGCAGCAATACGCCTTTCCACATCCATCTCGTATCTTCCATCTCTACTGAACATACTTCCCAAGTATACCACTTCATTCACTTGTTCTAATATCTTACTATTTACACTGATCTTACATTCCGTCCTTTCTTTATCTCTTTCAAAAATCAGAACCTTTGTCTTATTCACATTGAGGCTTAGACCATTATATTCACACCCTTCTTTCAGAGTGGTGACCAATGCCTGCAGCTCGCATTCTGATGATGCAATAAGCACTGCATCATCTGCGTACAGCAGGCAATTCACATTCAGGTCACCTACTTTCACTCCCATATCACTTTGTTTCACTCCTTGGAGACAGCTATCCAAATACAAATTGAACAACCAAGCTGACATGGCGCAACCTTGTTTAACACCCGATCAGATGTCAAACCAGGGCGACATGCCAGCTCCTACTCGCACGCAGGCTGAGTGATCTCTGTAAAGAGACTTTACAGCCTGCAGCAAGGGTCCGCTCACATTGTACCGGGGTAGTATCTCCCATAATTTCGCTCTTACAACTCTGTCAAACGCCTTTTCCAAGTCCACAAAAGCACAGAAAACTTTTTGGTTAACGGCCAAAAATTTTTCCGTGATCATGCGGAGGGAAAAGATCTGATCCATACACCCTCTTCCAGGTCTAAAGCCCCCTTGGGCCTCCCACAACAACCTTTCAGATCTCTCCTGCATTCTTCTCGCTAAAACTTTAGCATAAACTTTACTACCTAAGCTAATCAAACTGATAGCCCTATGGCTTGCGCAGTCTATCTGTGAACCTTTGCCTTTATACAAAGGCACGATGACCGCACCTCGCCAATCGTCTGGGACCTCCCCTGATTTCCAGCACAAATTGCACAAAAACCAGAACAAGTCCAAGACGCGTGGCCCACCATGTTTGATCATCTCGGCAGTAACTCCATCTGCTCCCGCTGACTTACCACATTTCAGACTTCGTATTGCACTCTCAACTTCTTTTACACTGATTTCGCCATCAGCTACATCAAGACTCAGCGTTTCGCTGCTACTTGAGACTGAGGCGTCATCACATTCATACATCTCCTTGTAAAATTCCGCCCATCGCTGCAAAATGTGTGGTTGTTCTGTTAGAATTTCACCGTCCTTCGAAAGCACCCCTTTCATTCTACAGGCTAACGAGCAACCTCGAGAAACACTAACTTCTCTCCAGAAAAGCTTCGTATTTTCCTTGAAGTTGTTCGTTAACCTTTCATCTCTTTCATTCTCTGCCTTTTCACGCTTCATCTTGATCAGTACTTTCGTCTGGTGCTTTTGCAGCTTATACTCTTTCTTTTTTATCTCTCTCATACTTTTATCTTTACCAGAGGCTTTATAATCCTGCCATGCCTTCTTTCTTTCTACTGCATCTTGCACTTCATCATCCCACCATTCATCACGCTTTTTGCTAAAGCCCCTTTTACCTTTACCACATACCTCTATCGCTGCTTCCTTCATACAATCCCTAAGGTTCTGCCAGCATACTTCAATATTTCCATTTCCAGATTCACTGCTGTCTAGCTTTTTGGAAACTCTTTCTTGATATTCCTTTCTAGTCGGTGGATCTTGAAGCTTCCAGCTTCTTATGCGGTAATTCGACTCAAAGTCTGGACACCTCGTGTAGCTGCGCCAACCCGCGAACAGACCCCTTATTCTAGCAACGACTAGATAGTGGTCTGTTCCCAGATCAGAACCCCTAAACACTCGTGTGTCCATGACTTGGCTTCGAATACGCTGATCCACTAGGAATAAATCAATCATACTTTTCCCTTCCGTTCGCTCCCATGTATACATGTGAATTTGTTTGTGGTCAAACATAGTGTTTGCCACAAACAAATTCCTTTCCTTGCAAATTTCCAATATAAGCTTTCCAGCCTCATTTATTTTCTTGTCACCATACTGACCTAACACTCCCTCGTAACCGCTTCGCGCAGTTCCGACCCATCCGGTCAAATCGCCACATATTATTAATTTTTCATTCCCTCTAACGCTACCTAGAACATCCCTGACACTCTCCCAAAACTCCTCGAGTTCGCTTAATAGAGCTGAGGATACTGGCGCATACGCCACTAACAAGAATACTCTTGTTAACCCCAGCTTGAAGCGAACCCAAAGCAGTCTCGGGTTGATCGCCTTGTATTCAACCGCTGCACTAACCAATCGAGAGGACAAAAACACACCTACACCTTGACAGCCCCGCTCGCTTTCTGGTACGCCGGCCCAGAAAGCGACCCGACTGCCCGGCAAATCGGTCGTGCCATTGCCCTTTCGCTTGGTCTCTGTCACACAAACGACATCCAAATCTCTATCATCCATCACATCTAATAATTCATTCATCTTTTCTTCCATCCCTCCTCTTACATTCCACGTAGCTATTTGTAGCTCCGTCCTCCACCTCCCGCCGTTTCCGACATGGCGTGTTGGGTGGCGGTCCCCAACGCCGCATTCGTCACCACTTGACACAACAGCGGGGACGCACTGGTGCGCGTCGCCTTGGGGGGCGCCCTATCAGTGCGCTCTCTCGAGGTGCACGTGGCGGATGGAACGTTGCAGCCCTCGTAAGGGCTGGCAGGGGTCGCTGCGAGCAAGCCTTCCATCTTGGACCCCCAACGATAAAAGTATTTAAATATAAAGGTAAATATTTAACGTTATTTATCAAGTAACAATACTTGGAGTAACGATACCAAAGTTTTAACGTTATTTCAAGCCCTGCTTTATATAGATAATACATATATGCCTATAGTCTATAATTTTGCATATAAGTAAATAAAATTGAAATATCTGTCTGTGGTTTTAAAATGAAGTTATTCTTTCAAATGCATTTAGTTTTTAATTTCTAAGAAATTAAAACTAAGACAAATAAATGCTTTTTACTTTTTGCCAGCCTGTCTTTCTGTTAGTATATGCGGCCAGAGTTACCTCAAGCACTTATAATGTGTCATATGCTTACTATTTTTACTTCACCACCCGTGTAAAAATGCAGGTTAAAGCTCAATATATTTCCTTTATATCAACTTTTTACTTGACATAGTGAATAATTTTTTCCAATGTAATTTGAACGATCTAATTGTATTAGTTCCTATTGAACTGTGTCACGACAAAATCTATGAAAACAAACCGAAGAAAAAACATAAATGAATATATGATTTTATAACCTTGTTAATTAATGACTATAACAAGTTATTTTTATGTTTATAGCTGACCAAGGTTGAAAATTTTGGTCCATGCGAGATCGACAATAAAAATAAAAGGTTAAAATTAGAGATGCGCGTTTAGTATTCGGTATTCGGTGTATTCGGCATCTTTTTCAACATTCGTATTCGGCCGAATTATTCGGTTATGGTGCCAAATATATTCGGCTCGATTATTTTAATTTAATTGGCTGTACGACACAGTAGGAATGAAAGATAAAAATAAATAAATCAGCTTCACGCTGTATCCCACACACATCAGGGTAGGCAGAGGGAACCTAGTGTTAAGACACTCCCGTTCTCCACTTTCTGCTGAATTCTGGAGGCATTGCGTGTTGAGTGGCAGTCGGTTTTACAGTCACACTTTGTGCCGCTACGCCACGACCGGCCTCAGGAATGAAAGATAATACGTCTTATGTCAGATTTAAATTATAATTAAAAGTTAAATGAGTAAAGTTAATAAAATATAGCAATTAAACTTCATATAAAAATTTACTTTGAAATCTCAATTCAACATACATATTCTTAACCTATAGTTAATACAATCAACATTTCTTTAAATCTTAAATCAGCAGTTTTTTTTTAAGTACAAAATAATATTTGTAAACCACAAATCAACATTTTAAATTTATAATAAATATACTAAAGTCGCAGATTGACAATAATAGACACTATAACATACATGTAAAGAGATATTACCTATATCACACTGCAGAAATTTAATATACGAGAAGCATTCAATGTTTTTCAGTATCGATATGATTTACTAAGTACATTCGTGATTAGACTAATTATTTAGTTAATAACACTATATGAGGGTTTAATTAAAGACATACACAATTCTAATGATTACTTTGCTAGTTATCCTTCGTTAACTGCAAGTGAAATGACTGACGTGACCATTTTGTAGAAAATTGAGCACCATGCTGTGATTAAGTTCCTTATTAAACAAGGAAAAAATAAAAAAAACATTCATGAAGAGATGGTGGCTGTTTATCAAGAATCTGTACCTGCATTATCTACTGTTCAAATGTAGTCAAGTGATGAGATTGAAGACGACCCTCGTCCGTCCCGCCCAGTTACTGTCTCTGCGGAATTGCCATAAAAGTTACTTGTTGTACCTAAAGATGCCCAAATGAAGAAGATGACTAACATTTCTATCATACATACTATTCTTCATGACTGCTTTAAACTTTCAGAAGTTAGTGCATGGTGAGTTCCGGGAGAATGGTCACAGCGCCACAGATACAAGTGCGAGTGGAGTGATGTAGGGAGTTTTTGGAGTTCTGTGGTGAAAATGCTTCGAGTATTTTCGAAAGAATTGTTACTAGATAAAATTGTCTGGGAGGGTGCTAGAAGCGTCCACGGTGTTTTGGGATTAAAATGGAATTTTGCTGATTGAATATAAAAATAAAAGAGTATATTAACGAAAATTCCTACGCTTCAACTTGGCGTAATTTAAGAGAAGAAATTAAAGAAAAAGACGGGGTAAATTGGCCGCCGTTGCGCTATTTCTCCGTGACAACGTCACCGTCCACATGACGCGTGTTTCCAAGCTGATATTCGCGATTGTGGCTTTCAAAACATCAACCACTCACCCTATAGTCCTGAGTTGGCACTAGAGTGATTATTATTTGTTCCGAAATTTGAAAATGATGTCCGTGGAAACCGATTTGATGGCGTTTATTAAATGTACTTTTAGGAAAGAAGTAAAGTAATTTTTTGCAGGGAATTGATAAGTTAAGATCAGGATGTAATAAATTTAAGGTTATGGAGGTAGTACCCCATAAAAAAGACAGAGAAACAAGCGAAAGGGTCACCTGATAGTGAGTCACCATCGCCATTCAGAACCTCCTCCGCACCCATGACACCAGAGGAGCCATAGGTGAGTTTCCGGCCTTTAAGGTGGAGATAAAGGCGCGTTTTGGAGGTACGCAAGTCGTATTGACCTGGAAACACTACCACAGGTAGGCCAATCCACAGTTGAGTGGCGAGTGGAAGGTAGTTCCTACGAAACCGCACAGTAGTGGAGTGCTACGTATTTAGATTCCCCCATTGTCATTGGGTCCCCAACGATTCGAAACGGCTCTGTGTTGTATGCGATCAAATGGGTAAGCTGACACTGAGGCGCAGAGATGAGAAGAACTTATGCTTTGCCA
Source organism: Heliconius himera (assembly GCA_021202915.1). NCBI lineage: Eukaryota > Metazoa > Arthropoda > Insecta > Lepidoptera > Nymphalidae > Heliconius > Heliconius himera. Next base: position 334,871 of record JAJHJA010000490.1, read on the forward strand.
ACCAATCAAAAGGGTTCTGGGTGCTAGGTAGAAAACCTTCATCTGCATAACTATCTAATTATACACCGATTGGGCTTTTAGAATCTTCTGCAATGATAGGATTCGTCAAGCCAAGTTCTTCACAACAGTTATAAAACGCCACATAATATTCCTGTAAAAAATATATATTTTTGTAGAGATCTTTCCCTGTATGTTATAGTTTCAGTTCGCAATTTTCAGGAGCAAGAAATCTCATTCTAAATCGAGGGTCCAACAATGTTGATAAGCAATTTTTGGTACATTTGGACAATTTTTGAAATTTCGTGCTTTCGGGTGGCGGTGAGGTAGGGCCCGTTTCTAGCCAGTGACGAGAGGTAGCATGTTAAAACCTATTTACGTGGCAAAATAACGAAGAAATGATAAACCGAATAATTCGGTCGAATATCCGGTTCGGTAAAGTTTAGACCGAATAGTATTCGGTATTCGGTTATTCGGTGTAAACACTATTCGGCGAATCTCTAGTTAAAATGGTCACGCTGTAGGTATCTATGGGAGGGACTGTCATCTTGTTATAACCAGATTTTTGACTTTATAATTTTAAAGTCAGTATTATGATAAGTCACTAGGCCGTCGTGGCGCAGCGATCTCGGTATTACGGGACTGGAATTTTTTCATGGGATCCTGGTTTCACTGGTTAGTTCATTGACTTTAAATCGAACCCATAACCATCTGCATTTACAGTTATAGTCACACCTCGAACCAATGCGCCACGACAGCCTGGGCTGAAAGTAATAAAGTAAGGGAAATTAAATAGAATTATCGAAATGTCATATGTGTAAGTAATTCTTCTTATTATTTTTGCTTAAAAAATAACATCAGCTCCACTCTATGTCCCGCACACAGCAGGATTGGCAGAAGGAACCTAATGTTAAGACACTCCATTCCCCATGTTCAGTCGAATTCTGGAGGCATTAAGTGTTGAGTGGCGGAACTCAACTGCGCTATTTTGCCTCGACACCAGAACAAAAAAATGAAAATATAAATTTAAATAAATATTTCATTTCCTCAAGCGGATCGAGCCTACAACCAGTCGCGTTTACAGTCACACAGTTGTGCCTTTGCGTCATGACTAGCCTCAAAAAAGCGAGACCCGCGCGAGGCTCTTCAAATCCATACTTGGGTTTTCAGTCTCATGTACCGTTGAGTTCCTCTCCCTATCTCCCATTTGGTAAAACAATGTAATGCTAGGTAGTTTTTTTTATAATAGTATATATATTATTAGTAAATTTTATATGCTAGCGCCTACATGAATATAATAGCATTTACTTATTGCAACAAATTAAGCGTATGTCATATGTAAGGTGTCATAGTAAACGAGTTTTTGGATTCAATCTATTTAAATACAAAATCTGTTGAGATAAAACGCGACGTACACAATTTAAAAATGACTTATTATTAGCACTTTTGTATACTAATGTATTATCATAAATTTTGTTCTTTATTATATATTTTTTCATTAAAGTTTCACGCCGTATCCTGCACAAAGCAGGGTAGACAGAGGGAACCTAGTGTAAAGACACTCCCGTTTTCCACTTTCCGCTGAATTCTGGAGGCAATGCGTGTTGAGTTGTGGAACTTAACGCCACGCTTTTCTTCCTTACTTAAGTTCCTAGGCTCACAGGTTCCTTCTGCCAACTCTGCTAAATTGAAAAAGTGTCAAAATCTATTTTTTAAACTAAATTAATAATAGTTCTTATTTAATATTACACTTTAATTTTTATTTATTGACTATCATGATATAGGCGTACCAATTATATTTACCTACCTAGCTATACGCCATACAATAAAAAATCATAATTAATGCGTAAATTAACATGTTAATTTCTTGTATTAGATGATCACTGACTTAAATACTTTCCATTTTTGTATTATAATTTATCAACAATTGGTATAGTAGGCTTATAATAAGTAATATGAATACTAGCTATTATTGATATATAGTACGCATATTACGTAAACATAAATAAATCACGCTGTATTTATTTAGAAAACGTATAAGAATTTGAACGTAGCGGGACTCGAACTTAGCTCGGACTCCTCGAAACCAACCAGGCGATCTAACCACTAACGCCCAATATTAATAATCTATCTCCGATGTCAATCTTCGATTGTTCCATATATCTATCCAATCTAGAGATTGTTTATTGTTCCATATATCAATCCAATCTCTAGATAGGATAGATATATGGAACAATCGAAGATTGACGTCGGAGATAGATTATTAATATTGGGCGTAAGCCGTATGTTCTCATTAAGCTACGTCGAGGGAGGCTTTGTAGGGAGATTTTTACAAATTTCCGCTACCCAAAGATAATTACTAAGAATTATCGTCTGGCAAGAGAGAATGCTATTTATTAAATATTTTTAACATTTTTAAAGTGTTATTCTACACTTAGGAAGACTTTAAAAATGTATCACTACATGTATTATTTTATTTCCATTTGATCACGGGGACGAAACGACATGTAAAAGCTAGTGTTTTACATAAACAGCTGCAATATTTTTTTCATTACAAAAAAAAACTAATAAAGAGTCTTTGATTGTTTCTTTGGATCTAGACCAAAAATATTAGTTATTTTTGGTTGTAGGAGCGAACAGTCAGGCCGGTAGATGGTTGCAAGTTCGATCCCTACTCGGGGAACTGATTATATTTAAATTGTTATTTTGTTACTGTTAATGTATTAAGAGCAATTATCCGGGGACCCTGGCCTGCAGTGGTATACATTGTTTAATGAAAATGTAATATAAAAAAATATTATTATATGTATAAGGCTGTGTGTTGTTTTTATACACAAGTTTAATTGCAATGCAATGTAGAATTTAAGTTGAGCTTTACATAAATTATAACCTAATGTTTTTTTCATATATAAGTCGTCAAGTCAATGTACAACTCTTCAGGAAAATAGTTTCCTGAAGAGTTGTATCTAAACCCGTTCAGTAATTTTAGCGTGAAAGTGGGACAAGCATCCATCCTCACAAGCCGGTCGTGGCGTAGCGGCACGAGGTGTGACTGCAAAACCGACTGGTTGTGGGTTCGATTCCCACTCGAGGAGATGAAATATTTACTTAAATTTATATTTCCATTTCTTCGCTCTGGTGTCGAGGTTAAGCGCGGCGTTGAGTTCTGCCACTCAACACGCAATGCCTCCAGAATTCGGCAGAAAGTGGGGAACGGATTGTCTTAACACTAGGTTCCCTCTGCCTACCCTGCTGTGTGCGGGATAAAGAGTGAAGCTAATTTAACAAGCACTCGCTGTTATAATATTAGTAGGATAGGATAATTCAACTCTCAATAATCATTAAACCAAAATACTTCCACTTTGTATAAACAAGAACATGTTAAAGGAAATATAGATAATAAAATGTAGTCACTTTCAGTAAGATACTAGGAAAACATGAATCACCCTGTCTTTTTGGCAAGCATCCTAGTTTTTGTTGCTGCGGCATTAAATTTGGCATAAGATTTACGATTGGAGAGAAAATTCAGAATTTAAGAGTAGGTATGTGGTCACAAATTCATTTTTAATTTAGAACTAATTTTGAATTTCGTTTTTCATTTGACTTTGATTATAAATTTTGACTAGATATATTAATGATTATGTAATACATTTTCGCTTTTGAAAAATATGTTTACTAAAAGCAGTACGGCCAACAAGTTATGACCGCCGTGACCTTAGCTGTAGACTTAATTTTAAGATTTTCTTACTTTAGAATATTTTCTTCCTCAAGGAACAATGCGGATAAATTCGGAAAAGCTGCCTTCAGGGTAGCCATGACGTTGTCAGCCGTACTGTACAATACAATATGTTAACGTGGTTACGAGAAAACATTTAGTTAAATGTGTTTTTTACTTTTATATATTTTAAAAAAATTGAATTAAATATCATACAGTGACTTTTATCCCATCCATCCATTGTTAATTGAATAAAAACATGTTTTTTTTTACTTGATCCCTAAAAAGTTTTCGTTTTCTAAAATCGCGGTAATATCCGCGTATTTCATTACATATAAAATAAAAATAACATATAAATGTCATTCAAAATTGAACTGAAACAAAACGAAAATATCCACAAATTTGATACTGTCGAAAATTATGTAATTTCAGTTGGCATTTGAGCATCGGTCGTTTTTATAGAACAAGTACAAGAATAATCTGAAATAAACTCGTAAATTTTTAAATGATCTATTAAAGTTATTTTCGTAGATCATATCAGTTCCACTGAAACTGTTGTGGAGCAGTGGAACTGTATTTGGCTGTAAATGCGACGGTTGTGGGTTCGATTCTCATTCGGGGAAACTTCACACTGTATCCCATATATATAGCAATATACATAGCAGGGTAGGCAGAGGGAAACTAGGAACCTAGTGCTAAGACACTCCGTTCCGCCGCGCTTTGCCTCGTTACCAGATCGAGGATATGAAAATGTTAAATATTTCATTTCCTCAAGTAGGAATAGAACCAACAACCTGTCATTTTTACAGTCACAACTTATGTCCCTGCACCACGATTGGTCTCAAAATCTTAACATAAATCATTTTACTGTATAGCAAAATACTAACGTAGTGTCAACGTTCAAGTTATCTGAACTTAAAAATAGAGAAATGTCAATAAAAAAATAATCTCAAACTTCTTTTTTTTTCTCGTTTTAACTTTTTTGCTCGTTTTTACATTAAACAGTATTATTATTATGTAAATTGAGCACTCCTATCATTCCGAGCATAAAGTACATGGGGTCGCCACAAACTACCGTGCGGACTTATCTATTCTTTAAATATATTGTTGAGGCCAGTCGTTGCGCAGGGGCACAAAGTGTGACTGTAAAATCGGTGGTTGTGGGTTCGATCCCCACTCGAGGGAATGAAATATTTATTTACATTAATATTTTCACATTCCATCTGCATATCATGCTGTGCGCGGGATACAGCTGTTTAAGCGAGCGGGCGTGAAGCTGATTTAATTTGATTTTTTAAATATATTATTATTTACTATTATTTCTTATAATTAAAACAAAACTGTTTAGTTTTTTAACATTATTAAAGTATCATTCCACACTTAAGACCCGCGCCTCTTTGGACGGTTTCCAAAGAGGCCCGGATTCAAGTCCCGCTACGTTCAAATTTTTATATGTTTTCTTAATAAATATTAAAGCTGGAGAGTTTATTTGGTTAAAAGCGCTAAGATCAAAAATTGTTTCTACGGATTTAATTGAAAAAATATTTTTGTATTGGATACTACATTTATCGGCGAAGGCTTATAGGCTATATTGCATCACCTCAATCTTCCGATGTAACTCAATATACCTGCGATCAGAGCTACCCCCCGCGCTTAGAATGTGTCATGTCGTATGTCACATGTGTCATATTTAACCACATTTATATTATTCTGTTGTAATTATATAATATACATATAGAATAATTTTTTCTGTATGTTTGTATATTATTATCTATTATTCATAGTTTAACACTTAGTTAATTAAAGTGATTGTGGTAATTAGCATTTATGGTGAGATTACACTAACCTTGGTTTCTATGAATCATAAATTGTGAGTGAGTTTCATTTGGGCCCCGTTCTGAAGAACTGCTATTGTATTGTATATATGGGGTGAGAAGTACTGCTATTGTATTGTATATATGGGGAAAAAAGTGTTAATTTACTTATTCTAATTATTATTAAAAGTACCTAATTAAACAGATTTTTCATTAACATTTGAAGTATATATAAACATTCAAGTGATAGGTTACTATTAACTTCCTAATAGTAGTGATAAATCACTTCTTTTTTACTCTTTTTCAACCAAGAACAAAACAACATTTTTTTCTTTCAAATATATATATATATATATATATATATATATATATATATATATATATATATATATATATATATATATATATATATATATATATATATATATATATATATATATTGTAGGACACAACAAATTGAATGGAGGAAATACCTTGTGACTCACGATCATTATTTAAACAATGAGTATCCACCTAATTAAATATAATTATATTATAATGATTTTTATTGCAACAAGTGTATACTCGTATACATTGCGTTAAGTGACGGAACTTAACGCCGTTTTTTATCCAAAAGATCTGATAAGCGAAAATAATGTAAGTATATAAAGAAACATTTGTGATTGAACAGGTGATTTTCTTCATTCTTAGGACTAAGTGAAATAAGACTCTTGGGAAAAAAACAACTACAATCAATTCTATCGTATTAATATTGTGAAGCTAAAGAGTATGTTTGACTGAACGCCCTAATCTCAGGAACAACTGGTTGCAATTGTTTTTTTTTTTCTGCATAGTTAATTTATAGAGGACGATTTCACGTTGATAGTTTCAATATAACCCACTTTAAGCCGACTTCAATAAAAGTAGGAAGTTCTCAATTCGATTGTTTTTTTTTTCGTTTGTTACCTCAGAGCTTTCGACTGGATGAACCGATTTTGATGATCCTTTTTTATTTAAAAGCTGTCGCTTCCTATTTGGACCCATTTTAAATCCATGAGAAAATAATATAAGGCCTTATGTATGTACTCGACGAATAGAATAATAACCCATTATCACGCCAACAGATTTCGATGATTCTTTTTTAATTGGAAATGTGGTACGTCGAGGGTAGTTTGATGAAAGTTTGGTAAGTTTCTGATTATGAGATCCATGACAAAGTAACGGAACTCTTCAACTCTTAGGAGCAAATAAACAATAATCTTTTTTTTTTATGGAAAAGGACAAGGCAAACGAGCGTTCGGATCACCTGATAGTAAGTGATTACCGCCGCCCACGGCCCCGTGCAACACCAGAGGAGCTACAGGTGCGTTGCCGATCTTTAAGGTGTGTTGGGCGCCGGAGCCCGGCATCACCTGATGCGCAGTGGCATAAAGCCACTACTTCACGCCGGTTTTAAATGCCGGGGGTGGTAATGGTCCGGTCGAGTCTGCCCATGCGTGTTGCCATTGCTGGCGACGTGACTCTACCACACCTACTTTAGTCGCCAGGATAGGCCGGGATCACACGGCAAGAAATCGGGTGAATCTTTTAGACTATCCGGTTATTTGAATCACCTACCGAAACGTCGTTATGGTCAAATAATTGTCATAGAGCGAACATGATGAAAATTAACTTGAGAACTTTAGAATGAGAACTTGATATTTAAATGGGTTCTGACTGTCATTAGTTATGAACTAAACTGAACTGAATTCTTTATTTCTTTTTTTGATAAACAACCAGTTATATGGATTGTAACAGAACAAAAACAAAACTGTAGTAACCCAGCTTCAGTCCTTGACGGTGTTTCATCGCGGACAGATGTGTTTGTCTATTTTGTAAGTAAATATAATATTTGTTGTACTTCACGCTGTATCCCGTGCATCCACACCTATGTACACAGTGCGGGCAGCCACTAATTATCTCTAAGATATGCAAAAATAGTCCAGAGGCCAGTCGTGGCGCAGGGGCACAAAGTGTGACTGTAAAACCAACTGGTTGTGGGTTCGATCCCTACTCGAGGAGATGAAATATTTATTGAAATTTATATTTACATTTCTTCGCTCGGGTATCGGCGTTGAGTTCTGCCACTCAACAGGCAATGCCTTCAGAATCCGACAGAAAGTGGGGAACAGAGTGTCTTAACACTAGGTTCCCTCTGCCTACCCTGCGGAGTGCGGGATACAGCGTGAAGCTGATTTATTTTTTATATGCAAAAATATTTGTTATCATTACTGGTACGCTCTAACCGTCACAGCTAAAGAATTGAACTGAACTAAACTTTTTATTTCTTTTTTTGACAAACAACCAGTTATATTGCCTGCAACGGAAGAAAAACAAAACTGTAGACTGTAGTAACCCAGCTTCAGTCATTGACGGTGTTTCATCGCGGATAGACGTGTTTCTCAATTTTGTGAGTAAATACACCTACAATTTTTACTGCTTAACGCTAAATAGTATACCGTAAATAGCAGGTTAGGTAATGGGAACCTATATTAAGACAGAATAAAACACCGCGCTTGTTGTCAGAGGGAGACAATGAAAATAAATCATTCCCCTGAATGGAAGTGGAACCTAAAATCGTCGCATCTGTTGTCAAACGTTATGCATGATTATTATATTAAAATCAACTCTAAAAGTAGACTAATTAGCATTAAATATTAATATTTATATATATAATAATTTATGTATATTTTATGCGTTAAAAAATTGTATTAATAAATAAATAAAAGTACAATATTAGGATACATTTATAAATTGTATATTACCTATCTATATTTAATCTTAAGTCTTTTAATATGTAAATGTAAATGTTTATAATTTGAAGCGAATTATATGTACATTAGATGACAATACAATATTATGGTACCATCGAACTGGTCTGATGATGGAATTGGAAAATGGCTGATGGAACCTTGGACTGCCTACTAAAGGCTTTTTGAATAAGAAACTGCATATATAATATTGTATATACTTGAATTTCATTTAAATTTTGAATTTATGTATCTGAGCTTTGTGTCAATATAATTAAAAATCTGTCATTTAATAGTTTTTATAAAGAACCTTCATAAAATCAATAAGTAACAAATGTAATACATTATTTATCTGCTAATATATAATTTAATCTCAAATTAAATTATTTAATTATAATGCACATCTCTGAGTATGATAACAAGTGGTTTTTAAAAAAAAAATATGTTAAAAAACCTAAGCTGCCTACAATATCTTGATCTTGAATCTTCAATTCTTCAGTCGTTGACGGAATTTCGTAGTGTTCGGACGTATTGTCAATTTTGTAAGTAAATATATATTTTGATAACTTAAACTAAATGTAATAACGCAATATGATATAGTACTTTTTAGTCGCTAGTTACTGGTTCAAATCCATAATAGAAATTGTATATTATACATACATAAATATGATATTTTTATTATGTAGTGACATTTAGATTGTCTACAATATTGTGTTATATTTTTTATGTAGCGGTGTAAAACAAATAGAGGCCGCGGCGGCACAGTGTGTAACAGTAAACGCGACGGTTGTGAATTAGATTTCGATTCGGAGGAATTTATTATTTTTATTTCGTTCTCAATGTGGTGTCGTGGCGTTAAGTTCCGCCACTCAACACGCTATTTCCCAAAAATTGAGCAGTGCGTGGGTAACGGAATGTCTTATCACTACCTTCCCTCTACCTACCACGCTATATGAGGGATACAGCGTGAAGACACGAATACTATACAATATTTTGAGTAATCTTGGCATTAAAAGAGTTTTATTATGCATCAGTGAAGATAAAATAACAGTAAAAGTTATTTGTAAGGCAAATGAAAGTTCTGGATTTTTATTATTGCTGCTATTTCTGTTAGATAAAAAAAAATGTGTTAGTGTTAAGACACTCCTTAATCCTTATTTAAGTGGCGTAACTCAACGCCGCGCTTTGATCAACTAAAGCCAGCCATACCTACACTACACGATGAGTAACCTTGGCATTGAAATAACTTAATAAATTACTCATAAGGCATATTACTATATTAATTATGGCCTAAGATCCCATCGTTTAAAACTGTAGGGATTAGATTTTCTAATGAAACTTATATTTAAGAATGATACATGATAGTAGAATAGATTACACTAGGGTTGCCCAAAAAAATCCTGCCGCAATCACCTTTAATTAATGTTTTTCGTAACTCGTTTTTGGAGAAAATTGCACTCATATGTTTTTTATGTGAATCGCACATCATTTGAAAGAAAATCGCATAAGGAATTGGAAAAACAATGGTTGCCAGCTTTCAGTCTGCCGCAAGTTCAAGGTTGCCTGGTTTAAAGAGGTTACTTAACGTGAATATTTGCACTCATGTGTTTTTTTAATGAATTATATATCAAATTAAAGCTTATTTTTTTGTCATCACTAAAACACATGGTTGCCTGGAAAATGGCTGCCGCAAGCAAAGGTTGCCATCATTCGAAATATTTTATTCTGATTCCGTTTGACTGAGAATAGACGATGAAATACGCGATTTGCCTTATGTTTTAAAGTAAAATATTATAAAATTGAAGGTCAATCTTAAAATTAATATTTATTCTAGCTGTTCACCTGTTAAATGATGATTTTAATCATATTAAGTACATACAAAAAACTATTTAAACATGAAATCATCCTTATTTTTCCATTGAAATAATGAGTCTATGATATTAAGTCTTTGTTAAATCTGTTTTCTAGATATTAATACTCGTTTAAATCGTTATTTTAAAAAGACTAAATTATCATCTATATATATAAAACAAGTACCTGACTGACTGAGGTAAAACGCACGCACAGCCGCTGATGGTAGAAACGTGAAATTTGGACAGATGTTTCTTTTCGTAATCTGGACATCCACTAATAAGGGATTTTAAGAAAATTGAACCCTAAAGGAATAAAATAGGGGCTGAAAGTTTGTATGGGTTTTTTTTTAATCGGGACCGATTTTTATAATATTTGAAATTCAGACTCCTAAAAATATTTTATTGAACACATGTTTCATGGTTTTTTAGAATTCACCCCGTAAGGGTTCAGATAAGCGGGCGAAGCTGCGCGCGCCCACTAGTATTAAATAAACGTTTACAAACATCGTTCTATTATAAGGTATTAATTACATAATGTTTTCATAATATAATGTAGGTTGACAATTATTGCAGATATTTTATTTATTAATCAAGAAAATATGGAAAATTACCTCGTTATAAACTCTCAATCTCTCTCTTCGTCCTCAGAGAAAAATATATAATATTAAACATTAAATTTAATTATACTTATCAAACATTAACTATACTTACGTTTTGCATTAGAAAATAATTAAAATTAAAAATCAAATCAGATTCACGCTGTATCCCGCATGCAGCAGGGTAGGCAGAGGGAACCTAGTGTTAAGACACTCCGTTCCCCACTCTCTGCCGAATTCTGGAGGCATTGCGTGTTGAATGGCAGAACTCAACGCCGCGCTTTGCTTCGACACCAGAACGAAGAGATGGAAATATAAATTTAAGTGAATATTTCATCTCCTCGAGTGCGGTTCTTCTTTATATTTTTTTTACAACAATGAACTTTTTGTAACAAGTGATAACCGTGCATTGTGTTACTATTTAAGAAAATGTTACTGTATATAAAAATCATTTTTTGGCGAAACAACAACATAATTTTACACTTCAGACTCATTATTAAATTCCACACACATTTTCGCACAAAAAACAGATCTTCATTTTTGTTATGTTAACTAAAAACGTCTTCACTCCAAAACGAAAGGTAAGTAAACTAAGTAATATGTTCAAAACATCTCATTTGGCCATCTGCACTGTTATTGCATTTAGAAACAATACATCTACGAAAATAAAATTATTGCATTTTGTTTGCTTTGTATACCACCGCAAAATGTTTATCTATAGTAAAAAGTAGACAACTAATTGATATTGCCGACTCCTGGTCATAAACCTTAAATAGCGTTTATTATTCGGCATTACTGTCGAAATTTCTTAGAATTTAAAATTAAATTAAATTAAATTAGCTTCACGCTGTATCCCGCACACAGCAGGGTAGGCAGAGGGAACCTAGTGTTAAGACACTCCGTTCCCCACTTTCTGCCGAATTCTGGAGGCATTGCGTGTTGAGTGGCAGAACTCAACGCCGCGCTTAACCTCGACACCAGAGCGAAGAAAATGGAAATGTAAATTTAAGTAAATATTTCATCTCCTCGAGTGGGGATCGAACCCACAACCAGTCGGTTTTGCAGTCACACCTCGTGCCGCTGCGCCACGACCGGCCTCTTAGAATTTATTTGTGATAAATTAATTTTGTTTATTATAATTCTATCATATATATTTCTTTCAATGCAAATTCTTAAAAGTTGCGTGAGAAAAAAAAGATTGCGGCAACCGTTATCAAAAAAAAACGAGAAAAAAAAATCATACGAGCAGAGGACAAAGAGAGAGAGAGTATATTGAAATGTTATTTTCCATATTTTCTTAATTAATAAAAAAACTTACGCAATAATTGTCGCCCTTCATTATCTTAAGGAAACATGATGTAATTAATACCTTATTGATATTTGTAAGCACTTATTTAATTAGATAATTTAGTCGTTTTAAAATGATAATTTAAATTAGTATTAGTATTTAGAAAACAGATTTAGCAAAGACTTAATATCATGGGTTCATTATTTCACTTGAAAAATAAGGATGAGTTCATATTTAAATAGTTTTTTGTATGTTCTTAATATGATTAAAATCATCATTTAACAGGTAAATATCTAGAATAAACATTAATTTTAAGATTGACCTTCTATTATATAATATTTTAATTTAAAACATAAGGCAAATCGCGTATTTCATCGTCTATTCTCAGTCAAACGGAATCAGAATAAAATATTTCGAATGATGGCAACCTTTGCTTGCGGCAGCCATTTTCCAGGCAACCATGTGTTTTAGTGATGACAAAAAAATAAGCTTTAATTTGATATATAATTCATTAAAAAAACACATGAGTGCAAATATTCACATTAAGTAACCTCTTTAAACCAGGCAACCTTGAACTTGCGGCAGACTGAAAGCTGGCAACCATTGTTTTTCCAATTCCTTATGCGATTTTCTTTCAAATGATGTGCGATTCACATAAAAAACATATGAGTGCAATTTTCTCCAAAAACGAGTTACGAAAAACATTAATTAAAGGTGATTGCGGCAGGATTTTTTTGGGCAACCCTAGTGTAATCTATTCTACTATCATGTATCATTCTTAAATATAAGTTTCATTAGAAAATCTAATCCCTACAGTTTTAAACGATGGGATCTCCACCTATTACGGCACATAGCCGTATTAATTACTTACAAGAAATAAATAATATAAAAATGTGACTAGTGAAAATATATTATTATTTTTTTTAGCTTCACACTGTAACCCGCAGCTGGGTAAAGCACTCCGTTCCCATTTAGATAGTTCTGTTGCCCACTTTCCGTCGAATTCTAGAGACTTTGCATTTTGAGTGGTGAAACTCAACGCCGCGCTTTGCCTCTTAAAAAATATAATATAAAAATATTAAATAAAACACTCCTGGAGTGGAAATCGAAACCACGACTTATCGCGTTTACAGTCGTACCCTTGCGCCTCTGCACTACGATTGGTCTCTATATAATGTATGTTTACAGTTCACTCAAAAATATTACAGAAATGATAATTTTCGTAAACCTTTTAGTATATTAGATCTAACTAGACGACGCGCCCTATAAAGATGACTCGGATCGATTAGTCTCAAGGGCACGGCCATGGGGTTTTATGGCGTTCCCTCCCATAGCCTATAAAATACATATATACATATGTATAATAAGATTTTCAGTATCGGAATGTCGTATAAAAATTAAAAAATAGCAAGATATTTTTTAATAAATAGTCAGCAATATAACAACACAAACATGGTCGCGAGTTGGATTCTCTTCGATTTACTATGGGATGAATAAATTATATATATTCAATTAAAAGTATATGTAGGTATAAAAACTAAAAAAATATCTCGAATTCTGGCTGTAGGTGAAGTAGAGGACATAAGGAGAAGGAGAGTGGAGTGTCTTGGCTCTGAGTTCTTTCTACTTACCCTGCTATATGCCTATTGGTCAATTTAGCAACTCTTCATTAAATTAAGCAATTGATTAGTTGAACGTGCTAATCTTAGAAATAATTGTCTCTGTCTCTGTCTTTTCTCATGTGGGAACTAAACTCACAACCGTCCCGTTTAACAGTGACACGCTTATGCCACTGCACCACGACGGCCTCAACTATATAAGCTAGTAATGTTTGTACTGACAACTATCGTGAGACACCTAAATGCGTCATGCGTCGTATTTTATTATCAGATGATCTAAATATGTAATTTGTCACTCCCCCATATTGAACATAGCTATGAATAATATTATAGTGAGGCCGTGCATGGTCCTACGTCCGTCCATCGAGATTTGCCACTCACGCACTGCCTCGTTCTCGAGGCGTAAATTGGGGAACTAAACTAACTTAATGCTAGGTTCCCAGGTAGCCTACGCTGCTATGTGCGATATACAGCGTAAAATAAAATACAATTAATAATATGAAAAAGACAGGCAGCGTGCGATTGTAAAAATTATGGATTTTGGTAGCTCCGGTGACGAGACAAAGCGCGGCGTTGAGAGTTTCGTCATTCAACACGCTGTGTGAAAATGGGAAACAAAGTGTCTTAACACTCAGGTACCCTCTGTATGCGGGATACAGCGGGAATGTAAATACAAACGGAGTGATATACTTTTCCCGTAGATTCCTTGGCCCCAGTATGCATTTAACAATAGATACTACTGTAAATTTGCTATTTTGAAGTTATTTTCTATAAACGAAGGCCATTTACATTATTATCTTTAATAAGCAAAGTTAATTATACGTTTTTAGAGCAAACTAAAAATACATTTATACCGTTGTAGTACAGTTGTTGACGTGTTACTACTTATATTTACAGAAGATTAGTGTAAATACCTGGAAAATTCGGCGAAAAGTGGGACGGAGATGTCTTAATGGGAACGGAGTCTCTTAACACTAGGTTCCCTTGGCCTACCCGGTCAAGCTACACACAAATCATACCGCTGACACCCAAAGACTGTCACTGGGCAACGGCGACATACTGTTTATTAGGCAAACGAAATATTAGTCACTTAGAAAAAAAAGGAGCTAACTCCAAAAAAAACTTATTCAGAAAAGTTATTTCCTATGTGTAGATTAACACTTTAAAAATATTTAAAAAATATATATCTTCACGCTGTATCCCGCATATAACAGGGTAGACATAGGGGAACCATTCTTAAGACACTATTCCCCACGCATTAAAGCAAACACAAATGAAAGTAATTCCCTCGAATGGAAATCGAACTCACAACCGTCGCACTCACAGCCAGAGACTGTGTCGCCATTTGGGAAAATTAGAAATTTAAGAAATTTTTAGTTAAACCATTTTTATTTTAATATACTTGTTGACACTTAAAGCCATATTATCTTGTTTGTCAACTATTATCTATCTAACATCATGACTACATCTCTTGACTTCTAGCACTTCTAGTATACTTATTGTTGTAAAATAGTATAGAAGTCGTGTGGAAAGATTTAATTTAAATTATTTAATTAAATTTAACTAAATATTGAAATGGATAATTTAGAGGTAGGTTTTTTATACTGGTTCATCCTGTATGTCAAATTTGTTGGTATTCCGTTCTTTTCTTGGTTTATCACGCTTGAAGTAAAGTAATAGTTACTGTTTCATATGGATCTTTTTTAGAAAAAAATATAATTATCTGAGGCCAGTGGTGGCGCAGTGGCACGAGGTGTGACTGTAAAACCGACTGGTTGTGGGTTCGATCCCCACTCGAGGATATGAAATATTTACTTAAATTTATATTTCCATTTCTTCGCTCTGGTGTCGAGGTTAAGCGCGTCGTTGAGTTCTGCCACTTAACACGCAATGCCTCCAGAAATCGGCAGAAAGTGGGGAACGGAGTGTCTTAACACAAGGTTCCCTCTGCCTACCCTGCTGTGTGCGGGATACAGCGTGAAGCTGATTTGATTTAATTTTTTTTTTATATAATTATCTTAAAATATATGTATATTTATGAATAAATTTTTGTTTTTATCTTTTATAGACAATGCCTGAAGTGCATCCAGCGTTTGTGAACTCGGGGAAGAAGGCCGGTCTTGAAGTATGGAGAATTGAGGTATGTTGATTGTATAACAATGGTTGTAGGTTCGATTTCCACTCGAAGGAATAATTTATTTTGTTTTTTTTTAAGCTTAACGCTTTAAGACTAACTAATTAGCCACAAAGCATTTGGTGCTCTATGCACCAAAGGTTATTTATTATCTTAACCCATCCATCGTCGTTTAATATTCCCTATATCCTTCCCCAATAAATAGATTCTTCGATAAAAAAATATTTTTTCATTGAGAACCAGTAGTTCCTGAGATTAGTGCGATCAACAACAAAAAGTTTGTACATACTAGCCAGCTTAATATACTGACATTACTATATTATTTATAGTTAGATCCATATGGAATCCATGTGTCGATTTCCCCATAAAGCCATTAATAGATACTACCACTAATATAACCAGCTAATGTACAACAATTGGTTGGCATTTTAATTGACTCGTTTCAGCATGATGGATAGACATGTTTATTTTGGTTTCGAATTAATGTTTGTATTCCAAGAATTTGTTGATTTCTTGTAATTGTGTGAATTTTAGAGAAATATATTTATTTCCCCAGTAAAGATAAACATTTTCCAAAGAACGATTTGAACTCAGAACCATCGTGGGCGTCCTCGTATCAATGGGGCGAGGGCGGATGTTCTGTGACCAGAATTTTTACTAACAAGAACTAAACCTGAAAAAAAATTAAAAAGACATTCACACAAAAAGATCAGTTCGTAACTACAGTCAAGGGTACCTTATAAAAAATCTCTAAATACACGATTGGTCGTGTGTATCTACTAAAACCGAAGGTGTGTTAGTATGTGGTGAACAGATTAAACAAATAAACTTTATGCTATTATCCCACATGCACATAGTAGGATAAGCAGAGGGAACGGAGGAACCTAGTATTAAAGGACTCTGTTCTCCATTAATATACCTTCCGTTCCCCACTTCGATTAGCGGAATTCAACGCCGCACTTTTACTTGTTAAAAGAGCGAGGACATAAAAATATTAAATATTTTATTCCCACAAGTAGGAGTCAAACCCGCAAGCGTTTGCGCTTACAGTGCCATGACGGCCTCAACATATAATAATGTATAGGTACTTAGTATCAATATATATATTTTCGTTTAATTTAGATATCAAAAATAAATGTTATTAATGCGTTATCTTAATAAGCTTTCAACTCATTATTTTATATACAAATTGATTAATTGTAAAATATACTTCTATAGTAATATTACAAAGCTTAATTTTGTGTGGTTCCGTTCCCATAAAGATTTTTGTTCCCCACTTTCCGCAGGATTTTCGAGACATTGTGTGTTGAGTAGAGGAACTTAACACCGCGGAGAACCAGAGAGAGAAGAAAGCGAAGAAATGAGAATATTAAAATATTTCAATTCTCCGAGAGGAATCAAACCCACAACCGTCGTATTTACAGCCGCACGCTTGTGCTGCTGCACCACGTGGATCTCGACTACACGTTGGATAAAATAATGTCGTTTATTTTTATAGTTTCACTATGTATCGCGCATGTAGACGAGTAGGTAAAGAGTATCTAGCGTTAAATTCCGTTATTTAGTGTTCCGTTCCTCACTTTCCGAACAATTTTCGAGACATTGCGTGTTGAGTAGTAGAATTCAACACCGCGCCGTATCTTGTTGCCCTAGGCTTTGACTTATTGCCTCGAGTGGAAATCGAACTGATTTTCACAGTCAGACTGTGAGACCACTGCGCTTTGACGGTCTCCAATTTAAATATATTTTATCAATTTATTTTTAATTTATCATATATGAAATAATGAGTAAACTTATTTAAGATTATGTATTTATATTTATTTTTCATATCAAATTTAAATAAATGTACTCGTATGTAATCTAAATAATATTTATATTTGCTTATCCTATTTCGATTTCCCCGTAGTCGAACAAAGTTCAATTTCAGTTCAATATATCGAAAGTTTACCGAGGGACGGAGTGTCTTCACACTAAATTCTTTTCTACCTTTTCTACTACTTGCGGGATACAGCGTGAAGGCGAAAAAAAAAAAATAGTATATAAGTCGTCAAATTTTTTCACCCAACACGCATTATCTTGACACTTCATTGTTAAAATTCATGTTTTTTTATCAGGATTTTGAACCAGTGGCGGTTCCTGTACATCAGTATGGCATATTTTATAGTGGTGATTCGTACATCGTTTTAAAAGTAAGTTTTAACATATTATTCTATATTTTATTTTCTTTCCTCATTCTCTTTCACTTTTAGAAAAGTATTTTAAGAGCGAAAGTAAGTAAGTATATCATACAGGATATATTTATATACTACCGGCGACGGCACACAATAGCTGTAGGTTATCCGCTATTCTTATTTGGAAAAAAGAATTATTGATAATTCCTCTCTCTGGTACTGAAAGCAAAGCGCGTCGTTGAGTTCCGCTACTCAATAAGCATACGTTTTCTTGAAAATTGGGCGGAGCGTGGAGAACGAAGTGTCTCAGCACTAGGTTTCCTCTATCTACCCTGCTATATGAGAGATACAGAGTGAACGTGACAAAAAGACATGTAAATAATACTGATATCTATGTATTATACATATATTAATATATCTATACTGTATCTAAATACATACAGTCTGCGAGGTCTAAGTTAAGCCTTGCGTTTGTGCGAGTATTCATATATACTGTGGGGTTAACATCTAGTTCGCCTAAGTCGATTTATACCTAATTATTAGCCCAAACCAGAGTAAAATTTATGAGGATGCAATGACTATGTAGAAGAATTGATATATTTTTATCTTTTTATCTTTTATAAAATTAAAAATCAAAATTTTATAAAAAACAAAAAAAAATATGATTTCTAAATATAAAATTTATTCCTTAAAGATTTTTTCTACCTCTACTTTTATAATCACTCACTCAAATGCGGAGCTCAAATTAAGCCTCGTGAACTGTACACTAGGTCATAAAAACCAGTCAAGTGTGAGTCAGACTCGCACACAAAGTCTCGTTATCTATAAAAATGGCAAAAAAACGATTATTATATGGAATGGGGGGTCGGTCGGTACCGACGCCCCTCCCCCTTAAATATATGTTTTTTTTAATATTAAATACATACCTACTTTAAGCATAAATAAAAGAAAAAAAGAGCAAAAAAAATATTTCTTTTATGGGACCCACGTTAAATATTTATTTTAATATTTTTTTTAGTATCAGTTGTTACAGCGGCAACAGAAATACATCTGTGTAAATTTCCACTGTCTAACTGTCACAGTTCGTGAGATACAGCCTAGTGACAGAGGGAAAGATAGACAAACACCGGAATCTTGGTCTTAGGAGTTCGGAACCCTAATAAATTATACTTACACTACTCATTTAAAATCAATTTTAGACGGAAATAAAATCCCGACCTTCGCTTAAAAGATCCATTAATCAATATTAAATCAATATGAAGAATGTTTTATTTCTTGTTATTCAGACATGAATAGTGTGTTAAATAGATAAATATACATCTGGCTTAGATTATTTGAATCGATTCATTGAGATGCCGTTCAGTACGAGTTAGCACTTGAGAAGTATAAGTAGGTACATCTTGATTCAATGGTGGTTCTGTAGTACAACATTTGACTGATTCGCAAGGGTCGACCCCACAGTTCGATACTCACTTTTTTAGCTGCATTCAGTATATCACATAGCTGGGTAGGTAGAGGGAACCTGGGAACCTATTCCTGCTTATCCTGCTATTTACGGGAAAAAGTGTTTTTATAGTTAAGGCACTATACCATATATAGTTTTATATGTATAGATCTCGAGAATCATTAGTTTATCTATCCTGTAATCTTGGTTAGTTAGTTGACACGTGTCTTATATAAATCAGTGATTATGGGATTTCATTGCAACTGTAGGATGTCTTTCTCAAGTCAGAAAAAGATAGTCATATAGATAATTATCAAATCAATAAAAGCAATTTTAAAATAAATCTTTCTTACAGACATCAGGATCATCTACTCTGTCCTGGGATATTCACTTCTGGTTGGGATCCAAGACTAGCCAGGATGAGTCCGGCGCAGCAGCAATACTGTCTGTGAACCTCGATGATGAGCAGTTCCAAGGTGTTGCTGTACAGCATCGGGAGACTCAGGGCTACGAGTCCAAACAGTTTTTGTCCTATTTTGAACCAGGTTTGTTTTATTTTTGTTTTAAAACTGTTATTTACATATTTAATACTTTTTTTCTTTACGCTGTGTCCTGCGTATAGCAGAAAATGCAAAAGGAACTCAAATTTAACGTTGGAAAATTACTAAAACTGCATGTCAGGAAGAAAGTGACTTGAAAATTGAGCCATTTTTTTTTAAAAGAGTCTCAATGTTTTTGGTAAAGTATCAGCAGACCACCGTAGTATAATGAGACCAACGTCTGACTGCAAGCACGACAGTTATAGGTTCGATATCCATTTAGGAAATCGATTTCGATTGATTGGTGAATCGGTGCGGCGTTGAGTTTCTCCTCTTAACACGCAGTGTCTCGGAAATTGGACGATGCAGTGCGGAGGTATATACCGCATTGTTAACTTATTTTTATAAAAAAGGATAACAAGAGGATAATCATCGAGTAATGCCATATCTCAATCTTTTTTCCTTATTCATCTGAGGAAATGGCTATACGAGTATATGTCCTTGTTTGGATACGTTCTTAAATATTCCACATATATATTATAATTGTGTGTTCGTGACGTAGTCGCTGAATCAGTCAATGATTAAAATTGAATTTTATATTGAATGATTCAAATATTTTATACACAACTCATTCTCATTCGTCATTTCGGCGTTGAGTTCCGTCACATAATACACAATGCCTCCAGAATTCGACCGGACGTAGGGAACGGAAGTGTCTGAACAGTGCATTCCCAGGTTCCCTCTGTTATGTGTGGGATATAGCGTGAAGCTAAATAAAAGAAGTAATAATTTTTTTGTGGTTCGGTTTCTTACACGTTTTCGCGTATAATTTTTGTTTATTTTCGCATAGAATTGGAGGAACAGAGGGAATCTAGTATTAAAATAAATGAGGAACTGATAGGCCCACTGAGGCCCACTAACTGCCCAAGTCGCCCCGCCGAGTGGAATTTAAATATATTAATTCTCCTGAGTGGAAAGTGAACCCACAACCGTCACGTTAACAGTCAGACCTTAGTAGTAGGGATTGGTGCGTTCTGGCTCATTAAATTGATCGCCTTATCAATCAAAATTTTCCGCGGTTTTTCTCGCGGGTCGCGGTTTTGATTAATTAATTGACCGCGGATTAAATTGATTACCCCGGATCCGCGGATTTTTTCGCGGTTAGTAGCCGCCATTATTTTGTGTCTTTCCGTAGAGTAGTAGGGATTGGTGCGTTCTGGCTCATTAAATTGATCGCCTTATCAATCAAAATTTTCCGCGGATTTTCTCGCGGGTCGCGGTTTAGATTAATTAATAGACCGCGGATTAAATTGATTACCCCGGATCCGCGGATTTTTTCGCGGTTAGTACCCGCCATTATTTTGTGTCTTTTCATAGAGTAGTAGGGATTGGTGCGTTCTGGCTCATTAAATTGATCGCCTTATCAATCAAAATTTTCCGCGGATTTTCTCGCGGGTCGCGGTTTTGATTAATTAATTGGCCGCGGATTAAATTGATTACCCCGGATCCGCGGATTTTTTCGCGGTTAGTACCCGCCATTATTTTGTGTCTTTTCATAGAGTAGTAGGGATTGGTGCGTTCTGGCTCATTAAATTGATCGCCTTATCAATCAAAATTTTTCGCGGATTTTCTCGCGGGTCGCGGTTTTGATTAATTAACCGCGGATTACATTGATTACCCCGCGAATTAAAAACTTCGCGGAACTCTCACCCGGACGTAATCTATATACAATTGAAGGCCTTCGTGAGATCGTTCTATCAACACCTCATTTGCGCGAATCCGTTGCGTATAATTTGAAAAATTAAAAAAAATTACCTAACCTAACCTAACCTATAAATAAGGTCTGTGCGGACTTGCAAAATTTTGTCGGAAACGAAAGTTTCCTAAACCACTAAAACTCAAGTTATTTCATTGATATTTGGCATACGTGTCTTAAATTGTTTCTTGATTAGTTTGTAATCATCATTTTATACATAATTTATATATTTTCTAAAAAAAACACTTGTAAAAATTTCATACTAAAATTTCATATAACAATTATTTCTAAGTATTTTTTAATTAAGTTCTAGCGGATAGATTTTGTTTATTTTTGTTTTGTTCCGTAGGGTCGTGCTGGCTCTACATTTGTGCATATATATTTCTCTATTTTGACAAAAAAAAATCGTGCATTTATTGTGCGAAATATACCAAATTTGACAATTTTTTGGGGTTTTTCGGCCATTTCGCCCGAACCTCCACTCTCACCCGGACGTAATCTATATACAATTGAAGGCCTTCGTGAGATCGTTCTATCAACACCTCATTTGCGCGAATCCGTTGCGTATATTTTGAAAAATTAAAAAAAAATACCTAACCTAACCTAACCTATAAATAAGATCTGTGCGGACTTGTAAAATTTTGTCGGAAACGAAAGTTTCCTAAACCACTAAAACTCAAGTTATTTCATTGATATTTGGCATATAAAATAAACAAAATCTATCTAGAACTTAATTAAAAAATACTTAGAAATAATTGTTATATGAAATTTTAGTATGAAATTTTTACAAGTGATTTTTTTTAGAAAATATATAAATTATGTATAAAATGATGATTACAAACTAATCAAGAAACATTTTGTCGCGGGTAGTCGAATATTTTGTGTCTTTTCATAGAGTAGTAGGGATTGGTGCGTTCTGGCTCATTAACTTGATCGCCTTATCAATCAAAATTTTCCGCGGATTTTCTCGCGGGTCGCGGTTTTGATTAATTAATTGGCCGCGGATTAAATTGATTACCCCGGATCCGCGGATTTTTTCGCGGTTAGTACCCGCCATTATTTAGTGTCTTTTCATAGAGTAGTAGGGATTGGTGCGTTCTGGCTCATTAAATTGATTGCCTTATCAAAAATTTATAAAATTGCACCATTTTGATTAATTAATTAATTAACCGCGGATTTCGTTTTATTTTTTTAGCATAACAATACTAACCTAACCTAACCTAGTTCGCAGTAAAATTGTTTTCGTATAATACCTACTCATCATAGATATATTTACCAGATCCAATGAAAACAAAAAAGAACTGGTTTAATGTAGAAACGGCTAGCAACAAATTAGCGTTTAATAATTACGAGCGAAAGCTTAAACTACCATTTGTAATATACGCAGATTTCGAGGCATTTTTAACCCCCATTCAAACATGTCAAAACGAGGCTACGAAATCGTACTACACCAATAACATACAAAAACATGCGGTGTTTAGTTTCGGTTATTATTTTGTCCCGGTATTCTTGCACAATTTAGCTAATTACGATGCCCATTTTATTGTGCACGCTCTAGGTTTTGAAGAGGGTAAAATTGATATAATCCCTCAAAATAAAGAAAAATATATTTCTTTTTCAAAATATTTAAAAATTAAGAATAATAATATCTCGTTAAGATTTTTAGACTCATTTAAATTTATGTCAAGCTTAAGCTTTCGCTCGTAATTATTAAACGCTAATTTGTTGCTAGCCGTTTCTACATTAAACCAGTTCTTTTTTGTTTTCATTGGATCTGGTAAATATATCTATGATGAGTAGGTATTATACGAAAACAATTTTACTGCGAACTAGGTTAGGTTAGGTTAGTATTGTTATGCTAAAAAAATAAAACGAAATCCGCGGTTAATTAATTAATTAATCAAAATGGTGCGCCACCAACACAAATATGAAACGGTTCTATGATGAGTAGGTTAGGTTAGGTTAGGTATTCTTATGTTAAGAAATAAAAAACACTGCCTGTAATACACTGCTATTTTATAATTTTTTACTACTCTATGAAAATACACAAAATATTCCCTCAGAAATATCTGTCGAGCTTTTTTTGCAGTTTTTAATTCGGCAGGTTTTTAATTTTGCAGGTTTTAATTTAATTAATTTTGATAAGGCGATCATCATTTGATACATTTGTATTTACCAACGAATTAAAAAATTGATTTTGTGTAGGCAATGATGATATTTTCAAACTTTCGAACGAAGTCATTTTTTCATATGGATATACACCCTTCCTAATTAATCTTTTAAAGTCTTCATCTCGCGGGTATTTTTTTTTGAGCTCAACAAATTGATGTGTTTTTATATTATGTGCTAATCTATCAAGACTGCTTGACATAAATTTAAATGAGTCTAAAAATCTTAACGAGATATTATTATTCTTAATTTTTAAATATTTTGAAAAAGAAATATATTTTTCTTTATTTTGAGGGATTATATCAATTTTACCCTCTTCAAAACCTAGAGCGTGCACAATAAAATGGGCATCGTAATTAGCTAAATTGTGCAAGAATACCGGGACAAAATAATAACCGAAACTAAACACCGCATGTTTTTGTATGTTATTGGTGTAGTACGATTTCGTAGCCTCGTTTTGACATGTTTGAATGGGGGTTAAAAATGCCTCGAAATCTGCGTATATTACAAATGGTAGTTTAAGCTTTCGCTCGTAATTATTAAACGCTAATTTGTTGCTAGCCGTTTCTACATTAAACCAGTTCTTTTTTGTTTTCATTGGATCTGGTAAATATATCTATGATGAGTAGGTATTATACGAAAACAATTTTACTGCGAACTAGGTTAGGTTAGGTTAGTATTGTTATGCTAAAAAAATAAAACGAAATCCGCGGTTAATTAATTAATTAATCAAAATGGTGCAATTTTATAAATTTTTGATAAGGCAATCAATTTAATGAGCCAGAACGCACCAATCCCTACTACTCTATGAAAAGACACTAAATAATGGCGGGTACTAACCGCGAAAAAATCCGCGGATCCGGGGTAATCAATTTAATCCGCGGCCAATTAATTAATCAAAACCGCGACCCGCGAGAAAATCCGCGGAAAATTTTGATTGATAAGGCGATCAAGTTAATGAGCCAGAACGCACCAATCCCTACTACTCTATGAAAAGACACAAAATATTCGACTACCCGCGACAAAATGTTTCTTGATTAGTTTGTAATCATCATTTTATACATAATTTATATATTTTCTAAAAAAAATCACTTGTAAAAATTTCATACTAAAATTTCATATAACAATTATTTCTAAGTATTTTTTAATTAAGTTCTAGATAGATTTTGTTTATTTTATATGCCAAATATCAATGAAATAACTTGAGTTTTAGTGGTTTAGGAAACTTTCGTTTCCGACAAAATTTTACAAGTCCGCACAGATCTTATTTATAGGTTAGGTTAGGTTAGGTATTTTTTTTTAATTTTTCAAAATATACGCAACGGATTCGCGCAAATGAGGTGTTGATAGAACGATCTCACGAAGGCCTTCAATTGTATATAGATTACGTCCGGGTGAGAGTGGAGGTTCGGGCGAAATGGCCGAAAAACCCCAAAAAATTGTCAAATTTGGTATATTTCGCACAATAAATGCACGATTTTTTTTTGTCAAAATAGAGAAATATATATGCACAAATGTAGAGCCAGCACGACCCTACGGAACAAAACAAAAATAAACAAAATCTATCCGCTAGAACTTAATTAAAAATACTTAGAAATAATTGTTATATGAAATTTTAGTATGAAATTTTTACAAGTGTTTTTTTTTAGAAAATATATAAATTATGTATAAAATGATGATTACAAACTAATCAAGAAACAATTTAAGACACGTATGCCAAATATCAATGAAATAACTTGAGTTTCAGTGGTTTAGGAAACTTTCGTTTCCGACAAAATTTTGCAAGTCCGCACAGACCTTATTTATAGGATAGGTTAGGTTAGGTATTTTTTTTTATTTTTTCAAAATATACGCAACGGATTCGCGCAAATGAGGTGTTGATAGAACGATCTCACGAAGGCCTTCAATTGTATATAGATTACGTCCGGGTGAGAGTTCCGCGAAGTTTTTAATTCGCGGGGTAATCAATGTAATCCGCGGTTAATTAATCAAAACCGCGACCCGCGAGAAAATCCGCGGAAAATTTGGATTGATAAGGCGATCAATTTAATGAGCCAGAACGCACCAATCCCTACTACTCTATGAAAAGACACAAAATAATGGCGGGTACTAACCGCGAAAAAATCCGCGGATCCGGGGAAATCAATTTAATCCGCGGCCAATTAATTAATCAAAACCGCGACCCGCGAGAAAATCCGCGGAAAATTTTGATTGATAAGGCGATCAATTTAATGAGCCAGAACGCACCAATCCCTACTACTCTACGGAAAGACTCAAAATATTGCCGGCTACTAGCCGCGAAAAAATCCGCGGATCCGGGGTAATCAATTTAATCCGCGGCCAATTAATTAATCAAAACCGCGACCCGCGAGAAAATCCGCGGAAAATTTTGATTGAAAAGGCGATCAATTTCATGAGCCAGAACGCACCAATCCCTACTACTACCTGCAAAATTAAAAACCTGCCGAATTAAAAACTGCAAAAAAAGCTCGACAGATATTTCTGAGGGAATATTTTGTGTATTTTCATAGAGTAGTAAAAAATTATAAAATAGCAGTGTATTACAGGCAGTGTTTTTTATTTCTTAACATAAGAATACCTAACCTAACCTACTCATCATAGAACCGTTTCATATGTGTGTTGGTGGCGCACCATTTTGATTAATTAATTAATTAACCGCGGATTTCGTTTTATTTTTTTAGCATAACAATACTAACCTAACCTAACCTAGTTCGCAGTAAAATTGTTTTCGTATAATACCTACTCATCATTGATATATTTATCAGATCCAATGAAAACAAAAAAGAACTGGTTTAATGTAGAAACGGCTAGCAACAAATTAGCGTTTAATAATTACGAGCGAAAGCTTAAGCTTGACATAAATTTAAATGAGTCTAAAAATCTTAACGAGATATTATTATTCTTAATTTTTAAATATTTTGAAAAAGAAATATATTTTTCTTTATTTTGAGGGATTATATCAATTTTACCCTCTTCAAAACCTAGAGCGTGCACAATAAAATGGGCATCGTAATTAGCTAAATTGTGCAAGAATACCGGGACAAAATAATAACCGAAACTAAACACCGCATGTTTTTGTATGTTATTGGTGTAGTACGATTTCGTAGCCTCGTTTTGACATGTTTGAATGGGGGTTAAAAATGCCTCGAAATCTGCGTATATTACAAATGGTAGTTTAAGCTTTCGCTCGTAATTATTAAACGCTAATTTGTTGCTAGCCGTTTCTACATTAAACCAGTTCTTTTTTGTTTTCATTGGATCTGGTAAATATATCTATGATGAGTAGGTATTATACGAAAACAATTTTACTGCGAACTAGGTTAGGTTAGGTTAGTATTGTTATGCTAAAAAAATAAAACGAAATCCACGGTTAATTAATTAATTAATCAAAATGGTGCGCCACCAACACAAATATGAAACGGTTCTATGATGAGTAGGTTAGGTTAGGTTAGGTATTCTTATGTTAAGAAATAAAAAACACTGCCTGTAATACACTGCTATTTTATAATTTTTTACTACTCTATGAAAATACACAAAATATTCCCTCAGTAATATCTGTCGAGCTTTTTTTGCAGTTTTTAATTCGGCAGGTTTTTAATTTTGCAGGTTTTAATTTAATTAATTTTGATAAGGCGATCATCATTTGATACATTTGTATTTACCAACGAATTAAAAAATTGATTTTGTGTAGGCAATGATGATATTTTCAAACTTTCGAACGAAGTCATTATTTCATATGGATATACACCCTTCCTAATTAATCTTTTAAAGTCTTCATCTCGCGGGTATTTTTTTTGAGCTCAACAAATTGATGTGTTTTTATATTATGTGCTAATCTATCAAGACTGCTTGACATAAATTTAAATGAGTCTAAAAATCTTAACGAGATATTATTATTCTTAATTTTTAAATATTTTGAAAAAGAAATATATTTTTCTTTATTTTGAGGGATTATATCAATTTTACCCTCTTCAAAACCTAGAGCGTGCACAATAAAATGGGCATCGTAATTAGCTAAATTGTGCAAGAATACCGGGACAAATTAATAACCGAAACTAAACACCGCATGTTTTTGTATGTTATTGGTGTAGTACGATTTCGTAGCCTCGTTTTGACATGTTTGAATGGGGGTTAAAAATGCCTCGAAATCTGCGTATATTACAAATGGTAGTTTAAGCTTTCGCTCGTAATTATTAAACGCTAATTTGTTGCTAGCCGTTTCTACATTAAACCAGTTCTTTTTTGTTTTCATTGGATCTGATAAATATATCAATGATGAGTAGGTATTATACGAAAACAATTTTACTGCGAACTAGGTTAGGTTAGGTTAGTATTGTTATGCTAAAAAAATAAAACGAAATCCGCGGTTAATTAATTAATTAATCAAAATGGTGCGCCACCAACACAAATATGAAACGGTTCTATGATGAGTAGGTTAGGTTAGGTTAGGTATTCTTATGTTAAGAAATAAAAAACACTGCCTGTAATACACTGCTATTTTATAATTTTTTACTACTCTATGAAAATACACAAAATATTCCCTCAGAAATATCTGTCGAGCTTTTTTTGCAGTTTTTAATTCGGCAGGTTTTTAATTTTGCAGGTTTTAATTTAATTAATTTTGATAAGGCGATCATCATTTGATACATTTGTATTTACCAACGAATTAAAAAATTGATTTTGTGTAGGCAATGATGATATTTTCAAACTTTCGAACGAAGTCATTATTTCATATGGATATACACCCTTCCTAATTAATCTTTTAAAGTCTTCATCTCGCGGGTATTTTTTTTTGAGCTCAACAAATTGATGTGTTTTTATATTATGTGCTAATCTATCAAGACTGCTTGACATAAATTTAAATGAGTCTAAAAATCTTAACGAGATATTATTATTCTTAATTTTTAAATATTTTGAAAAAGAAATATATTTTTCTTTATTTTGAGGGATTATATCAATTTTACCCTCTTCAAAACCTAGAGCGTGCACAATAAAATGGGCATCGTAATTAGCTAAATTGTGCAAGAATACCGGGACAAAATAATAACCGAAACTAAACACCGCATGTTTTTGTATGTTATTGGTGTAGTACGATTTCGTAGCCTCGTTTTGACATGTTTGAATGGGGGTTAAAAATGCCTCGAAATCTGCGTATATTACAAATGGTAGTTTAAGCTTTCGCTCGTAATTATTAAACGCTAATTTGTTGCTAGCCGTTTCTACATTAAACCAGTTCTTTTTTGTTTTCATTGGATCTGGTAAATATATCTATGATGAGTAGGTATTATACGAAAACAATTTTACTGCGAACTAGGTTAGGTTAGGTTAGTATTGTTATGCTAAAAAAATAAAACGAAATCCGCGGTTAATTAATTAATTAATCAAAATGGTGCGCCACCAACACAAATATGAAACGGTTCTATGATGAGTAGGTTAGGTTAGGTTAGGTATTCTTATGTTAAGAAATAAAAAACACTGCCTGTAATACACTGCTATTTTATAATTTTTTACTACTCTATGAAAATACACAAAATATTCCCTCAGAAATATCTGTCGAGCTTTTTTTGCAGTTTTTAATTCGGCAGGTTTTTAATTTTGCAGGTTTTAATTTAATTAATTTTGATAAGGCGATCATCATTTGATACATTTGTATTTACCAACGAATTAAAAAATTGATTTTGTGTAGGCAATGATGATATTTTCAAACTTTCGAACGAAGTCATTATTTCATATGGATATACACCCTTCCTAATTAATCTTTTAAAGTCTTCATCTCGCGGGTATTTTTTTTTGAGCTCAACAAATTGATGTGTTTTTATATTATGTGCTAATCTATCAAGACTGCTTGACATAAATTTAAATGAGTCTAAAAATCTTAACGAGATATTATTATTCTTAATTTTTAAATATTTTGAAAAAGAAATATATTTTTCTTTATTTTGAGGGATTATATCAATTTTACCCTCTTCAAAACCTAGAGCGTGCACAATAAAATGGGCATCGTAATTAGCTAAATTGTGCAAGAATACCGGGACAAAATAATAACCGAAACTAAACACCGCATGTTTTTGTATGTTATTGGTGTAGTACGATTTCGTAGCCTCGTTTTGACATGTTTGAATGGGGGTTAAAAATGCCTCGAAATCTGCGTATATTACAAATGGTAGTTTAAGCTTTCGCTCGTAATTATTAAACGCTAATTTGTTGCTAGCCGTTTCTACATTAAACCAGTTCTTTTTTGTTTTCATTGAATCTGATAAATATATCAATGATGAGTAGGTATTATACGAAAACAATTTTACTGCGAACTAGGTTAGGTTAGGTTAGTATTGTTATGCTAAAAAAATAAAACGAAATCCGCGGTTAATTAATTAATTAATCAAAATGGTGCGCCACCAACACACATATGAAACGGTTCTATGATGAGTAGGTTAGGTTAGGTTAGGTATTCTTATGTTAAGAAATAAAAAACACTGCCTGTAATACACTGCTATTTTATAATTTTTTACTACTCTATGAAAATACACAAAATATTCCCTCAGAAATATCTGTCGAGCTTTTTTTGCAGTTTTTAATTCGGCAGGTTTTTAATTTTGCAGGTTTTAATTTAATTAATTTTGATAAGGCGATCATCATTTGATACATTTGTATTTACCAACGAATTAAAAAATTGATTTTGTGTAGGCAATGATGATATTTTCAAACTTTCGAACGAAGTCATTATTTCATATGGATATACACCCTTCCTAATTAATCTTTTAAAGTCTTCATCTCGCGGGTATTTTTTTTTGAGCTCAACAAATTGATGTGTTTTTATATTATGTGCTAATCTATCAAGACTGCTTGACATAAATTTAAATGAGTCTAAAAATCTTAACGAGATATTATTATTCTTAATTTTTAAATATTTTGAAAAAGAAATATATTTTTCTTTATTTTGAGGGATTATATCAATTTTACCCTCTTCAAAACCTAGAGCGTGCACAATAAAATGGGCATCGTAATTAGCTAAATTGTGCAAGAATACCGGGACAAAATAATAACCGAAACTAAACACCGCATGTTTTTGTATGTTATTGGTGTAGTACGATTTCGTAGCCTCGTTTTGACATGTTTGAATGGGGGTTAAAAATGCCTCGAAATCTGCGTATATTACAAATGGTAGTTTAAGCTTTCGCTCGTAATTATTAAACGCTAATTTGTTGCTAGCCGTTTCTACATTAAACCAGTTCTTTTTTGTTTTCATTGGATCTGATAAATATATCAATGATGAGTAGGTATTATACGAAAACAATTTTACTGCGAACTAGGTTAGGTTAGGTTAGTATTGTTATGCTAAAAAAATAAAACGAAATCCGCGGTTAATTAATTAATTAATCAAAATGGTGCGCCACCAACACAAATATGAAACGGTTCTATGATGAGTAGGTTAGGTTAGGTTAGATATTCTTATGTTAAAGAAACCGCGACCCGCGAGAAAATCCGCGGAAAATTTTGATTGATAAGGCGATCAATTTAATGAGCCAGAACGCACCAATCCCTACTACTCTATGAAAAGACACAAAATAATGGCGGGTACTAACCGCGAAAAAATCCGCGGATCCGGAGTAATCAATTTAATCCGCGGTCAATTAATTAATCTAAACCGCGACCCGCGAGAAAATCCGCGGAAAATTTTGATTGATAAGGCGATCAATTTAATGAGCCAGAACGCACCAATCCCTACTACTCTATGAAAAGACACAAAATAATGGCGGGTACTAACCGCGAAAAAATCCGCGGATCCGGGGTAATCAATTTAATCCGCGGTCTATTAATTAATCTAAACCGCGACCCGCGAGAAAATCCGCGGAAAATTTTGATTGATAAGGCGATCAATTTAATGAGCCAGAACGCACCAATCCCTACTACTGACCTTGCTCCACTACGCATTATGTAGAATACAAAATAACAGTTTTAAATACATTTTTCGACGTATAGTAATGTAGTAATGTAACCTTTAACGGTCTATTTAGCGAAACCCAAGGACAATGACTGTATAGTGGCAGAATTGATATTGGCTTAAGTGCACATGTTGTATTAAATTCAAATTTGGATTGTTAAAAAGATTAATGTGAGGCCATTCCACAGAAATATAAAAATTGATAGTAAGCGTAACGGTTGGGGGTTCGATGTCCACTCGAGGGAATTAGTTATTTTCATTTTGTCGCTTTAGTAAGACAAAGATCTTTGAACTCCGCCACTCTATATCCAATGTTTCGAAATTTGGACAGTGTGTGAGGAACGGAGTATCTTAACACTGGGTTCCCTCTACTTACCCTAGTGTATGCGGGATACAGCGTGAGGCTTTATTAAAAATATATTTTGTCTTATCTTTTTTTTAACTTTTGCAGCAATCAGATATTTAGACGGTGGTCACGCGTCAGGTTTCAATCATGTCACTGTGAATGCTGGAGCGGAGAAACGTCTGTTCCAAATCAAAGGAAAACGCAATGTTAGAGTTAGACAGGTAATGTTCTTTTTTTTATTTTTTCTTTCCTAAGTGTGGAATAACACTTTAAAAATGTTTAAAAATATTTAACAAATAGCATTCTCTCTTGCCAGACGATAATTCTTAGTAATTATCTTTGGGTAGCGGAAATTTGTAAAAATCTCCCTACAGAGATGCTAACCACATAAATAAGTTGTAACTAGCGTATAATGGTTAGTCGTCAGAGCGCCTGGTCGGTTTCCAGGAGGCGCGGGTTCGAGTCCCGCTACGTTCAAATTTTTATACGTTTTCCAAATAAGTATTTTTCTTTTCTAAGTGTGGAATAACACTTTAAAAATGTTTAAAAATAGGTAATGTTTTTTTTTAATATAAAATACTAAACCGAAGTAAGTAATTCAAGTGGATTCCGTTTTTATTTTGTTTTTTCAGATGAAGTAAATATTACCTAAATTTTATTCATGAATGAAATTCTGTAAATTAGGTATTAAAAATCCTCATTATAAGTAAATAGTAACCTACTACACACACACACACACACTCATAAACGAGTATATTTATATATCTTTAAAAATATGATTTCCGTAGTTTTAATGTTCAATTCTGCTTGAATTTTTTCTTTTGGGAGCTAAAAAATAATTACTTTTATTTCTTTGTTAACAATTATTCTGGCTATAAGACAAGCTCAGTAGTAAACCCCGTCTTTCAACGCACTGTGCCTCTAAAATTGGCTGGTATATGGAGAACGGAGTGTCTTAACACTGTTCCCTCTGTTCACCCTGCTATATGCGGGATACAACGTGAAGCTGTATTTTAATTTTTTTTTCTTCTTCATTTCAGGTGGAAGCATCAGTGTCTTCCATGAACAAGGGTGACTGTTTCATCTTGGATGTAGACCATGACATCTTGGTGTACGTTGGGGAGAAGGCGAAGAGTGTGGAGCGTTTGAAGGCTATATCTGTTGCCAATCAGATCAGGGATCAAGATCACAGTGGCAGGGGAAATATTGAGATTATTGGTATGTCCTATTTATTTTTACATTTATTTATTACCCGTAATTTTGTTTACGTGGACTTTAACATGTAAAATGGAAAAGCCCGTTGTTCTCGTAAGAATTTCAGGAAATATTTTCTTAGCAGTATTTTCGTCTGTGCATTATCTGTCATTCACTCAGGAACTGCAGAGTTTTAGATAAAGATGTCGCATCCAGAAATTAGGAAATGGATATTATATACAATAGATAAAAACTATTGACATGAAACTTGATTGTTGACTACTATATTTAAATAAAAAAAAAAACCCGATTTTTTGCCTAATTTTCGAGACATGAGCAGTGAGTAGCGGAACATAATGCCGTGCTGTCTATACAAGATCGAGGAAAAATATAATAATTATAATAATCATTTCCCAAAGGGTAATTAAATCATCTACTAAAGCGTGTATAGTCACACTATCCCATTACGCCACTATTACCGCTTATATATATTTACAATAATTCCTGTTTTCAGATCCATACTCTAATGAAGGTGATGTCAACCAGTTCTTCAGTGCTCTTGGTTCTGGTGACCAGGACTCTGTAAAAGATGCTGAAGAAGGTGGAGATGATGAGGTATAGTTCTTTCTCTTTTAGGTCTCACTGGTCTAACTTTTCAGTATAGACAATAATCAATGCATACAGGGAAGCTAAAAATAAAAAAAATATATAATTTTTCTAAATAAGTATTTTTCTTTCCTAAGTGTGGAATAACACTTTAAAAATGTTTAAAAAAATAGACAGTTATTAGTTTCTTCATTAAGTTCTTATGGATTTTTATCATTTTAACCAATGTTATTTTATTATCTCATATCCATATCATATGTCCATAATATTTTAAATATTTTCTAGGACTTTGAACGTGGGGCATCTAAAGAGGTGTCTCTGAGTGAAATCTCGGATAGTACGGGTTCACTTCAGATCAAGAAACTGTCAGGACCATACACACAAGAACAACTCGACACTAAGGTAAGAAATCGTTTTATTATAAATCTAAAGAGTTTTTATTGTTAAGCTGTGTCAGGAAGTACTGGTTTCAATTGAAATATTATTTTTTGTGTTATACAGTCCTAATTGACGTCAGTATCGAGGAAAGCTATGGAATACAACGTGTTCATCTTAAATAAATAATTGTAATAAATATTGTTTAATATCATTGTCCAAATTATAAAAGTATATTTATTTTGCATTTTAGTTGTTTTGTAATTCTTTTTTTAGAGTAGACAGAGGGAACTTGGGAACCTAGTATACTCCGTTTCCATTAAAACACTTCCGTTCCCCACGTTCTATCGAATTCTGAAGGTATTGCGTGTTGAGAGGTGGAACTCGACGCCGCGCTTTAGCTCAATGCCAGAGGGTAGAAATGAAAATATAATGTATTTTTTTTTCTTGAGTATTTCAATCGAACTCACAACCTGTTGCGTTTACTGTCACACGCTTTGTAGTTTTTGTTTCTTAACAAATGTTCATTGTACTATTATGACATATCTAATATTTATTTGGAATTGATATTTATTATGTATGTTACAGGAATGCTACATCCTTGACACTGGCAGCAGTATTTATGTATGGCTTGGAAAACAGTCCAATGGAAAGGTGCGTATACGTTTATCATCTACCCTCATTATTTTTATATTATGCATATAAATAAAAAAAACGATTAAATAAAATTTATAACTTAAGTAAAAAGTTAAAGTTGAGGCAGTCGTGGCGCAGGGGCACAAGGGTATGTACTGTAACGCAACGGTTGTGGGTTCCGCCTCCACTTAGGGAAATAAATTATTATTTATTAATATTTTCATTTCTTCGCTCTGGCACCAAGGCAAAAGCCCGGCGTTGAGTTCCGCAATCCCTCATTAGGTACCCTCCGCTTAACCTTCTATGTGTGGGATTCAGCGTGAACAATTTTTTTATAACTTAAGTTCTTTAATAGTAGTTTAAAATATATTAAATTAATAGACGTGAGGTCGTCGTGGCGATACAGTTGTAAGTATCGTTTGCCACTGACGGGAATAAACTGTTTCAATTTCCTTGCTGTGATAACATTCAACATGCAATGTCTCGAAAATATAACGATGTGTGGAAAAGAGAGTGTGTTAACACTAGGTTTTCTCTACTTCCCTTTCTATATGTGTGAATACAGCGTGAAGCTATAAAAAAGCATTTTTCTGACGTCAATTGATCATTATTACTAAGTAATTTTTCTTTAGATATCAGTTTGTAAAATCAACTAAAGATTATAGAATAAAATATAATATATTCATGATTTTTTTATCTATATCAATTAAATAAAAGACATTTCAGTTTAATTTTGATCATATAAAATACTTTTTCTTTCAGGAAAAATCTGAAGCGATGAAGAAAGCACAATACTATCTTGAAGTTAACAACTATCCCGCTTGGGTAAGTTTCAAAAAGTTTTCAATCTTCATTAAATGCAAGTTGCATTAGAGGCTAGTCGTGGCGCAGCGGCACGAGGTGTGACTGTAAAACCGACTGGTTGTGGGTTCGATACCCACTCGAGGAGATGAAATATTTACTTAAATTTATATTTCCATTTCTTCGCTCTGGTGTCGAGTTTAAGCGCGGCGTTGAATTCTGCCCCTCAACACGGAATGCCTCCAGAATTCGGCAGAAAATGGGGAACGAAGTGTCTTAACACTAGGTTCCCTCTGCCAACCACGCTGTGGGCGGGATACAGCGTGAAGCTGATTAAATGCAAATTTTCTCTTTACCTTCGGTTCCCTCTGCCTGTCCTGCCAAACGCGGAACAAAAACGTGAATCTTTTAATTTTTTATAAATAATGTTTGAAAATTTTCGCTGTCGCGAACTTTCGAACTACTTTTATGCAAGACATTGTGTGTTGAGTGGCGGCACTAAACGCCGCGCTTTATCTACCCTAAAGGGAAAAATAATTTATATATAATTATTGCCCTAAATGTGAATTGAACCCACTATCGTCGATCAATTCTCACGTGGGGTATAAAAAAAGTATTTAATATATTCATTTCCTCGTTCTGGTAATAAGGTAGAGCGCAATTCGCAATGTCTTACAAATTCGGTGTAATATGGGTATCGGTCTTTATCTGATGTCTTTATGAGAACAGAGTGTCTAACACTAAGTCACTTGTTGTCCTTACCTTTTCTCTGTTCTGTGCGGGATTTAGCGTGAAGCTAAAAAATGTTATATCAATATTTAAAAACTAAAAAATGTATTTTTTTTTTTTTTTCAATTTTCAGGTTCATATATCAAAGGTGGTAGAAGGAATCGAACCCACTGCATTCAAGCAACACTTTCAAGACTGGAACTAGATTTAAATACTATCATTAAGATTTTTGCATATAACTCTTATATAAAAACGCATTTATATAATGTTATGTGTTATATATACTGGTGCTAAGTAAAAAATACGTATTTATAGAAAAATAACAAAAAACTCCAGTACTATAATTAAAGTATGAAAAAGAATAAAAAAATTCTTTTTACTTATGTTATTTAATTTTGTATACATTTTAATTGTATTTTTTGGAGTGCTAATATACTCGTATGCTCTGTACGTCCATTATTTAAAGAGGAGGTGGCGGGACTTCGCCGTGTCTAGTCTAAGCCGACTGGACAAAATAAATAACTGTAAACGCGAAGGTTCCCAGGTTCCCTCTGCTACTCTGCGATGTGCGGCTTACAACTTGAAGCTTACAAATATTCCCATTGAGAATAGAACCCACTATAACCGAGTGTACATACAGCCGGATACTCACAAATATATCCCAATATTGTTCACATAATAATTTTAAAGACATTATTAATATTTTATATTGTTTACTAGGTACATATCTCGTTTATTAATAATATAAATAGCACAAATAAAATATACACAAATTACTATGTTTTTTTTTTATATATGAACCTTGTAACGGATATATAAATAATTTTTAAATTTGTTCACTCTGCGTACATGGTCTATACCGTGTGCGACTTTAAACGCGACAGTTGCAGGTTCGATGCTCACTCGGGGAAATATTTAATATTTTCATAACGAGGCAAAGCCTGATGTAGTCACTTTTTTGAGAATTTTTGTTAGAGCACTATTTTTTTAATTTGAACAAAACTTATTTGTTATAAGTTTGTTGTTGTTGATTGTTGTTGTTTGTTGTCAATTCGACTGTATTTTTTTTACATTGTTAAAATCATATTATGATTCAATGAACAACAAATATGTATGTTGTGTTAACAAAGATTAATATTGTGAGTTTTTATTTGTATTAGTAAGTGTTTAATATGTATTTTTTAGCTTCACGCTGTATCCTGCATATAGCAGGGTTACCATTTAAACACTTTTCGTGGAATTCTGGAGGCATTGCGTGTTGAGTGTCTGAACTTTACACCTCGCTTTGCCTCATTACCAGAGCGAGAAAATCAAAATATTAAATATTTTTTGCCCCAAGTGGGAATCGAATCCAAAACCGTAGCGTTTTTGGAAAGATCGTATATTAGATATTGAAGAAAAAACATAAATACATTATAAGTGAGTATATTTTTATTCATATTGTTTATATAATTCTATTTTTTACTACATTACTATTGTTTTATTGTTTTTATTAATCATTTAGCATCTCTTATTTCGTTGTTCCTTAACACTGCTTCTCTTTCAGCTTCATATATATTTTGTTTCTGTGAAAAATAGATAGAGATAGAGAAATAAAAAATAGAAACACAATTAAAAAAAATGGCGACATCGTGTCGCAATATAACTGTGCAATGCGACGGTAGTAGGTTCAATTCCCACTTCGGTGAATAAATGATTTCATTACGCCGCTCTGTCTATGCTGACATGCTATGTCTCGAATTTGGGAGACGAATTAAGATTCTTAGCACTAGGGTATCTGTCCCTAATTTGATATTTGTTAATAATTGTTAACTATATAATATAATATTTTTTTTTTAGTAGTAGTTTCTTAGATTTTATTATACAGGGTGGAAGAGGCAGCGCTCCATTTACGGAAACAGCATACAGGGTAAAATATTTCAAACCTATACCTAAAGAAATTTATCAAGATGCCTCATCAGTTTGGACGTAGGATTTTTTTTTTCATTTCACGATTTTTATCCATACCTGTATTTCGTGTGACGCGATTACGTATAGATCCGAATAACATAAACACTCACTACTACAAAAATACTACTAAAAGTTAAACAACTTTGAATTTTATCGCCATTACATACGACTCGATTTAGAAATGAGGCGTGTGCGGCGGTGTTCCTTTGATAGGTTTATGTGTGCGTGCGTCATCCTTACAAATGGCGTTTTGTTTTAAAATGACAATTTTATTATTTATTTTGTTTGAAAAAAAAAACTTTTTCATTTTTGGGAATTTATTTTTTTCTGAATTATATCTATTAGGCTTTTATAGAGTAGTTAAAACTGTGGTTTCATTTAATGTGGTGCTGACACTTCCACCCTGTATAGTTTCATTATTACAGCTCGACTCAATAAAAATGTTAATAATAAAGTAAGTATGTATGTTCTTACCAGCCACATGTCAGGGTCCCATTTAGCGTAAACAATTTGGAAGTCAGTAGGTTCATTCCCCTGTTTGATCACTCTTATACGTTTGTGTACTGTTGCTTCGGGACGTTTCGTTAGGTAACTCTGTGTCATGAAAAAAGAATGTAACTTAATTACATTTTTACACTTACAAATTCCTTACTTATAATTTTATACATAGTAATTATATAATAGCATCACGCTTTAATAATATTTATATGTACTCTGCACATAGTAGGGTAGTTAGAGAGAATTTTGGAACCTTGAGTTTAGACACGTTCCCATTAAGGCACTTCCCTGCTCTCCAACAACTCTGGAGGCATTCCGAAAGGGAGAATTCAACGCCGCGCTTTACCTTGTTACCAGAGCCAAGAAATTAAATATTTAATTTCCTCGAATGGTAATCGAACCGACAACCTGCCGTGTTTACGGTCAACAAAGCGATCTTATAAGAGTTCCTTTTTTCCTTAAAAGGTTCGGAACTCTAAAAAGTGAAATTAACAATGATATTTATATCTTATTTCCTTCTATTCTATCAAAAGGATGTATTAGAAAATAAAGTTTAAAATATTAAAAAAAAAAATTAAGTCTAAGCCAATCTTAATAATTAATTACTTACAGTAATAATAGGTCTCCACGTTTTAAAAGACTGTACTGGAGTTTTTCCTCCGTACCAGAGAAACACATTGTCTTTTGTTTCAAGTATATATACCCTATCTTCTTCTAAGTCCTGAAAAATAGAAATAGGAATAGTAGCTTCAGGCTTCGCTTAAGGCGGTCCGCTGTATGAAACGGAATAAACCGAGAGAACCTCGTGTTAAAACACTCCGTTCTCATCTTTCTGCCTATTTTAGAGACAGTGCATAATAGATATAATGCCAACGTGGCTTAAGAGCACAAAGCGTGCGAGTGTAATCGCGATGGTAGTGAGATCGATTCTGAGAAAGTAGATTCGGTAGTGAGAATCAAAAACTTATATTTTCCATTTTCTCACCTTGTAACGGGGCAAAACCTACCCAGTATCCTGCTATGTGAGGGAACGATGGAATAGAAAATAATAATAAATCTTACTGGTTGACGAAAGTCCGGAATTTCTTCATAATAATACACGTTTGATTCATCTTTGACTTCATACAGGGTATTCCTCTCATTATCGTCTAAGTATTGAAGTTGATTGTCTTCTGAAAAAAATGCACGTTAGGTCAAAATCAATTATTTTTCCCCTGGTCCATTCGATAGAAGAGAAGATTATCAATTCAACTATATGTTTTTTTGCTTGCTCGTATATAATTCTAAAAAAAATAACCTAGTGTTAAGACACTCCGTTCCCCACTTTCTGCCGAATTCTGGAGGCATTGCGTGTTGAGTGGCAGGGCTCAACGCCGCGCTTAGCCTTGACACCAGAGCGAAGAAATGGAAATATAAATTTAAGTAAGTATTTCATCTCCTCGAGTGGGGATCGAACCCACAACCAGTCTGTTTCACAGTCACACTTCGTGCCGCTGCGCCACGACTGGCCTCAATTATATAATTATATACATTGAAGTTAAGAACACGTTTAACACGCTCACTGCGGCTCGAGGTCCAAATCGGCCTCATATAGACATCACGCTAGTTTGGCTGGCGAGATGGCAGAATGGAGTGCAAGAACTATAAGCTCGAAAGGACGGATGTGCTCAATCTGTGTTACAACGTGGAGATCTGCTTATGAACTAATCGCTGTGATTCTTCGGTGAATACCTCCAAATACACAGGACTACCATGTTGATTTGAACTCAGGACACATCTAGTTAGCTACTAGTACAGCGTTGTAAAGTTTGACCGCTTTTTAAGATTTCCGATCGTTCGCCTGCTAGCCAGCCTATAGGATGACGTCACGCTGCAAGAGGCACGTTTGATTGCGGGTGATATCGGATGCAGAGTATGTACGTGCATAAAATTTCAGTGCTTAAATTTGTTTGCTCAACAACTAAAATAATATTTTCAGTTATAAGAGATCGAATGAATCATTGAAAAAAATTAAAACAAGGCTTGCTCGTAGCTTTGCTTATTTGAACTACACCATTTTTTATTTTATTTAAGTATATTAAGGAACAATTGATTGTTTATTATTTATTTATTTAAATAAAAACAAAATAAATTATAGTTAAAACCTTTTAGGATATTTATTATTTATTTTTGTTCTCGTCCTTATTGTAACCTCCTCTATCTTTTAGTGAATCCTATAAAATTAGTTTAGGTGATCCGGAGATTGAGACGGAAGAAAAATACATTTTTTTTCACTTGTTGATTTGTATTTTACTATCTTCATCATCGAAATTATCTTCACAACAGTGTTCATGACTAGAGGCTGTAAGAAGATCTACTCTTTTAATAACTTTAAACCATTTTTAATGCAAAAAAAAATAAGTTTTGTATGTTTTTTACTACTTCAGTACCCCCCATAGGGATAATATAATTTTTCTATTAATAATTTTATTGGTTCACTATAAGAATAATACTTGAAGTTATCGCGAAACTGCAAGAGCACAATAAGCCAATGTAAACAAATGTACGCAAGCGCAGTCTCGCAGCTAGCAGCGTGACGTCATAACGTGACGGAGGCCATACTTCAAAGGGTAACAGGTAAATAAATAAATTAAGATTTCATAAAGGGCTTACAATATTTTATTTTTTATTTATGAAATTAGGCAAAGGTAATCTGGAAACCTAGTGTTAAAGTATTCTGTTCCCATTACGCTACTACAGTTCCTCACTTTCCGCCGAATTGTGAAGGCATTGCGCGTCGAGTGGACGAACTCATTATTATTTACTTATTTAAAAAACGTATAAAATTTTAAACGTAGCGGGGCTCGAACCCGCGCCTTCTTGACCGAGTAAATCGTGTAGTTCGAGTCTCGATACTTTCAAATTTTTATACGTTTTCTAAATAAGTATTTTTCTTTCTTAAGTGTGGAATAACACTTTAAAAATGTTCAAAAATCATGATTATTTTTTATTATAGCACTACACAATATTCTTGATGTTAAAAAAAATAAAAATTTACACATCTCAATAAAAAAATAGAAACATATTTTAAAAAGAGCAACTTCACAGAACTACCCCCTAAAGTTGATGATAGCTTTTTTGACCGAAAATACAGTTTTTTTTACGTATTAAATTTTATTAATAATAGACTTCTTGAATAGAATTGATACCATTTAAAGCGCTTACTAATTTATTTGAATTTATATAGCTAAAGATTGCTTGGTTTAAGCGGCCAATCTCAGGAACTACTGATTCAAGTGGAATAATTCTTTTTTTTTCAGAAAGTCCATTTCGAGGAAAGCTATAGGCACACAGCAGGGTATGGGGTATATTACATCACGTTGTTCGTTTCGATGTAATCGTACAGTGTAACTGTGGTGAGAGTTACCTCCCACATTTAGTGTTTATGTGTTAGAAGAGTCTAAAAAAATATTAAAATGTTTTTCTGACATGCGTAACATGCTTAAAAAATCGCATGCACGCACATGCTAAAGGAAATTAAAACAAACTTTTTATCTTTACATGTCTTTATTTTTTTATTTCATTTACATGCATTTAAAAAAATTACAAACCAACTGATCGGACGAGGCGTGAGTGTGACATGCCTAAGTCTTTCCAAGTACTGAAGTACTGCTTGAATATAGCAGGTTCAGTTCCCTGTGGTATTCTTGCTACGTGGACCTGAAAATAAGTATAGAAAAAATAAGAGTCTTGAATCTCTCGCTCTTTATAGAGAGAGAACTTAGTGCTCTTCTAACTCGCTAGTTTCCACGCACGTCATTATGTTCACACTGTTGGCTGTATCCCGCATTTAGGGTAGTTTGAGGGAACCTAGTGTTGAGAACTCCGTTTTCTATTAAGGCATTCCGTTCCCTAGTTTCCGCAGAATTCTTGAGACATTGCATATTGAACAGTGGATCTTAACGTTTGTGCTTTGCTTCGTTACCAAAACGAGGAAATGAAGAATTTAAATATTTCATTTTCTCGAGTGGGAATGGAACCCACAACCATTGTTTGTGCTCCTACACCATGGAGAAAGAGTCACTGAAGAAAATAAAAATGTTTTAAATATTTTGGACAGTCAACATTGAATTAATAACTATTAACAAGTTAGTAAAATAAAAGTCCGTGAAAGTAGTTAATATTTGTTTTTTCTTCTAATTTATATTTGAAAATTTTAAAGAAACTTACCCAAGAAGGATAGTTCTTTGATTTTAAATATTCCTGTGCTTTTGCCATAGCTTCACTCTTTTCCTGAAAATCATAAACATACAAGATTAAAAATATAAATTTTTGTCTATTCTAAAATAAAAATATATATTTTTTTATATTTTGTTATATTTTAAATAAAAAATATAAATATAATTTTTTGATAATATTAATTTTATATTATTCATGCATCATATTAATGTCTGAACGTAGCTGGATTTGGACCAGCACCCCTTGTATACCTCCAAGGGTTCCAGACAACCAAACCAACGAATTTCTGATAACTTATATGTAATTAATTATTATTTACCAGTACTATAAAAGATGAATTAAAATATTTAGTTGAAAGCACTAATCTAAGGAGACACTGATATCCAATGGCCAATTTTCCAATTTC
The DNA here is from genome assembly GCA_021202915.1 of Heliconius himera. Lineage (NCBI taxonomy): Eukaryota > Metazoa > Arthropoda > Insecta > Lepidoptera > Nymphalidae > Heliconius > Heliconius himera. Next base: position 378,456 of record JAJHJA010000490.1, read on the forward strand.
CAAGATTGTCATCTAATTTACATATAATTACCAACTTTCAGGATGATAAAAACAATTAGAAGTGTGTGTAATATGAATTCTTAGATTTTATAATATAAAAATTACAGCTTGCCCTAATGGAACCGTATTAAAATACTATATAAAGTTAAAAAAACACGTTACCTTCGGTGATGCTTGCTTTCCAACCCATACGTAAATGCTACCACTGACAGTATCCAAAATATATGTTTCCTAAAACAAAATGTTGTATGAGATAAAGGTCATTGAAATATAATGTTAAAAAAAACCGGACAAGCGCCAGTCGGGCTGGCCTACCGAGAGTTCCGTACAAAAATTGGAGCTCTGGAGCATTTTCTGAAATTCAAGCTTAACTTAGCCAGAGCATGTTTATCTGATACGTCACTTGAACTAGCAAACTCAAAGTAAAGTCAGTAAAGATATTATATGTATTATTGCCTTGATTAGAACCGTAGGACACGCCCAACGAAAAGGAGGCGGCACTTTTTTAAATCAATTATTTACAGTCACACTTAATTATTTATTAGTGCTATGATTTATTAAATCAATAACTTAGTAATAGCCTTCAACACCCAAACGTTTGTTCACAACTTTTCTCTTGCAAGCACTTTGGTTGAGGATTAAATCCCCATTCGCAGAGCTATATTTGAAACAGTTTGGTTTTTCTGCTCCGCTAAGACATAGTGTGGTGAGTTCCACTGTTCCACCAGTCAAAACTCAGAGTCCCCAACAGAACAGAATGTCTGAATTGGGTTCTCTATGTCTACTCTGCTAAAAGTCTTTTAAAATCAAACTTCACAGTCAAACGAGCAATTAAAATTACAAACCTGAGGCTTAAGTTGTTCCTGTTTGAATGGAGCTGATAACGGAGTGACCTTAATTTTCCCAGAGCTATCCGACACTTCCGATAAAACCACTGATTGTTCTTCATTTTTCTCAAAGGCCTGAAATGGTGATAAATTGATTGACAATGGATATTAGAATAAAACAAAGCAAAGTTATGGTAAATTAAACGTATTAACGTTTTATTTCAGTCGAAAAAAAGATCAAATTTTATATATTCTAATATCGCAGCTCTGATGAATCGAAGCACGGCATTGACTTCTGTAACTTAACACTGCCATAAGAAAAAAAACCGCGAAGCTCTAAAAACTGTGACTAAGAAAAATATAACGGTTTCGTAAGTCTATATCTACAATAAGAATTTACACGTGACACTGAGAGTGACAAAAAGATTACTAAGACAAATTTAGAATTTTTTTCTTGAAGCTACATTATTGTATTCAGTTCTAAGTTATAGTATTCCGAGCGTGACAGTTGAGCACTAATCACATCGCCAATGTCACGTTTTATGGAGAGCTTCATTAATAAGAAGGACAGATGATGGAGGACGGGTGACAATAGACACTTAACAAATTACCTTAACCAATTAGGTTTTGTTTTAAATTTAATTACAGATAACTATTAAAATAATCTTATTTTTTTATGTTTAGTATTATAAAATGATCAGTTTTTTTTACTTCACCTGATCATCTCCTCCGGCACTTTCTTTTGGCACCAAATCCTTGCTACCTGATCCCAGGTTCGTGAAGAACTTTTGGACATCCACGTCGTTGGAGTACTGGTCTGAAAAAATATTATTTGTCTCATCTACACTAATTTCATAAAGCTATAGAGTTTTTCGGTTAAACGCGTTAATCTCAAGAACTACTGTCTTGAATTGCAAAGATTGTGTTGTTTTAGTAAATCCATTTATCGAGGAAGGCTATAACGCTATTCACATAACTAACTATAAGAAACGAAGTAATAGTGAAAAAATATTAACATACGATTGGATATTTCACTGGACACTTATGAACACCTATTCTCGATATTAAGCATTAATCTGTGAGTCGTATGAGACAGTGTCGTTCTTTAGATGTTTCAAACTTAGACCTTACTTTAGATATTTCAGAATACGCAACGATTTTTTACAATATGAGTAATTTATATGTGACATACATATACATAAAATAAAATAAATAAATCAGCTTCACGCTGTATCCCGCACACAGCAGAGTAGGCAGAGGGAACCTAGTGTTAAGACACTCCGTTCCCCACTTTCTGCCGAATTCTGGAGGCATTGCGTGTTGAGTGGCAGAAGGCCGCGCTTAGCCTCGACACCAGAGCGAAGAAATAGAAATATAAATTTAAGTAAATATTTCATCTCCTCGAATGGGGATCGAACCCACAATCTATCGGTTTGACAGTCACACTTCGTGCCGCTGCACCACGACTAGCCTCTTCGCTATAATATGATAGATATATATATATATATATATAATACATAAATATCTATAGTTATAATGTTGAAGAGTAATATCATAGAGTAGAAGAGTTTATGTGGTTGAACACACCAATCTCGTGAACTACTCGCTTGAATCGAAAGAATCTTATCATGTAGAAGAGACCATTTAAATTAATTTATCTGTTTATTTAAGCTAATCGTTTTTATAGGATCCGTCATTGCGTACCTGAGGTAAAAAACTAAAATTTTTGACTAAATTAATATATACATACCAATAATCTCGACTTTCCCTCTGCCATTATGATCTTGATCCCGTATCTGATTCGCCACAGAGATAGCCTTCAATTTCTCCACATTCTTCGCTTTCTCTCCGACGTAAACAAATATGTCATTGTTTATGTCCAGAATGAAAACATCGCCTTTGTTCATTGAAGAGATGAGAGGGTCCACCTGAAAAATAAGAAAGAAGTATTTATTTTCTTATATATTTTTAGCGTTTCCACCCTTTTTTGTCCATATAGCAACGCAAGGTTCCCCACTTTTTTAAAAGACATTGTTGTATAATATAAAACATCGTTCCAAACTTATCCTCCAATTTTCGAAAGCAAAGAAATTAAAATCTTATTTTAAAGTAAGCGCCACAGGTTGTGGGTTCGATTCCCGCTCGCAAAGATGAAATAGATATATATATTCTTTCATTTCCTCACTCTGGTAACAAGGCTGAGCTCGGCGTTGAGCTCCGCCTCTTAAAACGCAATGTCTCCAAAACTGTCAAAAAATTCGGCGGAAAGTGGGGAACGGAAGTGTTTTAATAGTCCCTCTACTTATCCTGCTATGTGCGGGATACAGCGTGAAGCTATGAAAAAAAGTAGAAATATGGAATATACTTGTGGGTAGGTGGCAAATTTATAGCAAAAACGACAAAGAAACGGGACAAAACGGGATTCTTTTTCGTCTTAATTTTCTTAGAAACATACATTAACCTTGCTTTTTATACACAATAGCGATAAGATCCATTGTTTTCGTGGGAATTTGGTATGTTTTTACTTAAAATACACGATCATGTAGATTTTTATCCGCCACAGTATATCTATAGTTATATTATTATTGACAAACATGTTTGGTTTAACGCGCTCATCTCTGGAACTACTGGTTAGAATTGAAATATTATTTTTGTCTTGAATTAGTAGAGAAAAGAATTTATTGAGGAAGGCCAATAACAGCGAAGTTATAGTGAACATTTTGAAATTGCATAAGCAGGAGAGCTTAAAAGATTTCAAATGCGTGATGTACCTACCCACACCCCTTAGTTATTTTCATTTGACAAAGCTGTCGAAGCCGCGGATCATTTATATAAGACACTGAATGGTTAATATGGAATGGTGTGGAAAATCACAAAAATAAATTTATATTTATTTTAAAGCGATATGATATATTTGATTTAGTTTCGGTTTGATTAAATAAATCGTGGTTTAGATTCGCCTCGCCTCGCCTCGTACTATTTCTTGATTGAAAGAGAAGAGCGTAGAGTCCAAACACTGAGTTCTATTTAAGATGTGGAAAAATATTTTTCTTACCTGTCTCACCCTAATGTTCTTCTTTCCTTTAACTTGGAAAAGTCGTTTTTCAGCACCGGGATTTGTTTGAACGTGATTGAAGCCAGACGCGTTACCACCATCTACATAGCGTACAGCTGAAAACCATTTTTTTTTCTTGATTATTTATATTAATAAATAATCATAATAAGCTTTGAATGTAAATATGTGACTTCTTTTTGGGTTCCCACTGTTACCCACACATGAGCACGGAGCACACAGGTGGAACCATGGAATCTAATTTTAAGACACTCCGTTCCCCATTACCACTTCCGTTTTCCACTTTCCGGTAAATTCTTGAGACATTGCATGTTGGGTGGCGGAACTCAACGCCACGCTTTGTCAGGATACCAAACAAAGCGAAGAAATAAAAATATTAAATATTGAATCGAACCTATATATAACCTTTGCTTTTATAACACCTGCTTTTGCTATGACAGTCTCAAGTAATTAATAAGTTAGTTTATTTTTATAACTTCACTATATACACACGTAAGCAGAGGCTACTGTTAGGACGCTCCGTTCCCCACTTTCCATTGAGTTCTGGAGCACTGCGTGATGAGTGGATAATCTCATTGTATATTACATAACACATAATATAACGTTTCCTCGAACCCATAACCTACCGCATTTACAGCCACATGCTTGTGCTCTTACGCCACGACTTGCCTCTTTTTCTCTCCTTGGTTATTTATTTTTTGTTTTAATAAGAAAATAAAATATATCGTACCTTTTCCAGGGAAATAACCCAAAAATTGCGAGCTCTCATAACCCATGCTTTCTCTATGTTGCACAGCTTTTCCGTCAAACTTGTCATCTAAGCCAACAGTCAGTATAGCAGCTGCTCCGGCCTCATCCTGGCTGGTCTCAGCTCCTATCCAGTAGTGGATGTCCCAGGATAGGTTGTTTTTCTTATCTGATGTAGTCTGGAGAAAAAAATATAGTTTTTGCAACAGTTTTCTCAAAAAATCTTAAAGATTTAATCAATTTATTATCTTTTCGTTTATTATCAAGGAATTATGAACGAATTAGCTACCTTCAACATGTTTTTATTTATTTAATTTTAATTTGGTAATCTTACATAAACTTGAGGCTAGTAGTGGCGTGATGAAAGGGCACAAGCGGACGACTGTAAAAGTGATAGGTTGTGGGTGTGGTTTCCCACCCGAGGAAATGAAATCTCTATATATAATAAGACAGTAAAAATATTTTGTCTGTACATTTAGTAATTTTGACTGAAATGGATAGAGGGACACTTAAAAAAAATAATAGAAAGCAAAAAGATTTTTTTTTAATTTCTTGTCTGTCGACATATTTTTGTCCACATTTTTCTCTGAAAGTACTGAACCGATTTACTTGAAAATTTCACCAATTGCTTTATTTTAACTCAACTTAACTACTAAAGTTTAGTTCATCAAAATCGGTTCATTAAAAAAAAGTTATCGTCATTTGAAAGAAGTCGTAATTAATTCAACACAGAGATAAAGAACGATCTTGAAAGAAATATCAAGTAAATACAAAGATTTTTTGGTTGGTTCGTTCATATAATATATGTAACTAATTTAAAAACTGTACAGAAGTTAATATGCAATTATTACAGTTATATTACAAAGAATATTATGAATACTTCAAATCAATAATTTAACATTTAAGGATGTTTCTGAATGAGTAAATTAAATTATTCACTGACATCAGCACATTTAACAGAGTATATTATACAGGATGGAAGAGGCAGCGCTCCATTTACGGAAACAGCATATAGGGTAAAATATTTCAAACCTGTACCTAAAGAAATTAATCAAGATGCCTCAACAGTTTGGATGTAGGATTTTTTTTTCATTTCACGATTTTTATCCATACCTGTATTTCGTGTGACGCGATTACGTATAGATCCCAATAACATAAACACTTACTACTACAAAAATACTTTTTCATTTTTGAGAATTTATTTTTTTCTGATTTATAGTAGGCTTTTATAGAGTAGTTAAAACTGTGGTTTCATTTAAAGTGGTGCTGACACTTCCACCCTGTATAGGTAAAAAGAACATAAAGTTACAAAAATATATACGTGTAATAAATAATTAGCTTTATGTATATTTTATAAATATCAAATATCAACAATGGTCGTATTTTTTTATTTAAAACAATCAAAAATTCTTTGACGATAATGTCGTTAAAAAATCATATTAAAAATCAATTCTGCTTATTAAATCAATAATCATGTATTTTAAGCGGGCGAAGCCGTGGGCGAGCCGCTAGTATTTAATATTTTAACTTCCTCGCTTTGGTAAAGAAGCGTGGGGTGGAGTTCCTCCACTCAGTACGCAATACCTTCTCGCAATAAGTTCTTATGGGAACGTAGTGTTTTAACGCTAAGTTCCCAGGCTAGCTAGATAAAAACACTCTGTATAATTTATTTATATTACTATTTTAGTTGTTAGCATATATGTATTATTGCTTGTTTTGAATTATTTTACCTTTAGAACGATGTAAGAATCCCCTTTGTAAAATTTTCCGATGTCAGCCTTCGGAACAGCTTCTGGCTCGAAGTCCTAAAATATTAACATACTCGTATATAGTACCTATTTACCTCGTGTACTTTATTTTAGGCTAACATATATTTTTTGATTTTAGCTTTACGCTGTATTCCGCATACATCCGGGTAGGCAGAAGGAACCTAAATTAACGTGAAAATGAAAATAATTCATTTCCTCAATCGGGTATCGGACTCAAAATGGTTGCGAACATTAAAAATGATACATTTAAAGTAATACATAGAGACCAAATACCACAAAAATCATATATTAAATATTAACTTATGTATTATAGCTTGAAAGCTATATAAGCCAAGCCTAAGCCAAATTATAATTTTTTGGTTATTCAAACACCTTCGATTGGGATTCGAACTTACAATCATTGACGTAAGTTAATTTATACCATGAATGAGTTACTTTACTATCATTTTTTTGCTTTACACTTCATCAATAGCGGGGTAGCCAGAAAGCACCTAAGCATCTAACGCTTTAGTTTCTGCTACGTCTTGATTTGTTCACTGTCATCAACTCGCACTGTCCCCCATCAAAAGTTTGGGGACTCCCCTCATGCTTTTTACTTGAATTCTCTACAATATCTTTGATATCGTGTTCCAGGCTTACTGTTACTAATAGTTATTTTGATAAAAGTACCTTAATACGCCAAATTTCTAGACCAGCCTTTTGTCCCGCATTTGCAAATGCTGGATGAACTTTTGCTTTCAGCTTGGCATCCTGAAAAAAAAAACAAAGAAAAGTATAAATATTAAGTATAGGAAGAAAATCTAGTGTTAAAACACTCCGTTCTCCACTTTCCTCTTTAAAGATATTTTGAGTTGAGTTGATTAATATACCTAGCATTGAGGCCGTCATGGCGTAGGGGCACAAGTGTGACTGTAAACGCGATGGTTGTGGATTCGATTCCCACTCGAGAAAATTAAATATTTAATGTACTAAATGAAATATTTAATAATTTATAAATTCCATACAACAAGCAATGCCTCGAGAATAAGGCGGAAGTTGGGGAGCAGATGTGCCTGAATGATGAATGGAGTGTCTTAACACTAGGTTCCCAGGATCCCTCCGCCTGCTATGTATGGGATACAGCATATAGCTAACAATAAAACAAACATATAAACATAATAGATACGTTTTGGTAACATTTATTTATACTAGCCAATTAGAGGTTCAAGATCATTTGCCCTGTATCTAAACATATTTTGAATATCAAGTAAATTATCATACACTTATCATTCTTTAGCACTGTGAACAATATCCTTATTTAAAAGGAAAAAACAACTTATGGTATGTATAAAATAGTTTTTTTTATAGCAGGCAATCAGAGAGAATATATTGTTATGTCACTCCGTTCCAACTTTCACCTAATGTTAAGACATTTCTGTGGAGAGTCGGAACTTAACGTCGCTCCTTGTTATGTTAACTTCACGCTATTATCACATACATGGCAAGGTAGAGAGAGGAGACCTAGAAATATAATATTGAAACACTCCGTTTTCATTACAACACTTCCTTTCCCGACTTACTGCCAAATATCCGAGGCATTGCTTGTTGAGCAGCAGAACTCAACGCTGCGCATTGCCTTATTATTATAGAGAGGAAATAAAAATATTCAATATTTATATAGATAAATTATTTTCTTCACATTGTATTCCACCGAGATATAATAAGGTAGGCAGAGAGAATCTAGTCTTATGACACTCCGTTTGCGTCATTGTGTATTGAGTGGCGGAACTCAACGCCGTGTTTCGACTTCTTACCAGATCTGGGAAAAAATCATTACCCGAATGGATATCAAACCCGCAATTATTAGGTATACAATACAGTAAAAAACTATCCAACTTGCAGTCGACGCACATTGCCTTCAAGTGGAATTATTAAAAAAAATATATACACAAATCGAACCCAGAACAATATAAATTATATTGTTTTTAACCAATGAATAATTCGAGCTATTCAATATCAAATACCAATACATTGTGACTCATAGTAATTGTACAATCATTCCATAAATATCCTATTAGTAAGAAGTTGTTTGTTTTTTCCTCCTAAATAAGGACAGACAGACACAAAGAAAGGAGTGAATATGATATATATATAGGTTCAAATCCCAATCAGAATTGGAGAAGTACGGAGTGACTTAACACTAGGTTCTTATAATGCATGACAATAAAAAACTTTTGTATATATACCTATATAGCGAAATATAATTCGAAGGATAAATAACATTTTACTTAAACAAAGAAGATAGGTACTGTAGGAAGATGCATTCGTGGTGCAGAGGAACTAACGTACGATTGTAAACGCGACAGATAAGAGTTTGATTCCCAATCGGTTGAATTAAATATTTATCTCGCTCTGGTAACGCAGTGCAAAGCAAAAATTGCATAGTGAAGCGTCGTTTTGAGCCCCGCCACTCAACACGCAATGCCTCGAAAATTCTGTGGAAAGTGGGGAACAGAAGTGTCTTAATGGGAACGGAGTATCTTTACACTAGGTTCCTAGGTTCCCTCTGCTTGCCTTGCTATATGCGGAATAGAACGTAAAAGTATTAAAATTATTCAATCGTACCTTATCAGATAAAGACGTTATCACTGGTGATATATTCTGTGGTTTGGTCGCCGTCCTCGCGTACACTGTTGTTAGGGCTATAGCCCATATACACAGGAGCTTCATTCTGGAGAAAAAGTTAAAATTTCCATATATAACACGTTTTTTTATTTTCTAAATTGAGGTTAATTGACCAAATCGATTTGTAATCGATTAGTTGTTCAATCGATGAACAATTTAAATGAGTTAATAGCTTACGGTTATAAGAAAGGTTACCGCCTCTGCGGAGAAATTGAGAACACTGGAAGGTCACGAAATAAGCATGAGTTTCTAGGACTGTATGTTTTCTGCGTATCTCTTCTCTCTCTGGTTGACGATCAACCAAACCAAAGAGATACGCAGAGATGCATCTGGTGCCCCGTTCCGTCTGGCTACCCCGCTAGGGTACAAATATGAAATAAAATATGAAGCAAAAAAATAACAGCTTCAAATAGCTGTCAAGTTAGTACCTACATAAGAAATACATGGATAAAAGTATTTAATTACAACTACTGAACACTTTTTATTATGATTAAGACTAATATTTAATTTAAATAAAATGTCCAAAACGTTCGAAAAACTTAACGGATTGTAAAAGTCATATCTCGATATAATGATGATGTCAGACTCATAATATACCTCTTTTCTTTTGAAGTCAGTTAAAAGAAAAAATAAAATTAAGAATGAAACTTGCTTCTTCTTCTTCTTGCCTTTAATCCTAATAATATTACAAAAATGAGAGTTTGTGCGGATCGATAGTTAAACAAAATATATTAAACGGATTCAGATGAAAGTTTAAAATAATAAAGCTTATATATTACACATAAGAATAACAAACATATAGGCTACAATTTATGTAAAGATTTATAATAAATAATATATACAATCTACACAAAAATTTAAAATCTGAAGAGTGTGTTTGTACGCGCTAATCTCGGGAACTAGTGGTTCGATGCGTTTTTCCTTTGTATTGGACAAACTATTTATCGAGGAAGGCTATATTGAATCACGCTAATCACTTCACATCTACCACACTTAATTACAACGTGTCATGTGCCATATAAAATTCTTAATAAAAATCAGCTTCACGCTGCATCCCGCACACAGCAGGGGGACAGAGGGAACCTAGTGTTAAGGTACTCCGTTCCCCACTTTCTGCCGAATTCTGGAGGCATTGCGTGTTGAGTGGCAGAACTCAACGCCACGCTTAACCTCGACACCAGAGCCAAAAAATGGAAATATAAATTTAAGTAAATATTTCATCTCCTCGAATGGGGATCGAACCTACAACCAGTCGGTTTTACAGTCACACCTCGTGCCGGTGCGCCACGACTGACCTAAATTTCTTACTTATTTCTATTCGAACACAGAGACGAAGCCTCACATAAAAGCTAGTATATTATAATGTACTTACTAGAAGTGTGAGTCGTATATGACTCACAATTCTCACGACCTTCTAAGCTTCTACAATAGTAACTAACATAGGTCTGTTATGTATTTTTTCCTTGTTGCAGACCCTAACTTGCAGGAAGTAGCAAAAAAAAAAATAAATAAAGTAGCTAGTTTATAAAAAACTAGTACAAAACAGATTTTTTTAGTTCTTTGACACTTGTTTCTCTTATTCTTATGACGTACGCTTTATAATAGCAACAAGCTTTTATTAAGCATTAAGAAATTGATAACTTGTTTTAGATTTTTTCCTTTTGGTTGGCTTCACGCTGCATCCCACACATAGCAGAGACAATAGAGGGAACCTAAGAATGAAGTGTCAAGACATTACAGTTCCCTTTAGGCCACGTCTTTTCTCCAGTTTCCATCGGATTTAGGAGGCGTTGCGTTTTGCGAGGCAGAACTTAACGTCGCGTTTTGCCTCGTTACCGAAGCGAGAAAGTGAAAATATTAAATATTTAATTTCCTCGAGCGGGAATCGAATCCACAACGTGTCACTTTAACAGTCACAAGATTGTGCTTCTGCGCCCCGACTGGCCTCAAAGTTTTAAAAGAGCAGATAATTATTCTACTATATATCTATACCATACGTTTTTTCTTACATTTTTTCCACTTATCGCTCTCGCATACACCAGGGTAGTAAGGAAACTTAGTGCTAGCACATTTTTTGAAACATTAAAGGTTATGTGGCAGAACTCAATGCCGCTTAAAGTAGGAATTAAACCCAGAACCATCACATTTACAGTTAGAACGCCGTGATGCTGAGCCACGATGACCTCAAGTTTTTAACTGTTTCACATTTGGGTCGCCAGTAATACACTTTTTTTTTATTTATGTAAATGTTTTGAGTCACACAGATACTTTATAACGAAGGATATTTTGCATCCTGGTACGTGAGAAAATTTTACTATTTTACTAATTAATTTTAGAATATATGATTTTCATTATATCTAAGGAATGTAATCCATATGGGCTTTTAATCAGCTTTAAGTCAATCAGCTTTACAGTGTATCCTACATAGCCGTGTAGGCAGATGGAATCTAGTGTTAAGACACTCTATTCCCCATGAAATTTAATTTTTTATATAAATCATTAACACTGTACAATAGACCATACACATAGCCGTATGTGTGTTTACTAATTATTTTTAAATTCAAAATAATATATAATAAATTACAGTAAGTTGCTAAATTTCATTAATTATATTGCTAAATTTCATTCCATTGAAATTAAAAAAAAAATCTATCTTAATCCTTTCCTATACTCCCTAACCTACCTACAAGTCACATTTCAACTTTCTAAGTCCAACAGTTTCGTTTGGGAACCTAGTGTCAAGACATTTCCGTCTCCACTTTTCCTCGAATTCATGAGGTATTGCGTGTTGAGAGCCGAAACTCAACGCCACGCTGTGTCTCGTTACCAGAGCGAGGGTTTATTTTTGGTTGTTATTATTGTTATTTAACAATAAAAACTTTAATGTCGTTTGAATTTACAATCATAGTTTCATTAAATTCCTATTTAACTACGACAGCTATAATGTTATATATATAAGTATCATATATAATACTACGTGATTTTTAACCTTTTAGGTCACAAATTATAAACAATTTGATAAGAATTCATATAAGTGTGCATTAACATAATAAATTTAACCAATTTCAAAGAATAGAAGTTTGACTTTAAATTGCTTTTATCAATTTATTCTAATACTAAATATAAAAAAGTGAGTGCTCGTGAGGATGTATGTCTGTTCATCCATCAAAATAACATATAGACTACAATTTATGTAAACAGTTTGCAGAATTTGGGTATAAGTTTAAACGGACGAAGCTGCGTTTAATAGATAGATATATATAATTTTCTTATTATAATTTTTGTTTCTATTCGTCTTTTGAGTTTTATCCAGAGATAAATGTAACTAAAAATCCACTTTTGGTGTTAAGTATGTATTTTTTTATATTTTCATTTTTAATATTTTATATATAATGTTGAGGCCGGTCGTGGCGCAGCGGCACGAGGTGTGACTGCAAAACCGACTGGTTGTGGGTTCGATCCCCACTCGAGGAGATGAAATATTTACTTAAATTTATATTTCCATTTCTTCGCTCTGGTGTCGAGGTTAAGCGCGGCGTTGAGTTCTGCCACTCAACATGCAATGCCTCCAGAATTCGGCAGAAAGTGGGGGACCGGGGTGTCTTAACACTAGGTTCCCTCTGCCTACCCTGCTGTGTGCGGGATATAGCGTGAAGCTAATTTAATTTAATTTTAATTTTTATATATAATGTTAGTAAAAATTCAAATAATCTTAACTCCACACATTTTACAGAATATTTAAAGTAAATATTTTATGATTGAGTTTCAGCAAGAGAACAAGCTTTCCCAATTAACATTGTTTTTTGAATCACTTTAAATCTATGCCGTAAAAAAATAAAAAAAAATAGGAATTCTATAATTTACACGCATATTTACTAAAACATTTATTAACTTTTTTATCTGTCTACCCTACTAAATCCGGGATAAAGCGTAAAATCAATAAAAGATATAAGTGGAAAAGGCTTTTTAAGCTGTTCTTTGTATTTTTAAAACTAGTTTCCTATATTCTATTATAGGTATACCTAATATCAATTCTAAACACGATATAATTTACAGTTACAGTCTTTATATGGAAAAATATTTGTTTACATATATACACATGTACATTTATATTAAGATAAATAACTAATGTATATAAAATTACCTTTTTCTATGGCTTTTGTATGTCACTTTCAATAACAAGAACTAAAAAACAACTTTCCCGTCCGAAATATAACTCACAACTGACTCGCTTCGTCTCAAATGTCAAAGATATTACGATGGTACTATAAGGATACTTTTATAATGATACATTTTTTAGTTATAGCATTTAGCAAGGTAGGCAGAGGGAACTTAGTGCTAAGACACTCCATTCTCCGCCGAAATTTTAGATATTTCGTAAACTTTGGACCTCAACGCCATGTTTTGTCTTTTTTGTTATGTTTTTTTTGTTTTGTATACTTTAAATTTCTTTTGAGAGCCGTCCTGACGCAGGCATGCAAGCATGGCACTTTGAGCATAACGGTCATGGGTTTGATTTCCACTCAAGGGAATGAAATATATAATATGTATATATTTCTATTTCTTCGTTCTGGTCAGCAGTTAGAATAATCAAAATCGGCCAATTATTTGGTCTTTACAACGCCACATCGGAACAAACACACTAACACATACATAGGCTGATTATTACATTATTCTTCAATAAGTAAAAATATATGTAGAACACTTAAAAATACTGACCCGCTATAAATTAATTTTCTTTTAGCTTCACTCTGTATCTTACACATAGCAGGGCAGAAGAAACTTGGGAACCTAGTGTTAAAACACTCCGTTTCCATTTAAACACTTCCGTTTCCAATTTTTCGCTGAATTTTAAAATTTAAATTCAGAACTCAACACCACGCTTTGTCTCGTTAGAGCGAAATGAAAATATTAAATATTTTATTTCCTTGAGTAGAAATCGAACTCACAACTAGCGTATTTCGAGTGGCACGCTTGTTCCCATGCGCCACGACTGCTCTATAAATTAATACTTAACTTTTTCCAAAAATAATCAATAATCAGTTGTGATCACATCTTTATATTAAACTTGTTAGTATTGCATAACGCCATTAAAGAGTTGATTAAAGTATTTTTTTATATCAAAAAAAACTAGAGCAAAATTATTTTGATTTTCAATTGAGGACCTTTGAAGTCACCGTGGTGCAGCAGCACAGCGACTGTTGTGGGTTCAAATCTCACTCGAGGGAATGAATTATTATCATTTCTCTCTGGTAACAAGACACAGCGCTGCGTTGAATTCCGTCAAGCAAGCTATGTGTGGAAATTGGTCGTAAAATGGGAAACAGTGTCTTATCACTAGGTTCCCGCAGCATAACCCCGCTCCGGTGCGGGATACAGCGTGAAGCTATTTTTTTAGCTTTTTTTTTGTTAATTATTTACGTATTATATTTATATTAATTAATCGCATATCTGCCCTATTATGAACTTTAGTGATACTTGGAATGTTATCTACATGTGGTTATTCTGAAATCTTTTCATGCTGCTTATTTCTTTATAATAAAATATAAGTTAAATAAATATCTTGTAAATAAATGGAACACAGACTATATAAATTATGCTTACCTAAATACATGAAGGATTTCCAAAGAGGCGCGGGTTCAAATCCCGCTGCATTAAAATGTTTATACGTTTTCTTAATACGTAGTTTTCTTTCCTACGTGTGGAATAACACTTCAAAAATTTTAATATATATAATATATATTGTTAGCGAACTCGTGTAAAAGAGGGTAGATGTAGATGATAAAAGCAGTGGATATATATATATATATATATATATATATATATATATATATATATATATATATATATATATATATATATATATATATATTAACATTTTTAAAGTGTTTATATGATTATATTCACTACGGATTCATGGCCTGTACCTTTTATATATATAACCAAAAGTGTAACCAAAAATTTAGCGATCCTTGAGATTAAGCAGCCTCTCAAGCATCAATCTTTTGTCATAATTATAAGTTGAAAAAAACTGATTCGCTGTATTCCACAGCAGGGTAGGCAGAAGGAACCTAGTGTTAAGTCCGTTTCCCACTTTCCACCGAATTTTAGAGGCATTGCGTGTTGAGTGGCGGAACTCAACGCTGCTCTTTGCCTCGACACCAGGGCGAAGAAATAGAAATACAAATTTAAATAAATATTTCATTTCCCAGAGTGGGTACCGAACCTACAACCAGTCGCTTTTATAGTCACACTTTGCGCCTATGCGCCACGACTGGCCTCGAATTTTAAGTTGGAAACAAATCTATTTTTAATTCAGATTTTTTTATAACAATAAATTATTGAATTATTCTATTAAAGTTTCCTTTTTAATTATTAATATTGCATAGATTTACATATATTAGTAAAAACATATAGGATAACCTACATACATACATATCATTTTGTTGTCAATAGTGGTAAACAATGAATTTCTCAGCAATAATAAAGTAAACTTTTTCAAAGAAACACCGTAATCGATATTTTTGTTTATATAGTACTTATAGCCAGTGGTGACACAGGGGCACAAGCATGGGACTGTGAATGCACAGATTGTTGGTTCGATTCTCACTTAAGAATTGAAATATTATGCTGCTCTGGTAACGACTATCAAGGCAATGTGCGGCATTGAGTTCCGCCACTCAATTTGCAGTCCTCCAAAATTTGGTGGAAAGTTGGGGAACGAAACTCTGTGTCGTAATGGGAATGAAGTATCTTAACACTAGGTTGTCAGGTCCCTAAAATACCTAGTTACCTATATTATACACATCTCCTTGAAAACTACTAATTCAATTTTGATGAAACTTCCGAAAGTTCGCCAAGTTGGTAGCGTACCACGTTTGAATGAAATGCGTTTTGATTTAAACGTGATAAATATAGTATATTATTTCAATGCTCGTATATACGTAATTTTTTAATTTTAGAAAAATTTCTGGACAAACATACACAAACTAACGCACCTTTTAACCACCTGCTCAAAAGGTAGCTGATTCAAATCTATTTACCAATTTTTGGACTACATTTACATTTTGGATGGCATCATCGTATTTTTAAACTGCCCGCCAGCAGCTTCGCCCGATATACTATTTATTTAATGTTAATCAAATGTATTTTTGTGATTTTTTTGGTTTCATTTTCATTCTATATCCCGCAAAAAGGTAGGCAGAGGCAGCCTAACTGAACTAACTGTAATTTTCACCTATAAAATTTAAAATTAGTTTGTTCTCGTCATAATTGCCGTGGCTATTGAATAAAAAAACGTTTCTTTTTATTTCATATATATCTGGGCACTAGGCACTCGTGTCCGGCAAAAACCTTCTCGAAATTTCGATATAAAAATAGCCTATACGTTGCTACACAACCATCACTAACCACCAGTAAATGTTTCCATTAAAATTGGTGAAGCTGTTTTGTAAATTAGTCTCGACAAAAATAAAAACAGCCATATAGACAGACAGACCCTTTAATTTTTATTATATGAGTAAATAAGAGTTGTAAAAATATCATATTAGGTATTAACCTTTAAATTAACTTCCTTATTATGCTACTTCCTATACTTGACGAAGAGAATTAAGTAATATGAGAAAGGAAAAATATGAGAATATTTTTTTACATTATTAAAGGCTTCGGTTTTCAACAGACGCAGGTTCAAATCGCGCTACCCAAATTCCTTAATTTTTATACTTTTTCAAAATAAATATTTCCTTTATCTTTCCTTTATTTGAAACACAAAAACAATCAACAATTATAAACATAGAATAAGTAGCATTCTCTGATATAAAATAATAATTCTTTACAATTTGTAAAACAGAGATGCAACACGAATAACATTAGAAGCGCCCGTATAAAAATTTCGACGTAAGTTGATGAGAACGCATGACCTAGTTGTCAGAGCGCTGCAACTGTTTACAAAATGTGCGAATACAAATCCCGATACGTTCAAACTTTTATACGATTCAAAAATTAATTGGAATATGAAGATAAAATTATTTTTGTGAAATGTGATATACATATTTATTTAGAAAACGTATAAAAATTTGAACGTGGCGGGACTCGAACCCGCGCCTCCTGGAAACTGACCAGGAGCTCTGACCACTAAATAAGTATTTCTCTTTCCTAAGTGTGGAATAACACTTTAAAAAATGTGATATACATGTATTTAATGATTGTACGTTCAAATTCATCTCAAAGAAATGTTACACAAACTCGGTGCGACGGTCTGAATAAAATGCGATGTTCGTGGGTTTGATCCCCCACTTAGTGAAATTCATAGATAAAACAATAGGTACGTTATATTATTTTATACAAATTATTATTGAGGCGAGAGTGTGACTGTAACGCAAAGGTTGTGGTTAAGATTTTCATTTCTTTTTAGGTCCAAGGCATAAAGCCCAGCGTTGAGTTCCGCCACTCAACGCGCAATGCCTCGAAAAATTCGGTGGAAAATGGGGAACGGACTGTCTTAACATTAGGTCCGCACTGCCTACCTATCTGTTTGCGAGATACGGCGTGAATCTGATAAAAATATAGTGCTTCCCTACACTCCCCAAGAAACATACATGCCAAATTTAACTGTTCTACTTCCGTGGTTTTAGTTGTGTGTTGTCTGTCAGTCACCCAGTAAAGGAAGGCGAAATTATTTAGAATAAGTCCAGGTCGTGGCGCAGGGTCACAAAGTGTGACTGTAAACAAAGATAAAATGAAAAGAAATGAAATATTTATTTAAATTATAATAATGTTCATTTTTCGCTCTGGTGTCTAAGCAAAGCGCGGCGTTGAGTTGAGTAGCGGCCATTCAGAACGCAATGTTTCCAGAATTCGGCGGGAAGTGGAGAACGGAGAGTGTTAACACTAGGATCCCTCTACCTACCCCCCTCTGATCGGAATACAGCGTGAAGCTG
The DNA here is from genome assembly GCA_021202915.1 of Heliconius himera. Classification (NCBI taxonomy): domain Eukaryota; kingdom Metazoa; phylum Arthropoda; class Insecta; order Lepidoptera; family Nymphalidae; genus Heliconius; species Heliconius himera. The sequence goes on from JAJHJA010000490.1 coordinate 396,475, forward strand.
ATTAATTAAATATAAGGAAATAAACACTATTAATATCACACGTGACGCAAAATAAACGAGGTCTCGTTAATAAATTGTAGATAAATCTACACATTAAAATCCACAGAGGCCATAGTGGTGAGAGACTGTAAGCGTGATAGCTACGAATATGATTCCCACTCGGGAGAATTACTTGTTTGTCTTACCTCCACTCCGGCAAAACAAAGCGCGGTGTTGAGTTCCGCCATTCAACACGCAATGTGTCGAATACAGACAGAAAATAGAGAAAGGAATGCCTTTCTGAACATATTATCTCTATAATAAAAATACTATTTTTTGTATAGACTAGCTTCCAGCTCGCGGTTTTGTCCGCTTGGTTTTTCCAAAGAGATATTAAATAATCTACAATCTCCACAACACATTCCAAAACATATTGTTTTTTTTTAATAACAAGAAAATAAAACTTCTTATTCTTTGAAAATACGATTATTTTACTTCATTAGACATGGATTTGCAGGATTCCTTTATCAGTGCTCACTTATACTCTACAAGTCTACAAAGAAGCTATTTGGAAAATTTCAAGGCTTTAGGGCATAATTTCAATGATTTGTGCTTTGCATTCTCTCTCTCTTCATCTCTGGGTATATCAGTCTAACTTATAGTTCTTTTTGTGTCCAACTATATCCCACACATAGCAGTATTCGCAGAGGGAACCTGGGAACCTAATGTTAATACATTCCGCTCTCTAATAAAACAATTCCGTTCTTCTCTTTCCGCAAAATTTTTAAGACGTTAAGTGTTGAGTGGCGTAACTACTTCGCTCCCCCGGGTGGGAAGCGAACCCACAACCGTCGAGTTTACAGTTGTAAGCTCGCTCGTCCCTGCGCCACGACGGCCTCATTATACTTATATAAATTGTTACGTTGTAAAACCTGTTAGTGTTATACAGATTGTCAAAGCGAATACACGTCATATCTAAAATGAAATTTCTTTATTTTATTATATTTTTAAATCTATTTATATACTGTTGTGGTTATTCCAATTTAGACGAAGTGTTATCTTGGAAACAAATTAGCTATGAATTGGATGATTTTTTATGTAAGTATTAAACAAATATTTTGTAGGTCTATTTGTATAAATTATCATTTGTCTTTAGGCTATCGTGGCACATCGATACAAAGCTGTGGGTTCAATTCCCACTCGAGGGAAAGATTTTCATTGCTGGCTCTGATAAAAAAGAAAAGCGCGGTGTTGAGTTCCACCACACAACACTCAATATCTCGAAAATTGTGAGGTATAGGAACGGAGTGTATTACAACTAGGTTCCCTCTGCCCACCTTGCTATGTACAGATATAGTATATTGTTTTGATCACCATTCGTTTCAATGTTTATCTTAAAGATATTTTTTTCGGGTCGTTGTCGATAAGAGATGAGACAAAAAAAACATTAATAAGTAGTAGTTATCAAACAACAATTTACATGGAACAAAAAAAAAGTGAAATTATTCGTACTTAGTAGGGTAGTGACAGAGAACTTACTTTTTAGACCGATCAATTTTCGAGACAGTGCGTGCTGATTGACGGAATTCAACGCCGCGCTATGTCTTGTTTTCAGGTCAAACTCTTACCCGAAACTACGCGACATAGAAAGCTAAAGTTTTTTGGTTGTATGGTTCTAGGGGAAAGTACAAGGCACTAAGAGAATATTTAGCAGCATTCTAAGGGGAACGAGAAATAATAAGATTTTACATGTATTCACATTTACCAAATATTTACATAATAATCACCTGTATATCTATATTCATCCAACAAATCCCTCCTATCCCTCCTGTCTGGTCGTTCTGGAAGTAGCGGTGCTGGGCGTGCACTTGTCGCCAATTTATAGTTCAAGCAAGCCAAGTTTCGAGTTACCAACTAGTAACTAGTTTTGAGGCCGGTCGTGGCGCAGCGGCACGAGGTGTGACTGCAAATCGACTGGTTGTGGGTTCGATCCCCACTCGAGGAGATGAAATATTTACTTAAATTTATATTTCCATTTCTTCGCTCTGGTGTCGAGGTTAAGCGCGGCGTTGAGTTCTGCCACTCAACACGCAATGCCTCCAGATTCCGCAATTGGGCAGAAAGTGGGGAACGGAGTGTCTTAACACTGGGTTCCCTCTGCCTACCCTGCTGTGTGCGGGATACAGCGTGAAGCTAATTTTTTTTTTTTTTTAACTAGTTTAATAATATGTTGTTATGTGTTTACAGACAAAAAAGATGCAGATTACAAGAAAATAATCGGTGCCGTCCATTTCGAGCAGGAATTAGAAGATTCAGAGAAATTTTTTATACAATACAATAATATACCAATTGGCTTTGAGGCTTATAAAAACCTAGTGTTTGTCACCGTCCCGAGACGACGATATGGTAAATTACAATTTACATTTGAATAATCATTTTAACATGATCGTGGGTCGAAATATCACCTAAAAATCTTTATATTTTAAATATTTTCCTACTATCTCCTTTATACGACGTTGAGCTCCGCTACTCAACATACAATATCTCAAAATTTGGTGTAATGAGGAAGAAGTCAGAGTGACTTGACATTAAATCTTTTGCCTGGCCTGCTATATGGAGAGAGAGAGAGAGAGAGAAAAGTGGAAAAAAAATAGTTTTGTAGGACTACGTGTAATTCTTTGGGGGTATGGGAACGTAGTGTCTTAACACTAGATTTCCAGGCTCCCTATGTCTTCCCTGCTATGTGCGGGATACAACATGAAGCTAAAAAAAATGTAATACTTCCAGGAATTCCTTCAACACTAAACTATGTGGAACTGTCGAATAACAAATCTCCACATTTAAAACGTTATCCGGGAAGTGAAAATCTAACATCTGTGTACCGTCCCAGGATAGATGTCTGTGGACGACTTTGGATGGTTGACACTGGATTGTTAGAAGTGCCTGGTATGTACATATTTTTTTTTATTTTATTCAAGAATATCATACAACGATGTAAATTTTCGAGATTAAAGTCAAATTAAAATTTTATTTATTTCAACAAATTTAAGTTTATTCATTAATTTAATTTATGACAAAAGCAAAAGCGTTTTGATTTGATCGTTGTATATGTTGTATGAATAAACATAATGCCGGCAACCTTTAATTTTATTGATTCTCCAAAATGAAAGCTAATTATTGTAAAAAATATTTCTTCTCAACAAAACTGCTTTTGGTACACGTACTGTAACATATATATACCTTAAGTACGATGTAATAAAATAAATAAAACATAAATAACACGCAATGCATGAAAATATCGATTCATTGCGTGTAAAGTGGCAGAACTCAACGCCAGGCTTTAACCTTGGTGCCAGAGCGAAACAATAAAAATATTAACAAATAATAACTTATTCCCTCGAGTGGCGATCGAACACACAACCGTCACGTTACAGTCACAACCTTGTGTTCCTAAGCCACAACGGCCTCAAATAACAAAAATTAAGAGGTAAAATAGAAAAACTTACTACTCTCGGAATTTCGAGCTAACTCTTACTGCTCCCCTATACTTTCTAATCTACCTACTTGTCAAATTTAATTATAGTCTGTGTGTTGTCTAGCAGTCTCTCAGTACCGGAAGAATTTTATCAATACATAAGTTTTTTTTTCAGGAAACAGAACACAAGTAAAGCAGCCAGCGATTGTTATATACGATTTACAAACACACAAACAAATATTGTATTACGAATTAAAAGCTAATGATCTTATTAATGAAAGGACTTCTGGGGGTATGTCAATATAAAGTTTTTTTTAGCTTTTCGCTTTTTGTATGTATATAAACTCTAGTGTAAAAAAATTATGAAACAAGCGAAGCGAAATAGAAGCAAACTACGATTGACCATCGAGTACGACCAACGAGATTTATGGCAGTGGACGAGGCGAGAGAAGTCTGCAGAGACCGCAGCATTTGGTGCACCATTTTCTGTGGGTATCTAGCTATGGATAAAGCGTAAAACAAAAATGAATCTTTATTTTTCAGGTCTAACCTCTATAGCCGTCGATGTTACAGAAAATAACTGCGACGATGCCTACGCATATATCAATGATTTGGCGACAGAGGGAATGATTGTATTCTCCTTGAAGAAAAAGGATAGTTTCAGAATAAATCACTCTACTTTTGTTCATGATGAAAGTTCTTTAAACTTCACTGTAGCAGGTATTTAATTAGAAGAATTAAGTGCTGCCCATACAATGCGTTGGTTATTATTGGCCTTTTGATATTCATAATATTCGTTGAACGCGGCGTTGAGTTCCACAACTTAAGAAACAATGTCTCAAATTTGGGCGGAAAATTGAGAACTATAGACCACATAGGAGGGATGGCAGAGAAATTAAATTCTTAAAACCACATCTGAAGTCCGTTCAAGTTTTAACACTATGTCTGAAGTTCCGCTACTCAACTGGTTCGAAAATTAGGCGGTACATGAGGTCTTACCACTAGGTGCCCGCTGCTTACTCTTACCATGATATATATGGGATACTGGGTGAAGATGAAAAAAAAAACAAAGAAGCGGGAAATTTCTTTTACTTAAAATAAACAAGAGCAGTTTCTTGCTTTTTTCTGTATAGCCATATAGCAGGGGCATAGGCAGGGTAATAGTTAAGACGTTCCGGTCCTCACTATCTGCCTAATTTTCGAGACATTACTGGTTGATTAACGGAATTTAATATAATTTTAGTGTTCATTTATTCTGAGGCCAGTCGTGACGCAGCGGCACGAGGTGTGACTGTAAAACCGAATGGTTGTGGGTTCGATCCCCACTCGAGGAGATGAAATATTTACTTAAATTTATATTTCCATTTCTTCGCTCTGGTGTCGAGGTTAAGCGCGGCGTTGAGTTCTGGCACTCAACACTCAATGCCTTCAGAATTCGGCAGAAAGTGGGGAACGTAGTTTCTTAACACTAGGTTCCCTCTGCCTATCCTGCCGTGTGCGGGACACAGCGCGAAGCTGATTTATTTGATTTATTTATTTAATTTTAATAATATTTTTTGTTCTTGTGCTGATCGCGCCAACAACCATCGCATCCTCTTTTGTTATTTTATATTATATTTCAATTTTGCAGGATACACTATACCTTGGAAAGATGGTTTATTCAGTATAGCTTTGTCGGAACCAAATTATAATGGGGATAGAACTGTATACTACCACCCTCTGGCTTCTATCCAAGAATTTTCTGTAAATACCAAATACTTGAAATCTGGAACAATTAATGTTGATCAGGTAACGTATACACTATGTTTTTAGCTATACATTGTACTCCGCATATAACAGGGAAGGCAGAGTGAACCTAGGTTTATTAAAACACTCCGTCTCACTTTCGTCGGAAGAGATTTCTACTAGACATTCCTTAGCGAGAGCAAGGGAGCACTAAGGATTTTCCAAGATTCCTATGGGAACGGGAAATTCGGAATTTTACGTTAAGTTACGGACAAAAGCTTTAACTATAATATTCCTTATAGATCGGCCCTCAAATATTATTTATAATATTTTGCAATTACAGTTCAAGTCGCTAGGCATTAAAGGACAAAACACACAAAGTGGTTCACACGACTACCATCCTGGTTCTAGAACGTTGTTCTTTGGTAATGTCGCCCAAGACGCCATCTTATGTTGGAGAGTGGACGACAAAATGACGCCCGAAAATGTGGAAATAGCTGTGCAGGATCATGAAAAGTTGGTTTATATTTCAGGTTAAAGAATATTATTTTTTTTGATTTTCTATCTGTTAATTTTCCTACTAAGCTTTTAAATGCAGCTTCACTACCATAGTCAAATAAAAATAAGTAACAGTTTCATATGGCGCATGACACACAGACAACAGCATCAGGTACAGAGGGTTACATCAAAATGATTGATTACATCAAAATGATTGATTACATCAAAATGATTGATTACATCAAAATGATGATATATTATATATACTTAGCCTTTCTCGACAAATTGATTATACAACAATATTTTATCAAATCTCATTATTGTAGTTGAGACTTCCATGTTCAACTAAAGAAACTTTTCAACTTTATAAAGTTAGCATAATTAAGTAAAGATAATAGTTATAGATGAAAAGATTTCATATGAAACTGCGTCATTATACAATCGTTACGTATTTTCTCCCAATATATTGTTTTTTTAATATAATTATCTATTTTTTCAGATTTAAAAGTAATCGGTAATTACATATGGGTGCTAGTGAACAAGATGCCAATATTCGTTTATTCGAAGTTTGATTTGAATGAGGACAATTTCTTTATACACAGGTAACAACTACCTTACGTGCCTTCTTCTTTCTAAGTTGCCAAAAAATGTGGTTTCGACTGCAGTTTTCAGACCAAAAATTTACCGTGTCTTCAACCGCACCGAAATGTTATACCTTCTTGTCAGTCATTGTACTGGTAACTATTGTGCTCAAAGATCTGTAAATTTTAATGATTAATGATTTAATATTGAAATGACAATAATTTATATGTTTAGTTTTGGTTTCGATACATTAACGGACATACATTACATATGTATGTCCGTTAATGTATCGAAACCAATATAACTACAAACATATGTTTGAAAAAAATACCGTTCTTACTTATTTAGAAAACGTATAAAAATTTTAACGTAGCGGGACTCGAACTCCTGGTCGGTTTCCAGGAGGCTTCGAGGAGGTTTCGAGTTTTCTAAATAAGTATTTTTCTTTCCTAAGTGTGGAATAACACTTTAAAAATGTTAAAAAAAAAATTACCGTTCTTCTCTGATGCAGTTGGGTGAATATATAATATATTGTTTCATCTTCTACACAATTAAAAGTTCTGAATTTTGAAAGAGATAAAGAAAGGACGGAATGCAAAATCTGTGTAAATGGTAAGATATTAGAACAAGTGAATGAAGTGGTATATTTGGGAAGTATGTTCAGTAGAGATGGCAGATACGAGATGGATGTGAAAACACGTATTGCTGCCGGTAACAAGGTTAACGGAACCTTAGCTGAATTGATTAGACGGGGAAACGTTAGCACAGCTGCGCGTTTGGCCGTACATAATGCAGTGTTGGTACCGACGCTGTTATACGGCAGCGAAACGTGGGTATTACAGAAGAAGGATGAAAGAAAGATGAATGCCGTGGAGATGCGATCTCTTCGAAGGATATGCGGAGTACACAGAATGGCAGGTACTAGCGAGGATGTCACGGTGAGAATGAAGAAGAACGTGCTCAGCTGGTTTGGGCGCGTCGAACGAATGAGTGATGAAAGAATGGCAAAAAAGATTTATGATAGAAAAGTGAATGGTAAGAGAGATAGGGGGAGACCTCGGCGGCTCGGCTGACTTTCGAAAACACAGTATCAAAGATACTGGAGGAAGGTCACGTAAAAAGCATGAGGTCCCCCGGAGGGCATGTATGAAGAGGCTGATGACAGTGAACGAGGCGAAAGAGGTATATAGAGACCGTAGTGTTTGGCGCTCCATTCTTTCTGACTACCCCGCTAGGCATAAAGCGTGAAGCTAAGCTAAGCTAAGCTAAGCTTCTGCACAATTTTTGGGTCATTTTTTCACTTGTCAACTTTTACCGAATTGACCGAGGAAATGAATATAGATTAAAACAGTTCAGTTGAAAATATTTAAGTTATCCCAGGCCCGTTAGAAAAGCGCAGAGTTTGGTTACGCCACTCACATATAACTGTAGAATTCGGGCATGATATGGGGAACGGAAATTTTTTTAGCTCGATACTCTTTACCACTCTCTTAAATTAAGATATTCTATTTTACTTTTTATTTTTTCATTTCAGATTCAGCATTAATAAGTTGTTGAAGAATTCATGTAGAAGAAAACAATGAAGTACCTGTCCATAATTTCATTTGAATATCCTACTATAATTACCTACTATATACCTTTTTGTACTGTTACAGCATAAAATATATCCGTAGCTAAGCAAAAGATCATTAATTAACTCTCATCCCAGAAGAAGAATTTCAAACATGCATGGAGAAAATTTTGGAGTATGAGAGAAATATATAAATTTCAAGAAAAAATCACGGACCCTTGTGTATTCCCTTCTCTGACTTATGGATGTCAAATCTAGAAATTCACACTTGAAGTGAAATACAAGATAAAAACCAGCCAACGAAGCATGGGGAGAAGCATCACGTGTTATAGATGCACTAAAATTCTCTCATAAGCTAAAATAGCGCTGGGCAGGTCATGTAGCTAAGTTGAACGACGACGGCTAGACAATGACGAAATTTCTACACTTGTGGCTGGGCTCTTTAGGTTTGAGAAAGAGAGGGATACCAACAACTCGTTGGGAGGACGACATAGTAATAGTAGCATGTTAAAACCGTAATAGAACTGCCAAAGAGAGATAAATGGAAAAGCCTGGAGGAGGCCTTAACCCTCATATGAGAGAATCTTGCATGCCTTTAAAGTAAATTTATTTTTATTTCAAATATAATTTAATATAATAAATACATAATATAACATAAAATTAAATTATTTTTTAATTAAATAAATATAGTAAAAAATATATAAATACCTAATCTCTATATATAATAAGACAGTAAAAATATTTTGTCTGTACATTTAGTAATTTTGACTGAAATGGATAGAGGGATACTTAAAAAGAATAATAGAAAGCAAAAATTTTTTCTTCTTGTCTGTCTGTCTGTCGATATGTATGTCCACATTTTTCTCTGAAAGTACTGAACCGATTTACTTGAAAATTTCACCAGTTGCTTTGTTTTAACTCAACTTAACTACTAAAGTTTGGTTCATCAAAATCAGTTCATAAAAAAAAAGTTATCGGCATTTGAATGAACTCAAGGCATTAGTTTGCCTGCGAATGTTATATAGCAATCGCGCTGGTGGGATTCCTGGCTAAAGAATGACATTCGCAACGTCTTGGTTATATCTTCTTCTTCTTCCTGGCATTAGTCCCGACTTTTGCCAGGGTCTGCCTTCCTACTCAACCTACTCCACTTTGCACGGTCCTCCTGTTCACGACATCCAACCAGCGCTTCCTTGGGCGTCCGAGAGGTCTCACTCCAGGGACTGACATAGCAAGGCACTTGCATCCGACATAGTTCCTAGGCCGGCGCGTAACGTGACCAAACCATCTCAGGCGACGCTCTTGGAGCTTATCCGCTACATCACGGACTCTAAGACTACCTCGAGTGAATGTGTTGCGTATGCGGTCAGACCGCGTTACGCCGCACATCCACCTCAGCACCTCGCGCCGTATGCGCGAGAGAAATGGAAGCCAGGCAGACTGGCGCCGTAACTAAGTGGTTTACCCTCCCTTAAGAATTTATAAAAAATAACTAAACTAGCTTCACGCTTTATCCCTAACGGGATAGGCAGAGAGAACGGACCGCCAAACGCTACGGTCTCTACATACCTCTTTCGCCTCGTCCACTGTCATCAACCTCTTCATACATGCCCTCCGTGGGGTCCTCATGCTTTTTACGTGGCCTTCCTCCAGTATCTTTGATACTGTGTTTTCGAACGTCAACCGAGGTAAGAATTTATCATTTGAAAAATATTCTATACATCACTAGGACATAAATAGGTTCAATTCAAAAATTGGCTATGTCCAAATTTTTATATTTTTTTTAGCTTTACGCTGTATCCTGTGTTTATGTAAAGAATTTTAATATGTATACAAACACTAGTGGTATGTTAATAGCAAACATTTTTAGTTTTAGCAAAATCATTAATTGAAATAGTTTTATTAGAATTCTTTACATATTTTTAAATTGTTAGTGTTGTTTAAATTATATTATGTAAGAAATATGAGATTGTAAACGCGACAGTTGTGGGTTCGATTCCCACTCGGGAAAATGAATTATCTTTAATTCCCCTCTTTAATGCCGTATTGGCAATGAATATCGCAACTTATTAAGCAAAGTCTCGAAAACTGAGCCGAAAATGGGAAACGGAGTGTCTCGAGATTATCTCTAATCCGCTATATGCGGGTAGCGCGGGATGAAGCTTAAAAATATATGTAACAAGAGGCCGTCGGCGTAGTGGGGTAACATTTGATTGTGTTAACTTAAATGGCAAGTGGATGAAAGAGAGTTTTGACACTTTATATAATCACTCTACTAAGCTGCAAAAGAAAGTGAAGTATTGAGTTATATATAATTTATAATAGAGTGTTTAGTCTATTTAAGGAATTATTATTTAGAATATTTATTTTACAAACAAGGAGTAGTAACTTTGAAGAATAATTTCTTACAAGAGCGTTCTAAGAGAACCTAATATTATGATGCAATCGATGATAAGGAAAACTATGAATTATTTATTTTTAAGGTCGTCGTGACGCAGCGTTTCACTGGATACGCGACGGCTGTGACTTCGGAATCGAAGCCACACTTTGTTACGTTCATTTTCACACTTTTACAAGAAAAAGCGCGGCGTTAATTTTCATCACCGAACACGCATTCTTTGGAAAGTTGAGCGGTGCTTGTGGTACGGAATGTCTTAGCACCAGGTTCCCTCTGCCTACCCAACTATATGCGGGATACAGCGTGGAGCCACAAAATGTATTTTTATTATGTCTACTATCTATTTACATCATATTTTTCTTTTTAGGGTTCCATACCTCCTTCCGTAGAAACGGAATCCTTATTAGCACGAAGTAAGAACTCACAATACAAATAAAAGAAAAAAATCTGATAATTAAAGTTCAGGTATCACATAGAAAAATAATTACAAACTTATATTTGTAGTTGAAGCCGGTCGGCGTGGCGCAGCGGCACGAGGTGTGACTGCAAAACCGTCTGGTTGTGGGTTCGATCCCCTCTCGAGGAGATGAAATATTTACTTAAATTTATATTTCCATTTCTTCGCTCTGGTATCGAGGTTAAGCGCGGCGTTGAGTTCTGCCACTCAACACGCAATGCCTCCAGAATTCGGCAGAAAGTGGGGAACGGAGTGTCTTAACACTAAGTTCCCTCTGCCTACCCTGCTGTGTGCGGGATACAGCGTGAAGCTAATTTAATTTTTTATTTTTTATTTTAAATGAAAGGATTTCAATTGTAAAATACTATACACCACGAAAAAATCTAGACAGCTTGTTTTAATTTGTGTGCTTAAGGACTAAATCTAAGTACGTAGTTTATTTTAGTTACATTAGATAATCACAAGTGATCTTCTTCACCTCTCCATTCTTGCAAAACTAAAATTATTAAAGATTCTCTAAAATGAAACCCGTTACCACTGCAGCCTTCACATAAGCACAGTTATTTGTCTTGAAAAGTTTTATAAGAAAAAAATCTGGCCACCCTTTTAATTTTATTTAGAGTAAATGTTGCTTAACCAATTAACTATTTTTCCCTATATACAAAGAAAATGCTTAAACATTGGCAAGGATGAACCCATGACCTCCGACATTATAACGTAAACTCACTTGCATACGTATAAAGTAAATACTCATATTATATAAACAAATAAGCTTCAATAGAAGTGATATAAGTCATAATTTACTATAATATTAGTCATGTTTACATTGTTAGAGGCCAATCGTGGCGAAGGTTATGAATTCGTTTCCCATTCGAGAAGATAAAATGTTAATGTTTTAATTTTCTCGCTTTGGTAACGATGCAAAGCTTAATTCGGTGAAAAATGGGGAACGGTAATATCTTAATAGGGAACGGAGTGTCTTAACATTAGGTTCCCAGATTCCCTTTGCCTACTGTGCGGTGATTATGTGCAGCGTAAAATTTTTAAAAACAAAACTTGAAAACATAAATTTTACAGTTATACCACTTCGTTGTTTAGTAGGTACTAACATCTATTATGTACTTGAATGATGAATCTTCTAACGCTAGTAGTGATTGAGATATTGTACGTAACAGTGTTTTGTTTAAATTTAGTTTTATTTTTATGGTAAGTTAAAAAAACGGGAGAGGAGCAGAGAGACATTCTTATGTGAATTTTTTTATATAGTAGTTTTTCCAACCGGCTGTTCTGTGCTGTACGTACAATGGACATATGTAATAACTCGATCGAAGACAAAAAAACCGTCAGGTTTATAGTCACACAGTGCTGCTGCGCCACGGCGGCGGTTGCGGGTTTGATTCTCACTCGGGGAAATAAATTATTTGTGTTTATCCGCTCTGCTAACGTTATAAAAGCGTGACATTGAGTTCTGCCACTCGACACGAAAATTGGACGATGCGGGTGCAATGAAGTGCCTTAGCTTCAGGTTCCCTGCGCCTAAACTGCTATATGCGGAAAACAGGCATACAGAGTAAATTATTTAAAGGGTTCCGTACTCACATGAGTAAACTATTGCCAATAATAGACGGGCGAAAAGGGTCGAGTGTGCAAAATCTGAATAAAGCTCTTAAAAACCACGCAAACTAATGATAAGTGTCATTGTTTGAAATTCGTTTATTTTTTTGTTCTATAAAGCGATTTATTTAGCGCTAAAATAAGCATATTTTTTGTCAACAATGTCACGTAAATATGCAAAGGCACGAAGATAAAACTAAATTATAAAAGTTAAGTATACGTAAGTGGCGGTCGTACCGCAGTGCGCGACTGTAAATTCGTCGGCTGTGGATACGATTCTCATTATAGGGAATTAAATATTTAATATTTCTAGTACCGCCATTTCACACGCAATCTCTCTAGAATTCGGCGGAAAGTGAGGAACGAAAGTGCCTTAATGGGAACGAAGGTTCTTGACAATATGTTCCCGGAATCCTTATGCCTAATCTGTATGTGCGGGATGCAGCGTGAAGCTGATAAGAATTTAGGCCATCATGGCGGAGTAGCAGAGGCTGACTGTATACGCGACGGTTGTCAGTTAGTGGATTCAATTATTTTCGTTTTATTACACACTAGGTCCTCCATTTATTCTCCTATATAAAGCGTAAAGCTAACCTATTTTTATTAACAAAGGCTCTTCTTTCTCCTCACATTATGATTACTCTCCTTTAAGGTTTTATCGATTTTTTTATTATTGTGAATATAGAAAAGTATGCAATGATAATACTAATATTTACTCAAACGCGGATAGTAGGTACATAGGTATTTTACAGTAAACAAAGTTTTTATGTATGGAAAACCACTGACCTCGAATTTATTTGAGTATTGTTTAAATAAAGATTTACATTTATTTGATTTTCTAAAAGGTATTGGATTGCTACGATCCGCGGCGTTGAGTTCCGCAACTCAACACGCAATATCTTAAAATTGAGCTAAAAAATCAAGATCGTTGAGTATTTCAATATTAATATTTGTCTTTTTTTAAATAGATCCCTAAAACTCAATTTTTATTAATATTATCAAGCTGAGTTGCTTGTTTGGCTGAACGCGCTAATCTCAAGAATTACTAGTTCGAATTGTAAAATTATTTTTGTATGGAATACTCTACCTTTATTTGGAAGACTATAGCCTCCTTATACCATTATTCCCGCCATTAGAATGTATCATATAAAGTTGCGAGATTTCTACTTTTAACCCGCTTATGTTACCTCACAATGTTATCTTCAAGTTACTTTTTCAATATCTGAACAGTAACTTTGGAAAAAAAAATTGCAATTGGTTATATGAAACAGTAAAATGTTACGATTTCGGTAAAAATGTTACTTTTTGAGGTGTCTGGTTATATTTAACTATCTCCCACTTGCAACACTGCATATAAAACTTTTACTTATTGCACTGTTTTTTTTGATAAAAGCTAATTAAATAATATTTGCTTACAGTTGAGAATGCTACTTTGGTTATTATTCGTATTCTCCACAAAGTGGAGTATTACTTCACAGGAGAGTAGTCTCGGAAGATTCCAAGAAATTTTCGCTTGGAAGCAACTAACTTATGATGTGAATGGACACTTGCGTAAGTTTTCTTATGTATCTATATATATATTACTATTTTAGTGTAGAGGAGGTACAGGTTCGAATTTATTGATGTTTTTCATTAATTTGAAGCTTCATACTTTTCTTCGTATAACAAAGTAGGCACAGGCCTTGAGGCCAGTCGTGACGCAGGGGCACAAAATAAATACCTACTATTAAACTAACTTATATTGCAATATTGCATTGGTCTATTTAAAGACATCATATAACTACATTAATACGTTATCGAAGACAGAGATAACTTGATTTAAAGCTGCACTGACCTAAATCTAAGCAAGGCCTTACCTTGTGGCGCAGTAAAACGTACGGGATACAGGGTAAACTTAAATAAAACTATAAAAATTCTATAAAAATACATAATTTTACCAAAATTCATATTTTGGTAAAATTATGTATTTTTATTAAGTGGCTTTAGAAAAATCCCATCGAGTGCGAGTCGGGCTCGCCCAGTGAAGGTTCCGCACCAATTTCATGATGGTTTCACCAATTTCAAGAACAGCGTCTAAAACTTGAGAAACTTAGACACGGGGTTCGATTTCCGCTCGAGGAAATGGGGTATTATATTATCATTTCTTCGTTGGTAACGAGGCAAAATGCGGCGTTGATTTACGCTACTCAACACTTTGGCAACATTCAATTTGAATTTGGCAACAAATGAGAATGTGGAACACAGTTTCTTCCAGGGTCACTTTATCGTGCGGGATACAGCGTTAAGATAAAAAAAATATATGTTTGTTACAGTTCTACACGATAGGTTTGGTAACGGTGACACTGACAAAAGAAGTGATGATCAGATCATCTTTGAGACTGATGATGTCGAAGATGAAGGGTGGAATTCCAGTAAGTTGATTTATTCACAAAATAATTTAAAAAGAGATTTTCAGTTTGCCATACGCTATTTTACTGTGTCGAGACCTTCATCCAAGAGAAAAGAAATTAATAAAAAATACATTTATTTATAGGACCCCCAAATGATGAATCAGGACCAAATGATCAAAACATACCGAATCCTAATGGTAAGATTTTATATATGTTTATATTTTTTTATATTGTATACCATATATACAAGACAGACAGACAGACAGACAAAGCAGAATGAATCGATCTAGAGTCAACCACTTCCATTCCTTAATTTCTGCCCAATTTTTGAGACATTACATGGCGGAACTCAACACCGCGCCTTGTTTTGTTACCAGAAGGAGGGAATGAAATTAATTCATTTTACCGACTATGAATTGAACCTACGACCGTCGTATTTGCTGTTGAATTCTCTCTCTTTCGTTTATTTTCTTATGTAAAATTTTTATAAAAATAATATGAAAATTTCAGATGAAGCTGGCAGGTTTTTCGTGCAGTACAACAATATTCCTATGGGAGTAGAGAAAGTTGACGATATGTTATTTATCACCGTTCCCAGGAGGCGATATGGTGAGTTCCATTGTCTTACTATCTCCGAATAAGCTTTAAAATAAAATAAAAAGTGCGAGTCGGACTCATCCACCGATGGTTTCGTACCAATTTTATGATTGTAGGTTGACAAATTTAAGTTTACAAGTATTATTTTTGTATCAAACTTAAGTTTGATACACTAATGCACAGATTTTGTACGAAATTAACTGCAAATATAAGTTTGCAACATTATTTTTTCTGTGATATAGTTATGAATTGCCAATTTACTTATATAGAAAACATATAAGAACTTGGACATAGTAGAAAAAAAATACATTTTCTAAATATGTTATTTATACGTTTGCTAAATATTTAAATATGTGAGGTCAGTCGTGGCGCAGGGGCACAAAGTTTGACTGTAAAATCGACTGGTTGTGGGTTCGATCCTCGTCGAGGAAATGAAATATTTATTTACATTTATATTTTCACTTATTCGCTCTTGTGTCGAGGCAAAGCGCGGCGCTGAGTTTCGCCGCTCAAAGCACGATGCGTCCAGAACTCGGCTCTTACCCTAAAGCGTGAAGCCGATTTAATTTTTTATTCTAAATATGTATTTTTCTATCGTAAGTATGGAATTCTTCAAAAATGACAAAGTTACCAATTTTCTGGATTTAGTCTTTTATATTTTAGGTTCTTTCAAATTTTAAGTACATATATGTATATACCTATATTTGTATATTTTTCTACATATTTTTAGATAACTAAAAGTCATATCGATATGACTTTATTTCTTCTAAATATGATATATTTCAACTTAGGCAACACTTTTGGTTTCACCAAAATGGGTAAAAGAGTGTCTTAACACTAGATTCTCTCTGCCTACCCTGCTGTGTACGGGATACAGCGTGAAGCTGGAAAACTATTTTTAATATATTTATTTGTCTCTCACAACAGGTATACTATCTACACTAAATTATATAGATTTAAAGGAAGCCCACACAAAGTCTCCAGCATTAAGACCTTACCCCAGCATCTGGGAATCGCGTGCTCTTACATCAGTGTACAGAACTCGCGCGGACAAATGTGGTAGACTGTGGATGGTTGACACCGGCTTGATGGAGATACCAGGTACGAATCCTAAATAAGCTAGGGTTAATATTAAAAAAAAACTGCAGCGTGAGGCACGCAGTGTCTAAACACTAAGCTAGAGGGACGCAGAGTCAAAGCTCTGCGTCCCTCTAGCTTTCTTTATTTTTTTAAGAGATTGGAAGTAACGGAACTGTCTGGTTACTGGACGGTGAGTTCATCCGAAATTTTTAATGTTTTTTATAAAAAATATTACATGAGAAAATAAACGAAAGAAAAAGTGTTGGACTGCAACGCCATAATGCGATGGTTGTAGGTTCAATTCACACTCAGTAGAATAAATTATTGTCTTGACACTAGCCTCCATCTGCCCACTATATGCAGGATATAGAGCGAAGCTAAAAAATGTATTATCTGAATAGATTTGGTTTAAACAGCATTGAGATAAAATAAAATAATTATTTAATTAAAATAATGCACAATTTTATTAAAAACTGAGCTTTTAAAGCGACACGACGTTTCAAGGGCTAAGTCTAATCCTTATCCTTAGATCTGATGTTCTGATTATTTTAAATTATAGGTATTAGTTTAAAGGAACAATGAAAAGACATGCATATATTATTCAAAGTCATATTAAAGTAGACAGCCTTGGGCTTTATGAGGATATAACACCAAGGTCGATACATACGATAATGTATAGATAAAAATATATCAAATAAATGTTTCTATGTAAATGCAATGGCTGTGTGTTCGATCACCAGCCGATGGAGTAAATTGTTAAAAATTGATAAAAAATTTTTTTTTTTTTTAAATATTTTAGATCTTTATGGTAGACAAAGTGCAGAATTTAATTCCGCCACTTCACGTGCATTAATTCGAATTTATACGGCAGGTGGAAAGGAAATATCTCGATTCTAGGTTCTCTCTGCTATGCAAAAAGTTCTGCCGAATTATTGAGACAATTGCTTTGGTTATACTAAATTATTTTCATTTTTTCGCTCTGGTTGACAAGTTCAGTGTAGAGTTCCACAACTTAAAAAATGGGCGGAAAATGTGGAACGGAATACTATGTACTCTACGTCTTACCTTTCTATGCGGTAAAAATCGGGAAAACGCTTTCTTAGTTGGCAGAAGAAACTAGCGTCTTAACACTCTGTTCTCCACTAACGTGTTTTCTTTATAGGTAACCCCACACAAGTGCAGCAACCAGCTATCGTCATATTTGATTTGAACAGGCATAAGCAAATATTAAGATATCCCTTCAAGTCTTCAGATATTCCAACGGCTAACACTCCTACAGGTATTTTTTTTGTTTTCATCAATAGAACCATCGTGACAGTTGTAGGTTCGATTCCCACTGGAGACAATAAATTATTCTAATTTCCTTAATTTGGTAACAAGACAAAAAATTGCGTTAACTCTACACGCTAAGTCCCAAAACTTAGATCGTGTGTGAGGAACGGAATGTCCCAACTCTTGGTCGGGACACTAAGAACAAAGGCCGTGATCCCATGACTAAAGACTTAAGTGTGTAGACGTTGTCGAATCAACTAGGCCGTGATCTTTTTATTTTAGGTGTGCCTACCTACTTTGTTAATTAATTTTGATTTTGTATCCCGCACATAGCATACCTAGTAGGCAGAAGGAACCTGGGAACTGAGTGTAAAGACACTCCCTTCCCATTAAGACACTTCCGTTCCCCACTTCCCGCCGAATTCTTCAGGCATTGCATGTTGAGTGGCGGAACTCAACTTCACCATGTTACCAGAGGCAGGTAAAAATATTAAATATTTAATTTCTCCAGTGAGAATGGATTTCACAACCAGTAGCCTTTTAAGATGCGCGCTTATGTCCTTGCGCCACGACTAGCCTTCTTCTCCGTCTTTGGTTTATCCAAGAGCCTGTGACGGTAGTGACGCACCAGAACAGCGTATATAAACGCGACGGTTGTGAGATTGATTTCCACTGGGGGGACAGCGCGTAGACGCGTGACGCGTAAACGGAATGTCTTGACACTAATTCTCTCAGCCTACCCTGCTATATGCGGGATACAGCGTGAAGATGTATCCCGCAGTTCTTTTCCTATATTTGTGCAGTGTGATCCCGGCCTAGAATAGGATCATCCTAGTACTGGTGGTGTCGTAAGAGGCGACTAAAGTACACTCTAAAGTGTGTTCTAAAGTGTGGTAGAGTCACGTCGCCAGCAAATGCAACACGCATGGTCAGACTCGACCGGATCATTACCACCCCCGGCATTTAAAACCGGCGTGAAGTGTTGGCTCTATGCCACTGCGTTTCGCATCAGGTAATGCCGGGCGCCGGAGCCTAACTCACCTTACAGGCAGGCAACGCACCTGTAGCTCCTCTGGTGTTGCATGGGGTCGTGGGCGGCGGTAGTCACTTACCATCAGGTGACCCGAACGGTCGTTCGCCTTGTCTTTTCCATAAAAAAAATATTTTCGTTTATAATTTAATTTACAATTATATTTTTTTTCCTCAGGTTTAGCCTCAATAACTGTCGACATAGGGGAGGGTTGTGATGACGCCTATGCATATATACCAGATATCACCACATTTGGTATAATAGTATATTCTCTTAGAAGAAATGATAGTTGGCGGCATAGCCACGTGTATTTTCATTTTAATCCTACCGCTTCTAATTTGTATATAGCAGGTATTTTTATATTTTTTAAAATATAATTAAATATACAAACTATATAAAAAAATACGCTTTTCTACACGAAATATTGCAAGTGTGGAGTACAACTCGAAGTGACTCGAGTAGTTTAGTAGTAACCTTTGAACAGTTCGACTATTCAGGTCCTGGCTCCATCATCAGACGAGCTCAATGATACCATATTATTGTCATTGTCACCTAAGCTACGTACAATTGCCGAGTTAGATAATAATGTAATAAAAAAATCTCGTACGTCATCAAGATTTTGGACCAACGCAGTGGGTGCTTGAATCCTGCTGCCTTGAAAAAAAATACACTAACATAATCTAACTGCATGCATAATATTGCTTAATTCTACTTAATCTGCACTATACGCGTAATTATCGTAACATTGTTAGTGGGCGGAACTCAACTCCGCGCTTTACCTTGTTATCATTTTCTCAGAACAATCTTTCCAATGGAATGATGGTATCTTCAGCATAACCCTCACAGAACCTGGACCAGATGGTTGCAGAACAGCCTACTTCCACCCTATGATCAGCACCCAGGAGTTCTCCGTGTCCTCTTGTGTTTTGAAAAATAATACTGTTATGTCTAGAAGTAATTACTACACTTTTTATTCTGTAAGTGCCACTTTTTTTTTTCGCCTCTTACGACACCACCATTGGCGCAATTGGGCAATCTCTGATTATAGACGCGATAGTTATGAGTTCTACGCCCACTCGGGGAAATGATTATATTTAGTTGTGATTTTAATTTTGCCAGTTTTTAAGACAAAATGCAAAGACTCTGAAGAGCTCTCTGTCACCCTATGCTATACGTAAAGCTTAAGATTTTGCACGCTTAAATGATTTCACATACACTAACAGTATATGGGTAATAAAAACTCGTAAAAACAAAACCTGAATGTAATAATACACCCCACACCCATAAACCCACGTATATTTTTGGTATTTTTGGCTACCCTACTGGAACTACTGTCCAAGTAGACTGAGAGTAGAATGGGATGAGCTGAACGAAATGAGCTGAATGTATCTTACCCGCTGCTGTGGTGGTTTTGAGACTTCAGTTTTAAAGAGTGTTCTGTATTGAAAATAAATATTTATATATTTTAACAGCCTCAAGGATTACTATATCGTATTCTACTAATATAATAAATGTGAAAGTTTCTTCCACTTTCACCCAAAAAATACTGAACGGATTAAAAAAAACTGGGTGGGTCGTTAGTTTTAGCGAGAGGGATAGGTTTATCAAAATTGACGTAGTGGCAGAGCTAACATATAAAAATCATATTAAATTACAGATAGTAGGCGACCGCGGTTCCCATTCCCAATCGACAATGCACGGATTCGATCCCAACACTCGCGTCATATTCTACGCAGACATCGGCCGCGATGCCCTATCGTGCTGGAATACTGACTTACCGTTACAGCCTAGTAATATTGGTATACTGGCACAGGATACAAAGAAATTGAGTTATCCTTCAGGTAAAGTTATATTATTTAGGTCAATGTAGACCTGAAAACAAAAAAAAAAAACAAACAAACAAAAGTGTCGGTTGGAGGCCATACAGGGGAAAGGACTATTTCCTCTTCCTCGCTCTGGTAAAGAAGATAAAACGAGCCATTGAGTTTCGGCAATCACCACGCAATGTCTTGCAAAATAGGATGGAAAATAAAATGAGAAGGAACCTAGTTGTATTAAAACACTTCGGGTTTAAACCAACTAGGTTCCCTCTCCCTTACCCGCTTAATACGGTTTCAGCGTGAAGCTATTAATTTATTTTCTAAATATTTTTAAGAATTGTATATTTCAGATCTCCACGTAACTGATGACGAAGTGTGGGTAATGGTGAATACTCTACCAAGATTCAGTTATTCAAGATTAAATACGAACGAGTTTAATTTTTATGTTTACAGGTAAGTAGTATCTACAACATATATTTTAACCGATTTAAAAGGAGGATGTTATCAGTTTGACATTAATGTATGTAAGTTTGTGACATTATTGGTATAGCATGCTCGGAACGCCATAATAAAAGAACAGAACCGAACAGAAATTATTGGTATTGGATAATATTAAGAGGCCAGTCGAGACGCAGTGGCGCATGTGGGGTACACATATTTATTAATCCACGATCTGGTAACAAGACAAAGCGCGGCGTTGAGTTCCGCCACACATCACTCACTGTCTCGAAAAATAGACGCTGCGTGAGGAACAGCGCATCTTAGCACTAGGTTCCCTTTATCTATCCTATATGAATATAGGATACAGTACAGCATGAAGTTATTTAGTATAATATATTATTAGGTATATCTATATTTTATATACTTATTTTATGTTTTTCTATTTAAATATATATTTCTCTATTCATTGCACTTTGCAGGGGTAAAGTACGCGACCTTATATCTGGGACAGTCTGTTCACCATACTACTAAAGATTTAAAATATATGAAGAAAACAGAAAAACATCACTAAATACGTTAAATTATAACAAATATATGAATTTGTGTATTTGATATTATACGTTATTAATACATTGCTTTATAACATTAATTATCTTTCCTTATCTATTATCAAATCAAATCAGCTTTACGCCAAATTCTGCATGCAGCAGTGTAGTCAGAGGGAACCTACTGTTAAGAAACTCCGTTTCCCATGTTCAACTGAATTCTAGAAGTATTATGTGTTGAGCGGCAGAATTCAAAGCCGCGCTTTGCCTCGACACTAGAGCAAAGAATTTAAAATATAATTTAAATAAATATATCATTTTCTCAAGTGGGTATCGAACCCTTTATTTTTCATGTTTAGTCGCACACACCACCCACTGCTTCTAATATTTATTTTGTAGTTATACCCAAAACAAAAAACCGGACAAGCGCGAGTCGGGCTCGCCCATTGAGGGTTCCGTACAAAAATTGGAGGTCCCAGGCGTTTTTATATTATATTATATATTTAAGCTTAGCGTAGCCAGAGCGCTTTCATCTGATACCCCACTTGAACTAGCGGGTAAAAAGGGGTAAAATTTGGTATTTAATACCAAATTTTACCCCTTTATTAATAGCCTTACTATTATTTTTTTAGGATTTAGCCACAAATGTATAGTTAATATCTTTTTTTTGATAGATGTAGAAATAAAATTGTTTGTCAGTAAATGTAGAAATCAGGGGACCGTAGATCTGAGTACATGGTTTGAAATTAAAGTCGATATCTTCTAAAGTTCATGAGAAAAAGACTCTTGACAGACAGAGTTAGACAGACATGATAATAAACACTTAGACAGACAGATGGAAAACAAAGTGATCTTATAAGGGTTTTTTTCCTTAAAAGGTGCGGAACCTAACCCTAAAAAAAGGAAAAATAAAAAAGGGATAAAAAAAGAAAAAAAAACAACAAAATTCTTTCCAAAAAATCTATTAACTTTCTATATAATTGTATATGCTGTGACTCTTTCTTGCCAATGATAGCGCATTCAACCTTTTATGAGGGTCCGAGGTCCAATCATAGTTTGACGTTCTAGAAGTTACCAATTTAGTTATTAACCATCTCATTAGTTCCATTTTACTTATTAATACTTGTAATTTCCTATAAAAAAAAAAAAAAATGTTTATAATCATCATCAATAAACTTAAGCAGCCTAAACAGGATGAAAGCGTCTGCGCTCCTTTTACGGGAGCAGTATATAGAGTAAACTAATTCAAATCCATACCTAAAGGAATTATTCAAGATGGCTCAACAGTTTACACGCAGGATTTTTTTTTTTTCATTTCACGATGTTTATCCATACCTGTATTTCGTCTGAAGAAGTTACGCATAGATAACAATAACGAAAACACATACTACTAAAGGTTAATAAACTTTGCCGCTATTACCTACGACTCGATTTCGGAATGAGGCGTATGCGGCGGTTTCCCTTTGATAGGTTTATGTGTGCGTGCGTCGTTCCTGACAAATGGCGTTTTATATTACAACAATAAATTTATTATTTATTTTGTTTGCAAAAATAACTTTTTCATTTTTGGGAAAAAAAAATTGTATTAGGCTTGTATTAAAGAAGAAGAGTACTTAAAACTGTGGTTTATTTAAAGAGGTGCTGACACTTCCATCCTGCATAAGCATTGCATTTGCATTGCATAACGGCATAGGTATTTAAACTTCATAGGGATGTAGTTAATAAAGTAAAATAATAAGGGATTTATTTATTACAAATTTCTGTAAATATATTTATTTTTTAGTTTCACGCTTTATCCGTCACATATCAGGGTAGGCAGAGGAAACCTAGGAATGTAGAATGTGAAAATATCAAATATTTATTTTTTTTGAGTGGGAATCGAACCCACAACCAGACGTATTCACAATCGCACGCTTGTGCCTTGACGTGCATTTTTTTTATTTCACACATATAAAACATTCGGTAAATGTACACTACATTATTTTTCAAGTTACTATGTAAAAATTCCATAGTTAATGAGTTACGGAACCCTAACCCCACGAATATGCTGACGGATCAAACTGATGGAAGATTCCCAGGCGAACGCTTCGCGATTTCCCCGTATTAGCCTTTCAATGCCCCATTGTTTTAATTTTTTTTTGTTTATTAATTGTAATACATTTTTTGACACTCTTTATTCTCACTTCGAATAAAGCAGTCATTAGCTTTAAGAAATTATTGTATTAGTATATAATTAATAAATAATTAATAATTATTCGGTTTTTTTTCAATCTCTTGACTGCCGCAAACGTAATTGGCGCAGTCGGTAGGATTTTCGCGGGCCGGTTCGCAATCGGTTTATATTAATTACTCGATAATTATCATCGCGTCGCGTGCCGCCCGGGTGGCTATCGAGCACCATTCGAGAATCCAGAATCTACGGACCTGTGGCAGCCGGGAGTGGAATCCAGCAATCGATTCAACTGAGAAAAGACCAGATAATGCAGTTTATGTGATTACATAAGAATTATTCTCGTGTTGCTCCTTTCTAGACCTAAGCCTATTCATAAGCTACCAAAATTTTCCATCCTAAAACATCTAGGACCCGAGAGCCTCTATCTAGGCAGGCCTGTCGGTTAGGTATAGATAGAATAAGAAATATTAATTTGGAAGAAATAAAAAATTTAAATTTAGATTGTAGTCATTCTAATTTAATTAATTTAGTTAACATGTCTCACGATCCGGACACCATATTTAAGGTCCTCCGCCTTGTCCCTGAGTTCGACGGAAACCCAAATATCTTAACTCGATTTATACAAATTTGTGACCATTTAGCGATCCAATATCTTAGTGAATTACCTGATAGTGAATTTTCTAATGTATGCCTCTTAAATGGAATTTTAAACAAAATAACAGGCACAGCAGCAAGCAAAATAAATTCAAACGGAATACCCGATAGTTGGCTAGGTATTAAAACACTTTTAATTAATAACTTTTCCGACCAAAGGGATGAAACCGCCCTATACAAAGATCTCTCCTTAGCCACGCAGGGCAATAGAAGCCCTCAAGAATTTTATGACCATTGTCAAAATTTGTTTAGCATGTTAATGAATTACGTTACACTACATGAGACACTATCCACCACTATCAAAGCAAAGCGCGATTTATATAAAAAAATATTACAGGGAACCTAGATTATACTGATGCTTTAAGGTATAACGAGGCTATAAAAGTATTAGAAAGTAACCAGGATAAAATTACAAATGAAATTAATATTCAATTAAGTATAAGCAAAGAATGGATCACTAAATATAATAGCGTTTTGACTCAACTAGTAGAAAATCAAAGTAAAATTAATAGTACCTTAATGTTAATACTTTCTAACAAAATGAATAATGGTTTAACTTTAATTAAATATGCCAAATTTGGTCAATTATTAGTAATATTAAGTGAAAATATAAATGATTTAATGAACGAATTACTAAGAATAGAAAATAGTTTAGCTTTTATACATGCATCAAGCATGCACCATTCCATGATTAGTATAGATGTATTAAGTTCAATGATAGACAAGCTTAAGTCTATCTACGGAAAAGATAGTATTTTAGATTTAGAAATAAGACAGTATTATAATATAATTCAACCAGCTTCTTATTATGCTAATAAGCAAATAGTTTTTATATTCCGATTTCCTATTATTTCTAGAGATAACTTTCTTTTATATAGATTAGCAGTAGTACCTAATAAAAATTCACAGGCTGTCATCCCATCCTCTCCTTTCATTGCAACTAACGAGAATTCATTCTTGTACATAGAGGCCGTATGCCTGAAACATAGCAGCTGGTATCTCTGTCAAACAGAACTCAATCATCAGATTCGTACAAATTCCGATTGTATCCACCAGTTAATTATTAACCAAATTTTAGAAGAATCTTGTCACTTAACTACAGTCAATCTTCTACGAGGATCAATGGAGAAACTGAACGATATGCACTACATTATATCGTTCCCCGAAAATCAAAAGATACAAATATCATGCAATAAGCAGGAATTTACATCATTAAAAGCTACCTTGTAACTATTCCCTTGGGATGCCAAATCATATCCGAAGAATTTACGTTAATCAACGACAACAACGAAGTAAGAGGACAACCCTTAAAATTGATAAAGATATCCGATGAAATTGCTCACCTTGATACAACTATTAATATCTCATCTATAAATATTCATGGACTCCATAGACTCAACGATAAAATTATGTTACAATCACCGCTTCAGATTGAACACGAAAAGGATACTACAGTATATCATACAACTATACCGGTATACGCAATACTATTCAGTGCAGGTGCACTCATCATTTTATTACAATATAAAAAGTATAAGAAAACTACTGTAAAGAATAAAGAAATTTTGTAAAATGGAGATAACCCAGAAAATAATGAGAAAGCAAGTTCTCCGGCAACTTTTTCACTTAACATTCTCAAATAGTTGCCTCTCTAGGGGTGGAGGAGTTACGGAACCCTAACCTCACGAATATGCTGACGGATCAAACTGATGGAAGATTCCCAGGCGACCGCTTCGCGATTTCCCCGTATTAGCCTTTCAATGCCCCATTGTTTTAATTTTTTTTAGTTTATTAATTGTAATACATTTTTTGACACTCTTTATTCTCACTTCGAATAAAGCAGTCATTAGCTTTAAGAAATTATAGTATTAGTATATAATTAATAAATAATTATTCGGTTTTTTTTTCAATCTCTTGACTGCCGCAAACGTAATTAATGACTAAATTTTGCTAGTGTAAATATGTTTGTCAACAAATTTCTCGGAAACTAAAGTTACATAACTTTGCAACTTCAACTTTTGAAGAAGGTGAAAGTTTTTTTATTTAAACAGATTAATTGTGATTAATTGTGGAGAAATTTACAGTTATAAAGCCTCTAATGGCTAATTTAAAAACACATTTGAAACGTGATCACTTTAGCGCTTATGAGCAAGCCCCTATGGCTAAATTTAATTTACGTGCTCCTATCCAATTAAACCAGGTACCACATACAGTAAATATTGCAATTTGTACAGCCCTGTACTTCATCATCAGTACCTGGTTCCTCTACCACGTTATCCACATTACACCGTTCATCGATAGGTATGACACGGCGAAAAAAAAACTACTAAAAGCTAAAAGTAAAATAGATAATGATTTAATAGAGTTATTTATTGATGGTTATCATTCATTTTTGTTAGTTGAAGAACAGGCATTTAAAACGTTCGTTCGATGGATACCCGGCTACCAATTGGCGTCAAGAAAAACAGCATCAAATATTTTGATTCCCAATTTATAAAATAGGACAACAGAAATTTTAGAAAATGAAATCTCAGACATAAAAAATATATGTTTAACGACAGACCCCTGGACATCTAGAATTAATAATGCATACCTTGCCATAAGTGGACATTATATTAAAGAAAATTTTAAGATGAAAATGTTAGTTTTAAAATGTGCAGTACTAACACCTGTTAGTACTGCCACACAGTAGTGCAAATATTCAAAATTCCCTTCTGGAGACTACTGAAGAATGGAATGTCACCAAGAACGTGAATTTCGTTATAAACGATAATGACCTAAATATTTAAAAATCCATAAAAGACTTGGGCTGGAAGCACTACGGGTGTAACTGACACACCCTTAATTTGATAGTCCAAAATAGCCTACAAATTGTACAAAACAGTCTTGATAAAATAAAATGTATAGTCCGCCACTTCAAAACAAGTACCAGTGCCTTAGAGAAGCTTTTAAAAACTCAAACCCAAGTCAAACCAGACCTAATACCAAAGCGCCTCATCCAAGATGTTCCAACAAGATGGAATTACACAGAGCACATGATTGAGAGGTTTGTGAAGCTCGAAAGCTACATACGTACAACAACAGCCCTATTAAAAAAAGATTTGCCAATATTATCAAATGCAAAGTGGACCGTGATCGCGGTGCTTTGTAAAGTTCTGAAACCATTTTATGAAGCTATTAAAGCACTGAGCGGCGAAAATTACATCACTGCTAGCTCCATCGTCGTTATGACTTGATGCCTAAAGGGATCGTATCATCAACTTAAGATTGAAAACTTTTCAGACATAACGAAATCAATAATTTCGTTGTTTTGCTCCAGACTGGAATCCCGCTTCGAAGGGGTAAAGATGAGTGGAACGTTTTACATTTGTACGTTCCTGGATTCCAGATACAAAAATAATGTTTTTTTAGATCCTAAAGAAGCTTCTACAATAAAAAAAATGAAGAAATGGTTGGGTGAATTTCGTTATAAATAATAATGACCCAAAAATTAAAAAATCCATAAAAGACTTGGGCTGGAAGCTCTACGGCTTTTACGGATACACCCCTAATTTGATAGTCCAAAATAGCCTACAAATTGTACAAAACAGTCTTGATAAAATAAAATGTATAGTCCGCCACTTCAAAACAAGTACCAGTGCCTTAGAGAAGCTTTTAAAAACTCAAACCAGACCTAATACCAAAGCGCCTCATCCAAGATGTTCCAACAAGATGGAATTCCACATACCACATGATTGAGAGGTTTGTGAAGCTCGAAAGCTACATACGTACAACAGCAGCCCTATTAAAAAAAGATTTGCCAATATTATCAAATGCAAAGTGGACCGTGATCGCGGTGTTTTGTAAAGTTCTGAAACCATTTTATGAAGCTATTAAAGCGCTGAGCGGCGAAAATTATATCACTGCTAGCTCCGTCGTCGTTATAACTTGATGCCTAAAGGGATCGTATCATCAATTTAAGATTGAAAACTTTTCAGACATAACGAAATCAATAATTTCGTTGTTTTGCTCCAGACTGGAATCCCGCTTCGAAGGGGTAAAGATGAGTGGAACGTTTTACATTTGTACGTTCCTGGATTCCAGATACAAAAATAATGTTTTTTTAGATCCTAAAGAAGCTTCTACAATAAAAAAAATGAAGAAATGGTTGGGTGAATTTCGTTATAAATAATAATGACCCAAAAATTAAAAAATCCATAAAAGACTTGGGCTGGAAGCACTACGGCTTTTACGGATACACCCCTAATTTGATAGTCCAAAATAGCCTACAAATTGTACAAAACAGTCTTGATAAAATAAAATGTATAGTCCGCCACTTCAAAACAAGTACCAGTGCCTTAGAGAAGCTTTTAAAAACTCAAACTTTTTAGACATAACGAAATCAATAATTTCGTTGCTTTTTTCCGGACTGGAATTCCGCTTCGAAGGGATAAAGATGAGTTTTCCATTTGTACGTTTCTGGATCCCAGATACAAAAATAATGTTTTTTCAGATCCTCAAGAAGCTTCTAGAATAAATAAAAATTGAAGAAATGGTTGCGGCAAATATTAACAGGCGAACCTATTCCGACCAACCGACGGTGGCTCCTACAGCAGACTCCGTCCCCAAAGACAAATTTTCGGCATGGTCTCTCTTCTTGCTCCGTTATCACGTGCAATAAGAGAAGTAGACAGATACATTAATGGCGACCAGATACCACCACTACCTGTTACCAGTCTTTTACGACAACGGAAAGTTTAATTCTCCGTTAGATTAGTGGCACTCAAATAATTATTTATATCCAAATTTAGCTGCTTTAGTACGAAAATATGGGAAAATTGTTGCATTCAATCTTCACAAAATCTAAAAAAATTGCAACCAGTCCTAAGTCTGGGTAAAGTATGAAGGAAACTTTATTTAGCTAAATAAATGGATAATTACATTTTAATAGCAAGATATTGTAATTTAGGTTAAAACGTTTTCGTAATCATAACTATAAAAGTATTCATATTAAACTAACAAATACTTATTAAGCATTGGTTCCCAACAAGTGGTCCGCGGACCACCAGTGGTCCGCAAAAGCCTAAATATGGTCCGCGAACAATTTTATTTAAATTTTATGACTGGAGATGGATATTTTTTAATTTTGCAGTTTAATTTAGGAAAAGGAAAAGGAGTAAACTATGGGGTTTTTTATCAGACCAAAGACGATAAGGCAATACATAATTCGTTGTATTCAGTGAAAGGCGGTTCTACCACAAATTCGAAAAGACATCTTTTGAAAAAACATAGAACAACCTATGAAACCATCATTCCACGCTGCGTATCAGATACAACAGTTCTGGAAGCTCCTAACCCATCAACTTCAGCAATTCCTATAATCGCTGAACGTCCAGACAAACAACTTCTTACCAAGCTGTAACAGCCCATTATTTATTAAATTGGAAGTCAAAGTCCGCCTTATTAGGATGTTTTGAATGTCATGAGCGACACACCACTGAATATATTAAAAATAGGTTATTCTTCCAATGGATACCCCATTGGATACAAAATAAATTATTTGTCTGCGTTACAGATAACGCAGCAAACATGAAGGCTGCTATACGGTTAACTAATTATGAACATTTACCGTGTGTCGCTCACACTCTCAATTTAGTCGTGCGTGCCGCACTCCAGGACAATGGACTTGAGGAGTTTATAAAGAAAATTAAAACCATTGTGGAACATTTCCACAAAATTTAGATTGCTACAAAAAAAAATCTCTATACAGGAGCAGTGGAGGCCAAATGAAAAACCACTGAAACTCAACTGGATGTGATGACCAGATGTCAACAGTACCCTGGACTGAACGGACTCTGGATTTATTTACTGCAAGGACCCTTGGAAGCGTCTCTTGGAATCCTACATAATCCTGTCGAAAGTCTTTCGGAAGACGAATAGCAAAGATTGCCAGAAACACTAAAAACTCTAAAACCATTCAAGCAGCTTACTGAAGAGATGTCTTCAGAACAAAAAGTAACAATGTCAATGGTTGTGGCTTCTACAGAAAGTGTTATTAACATTTTACAAAATTTAAATACCAATTTTATTACTAATATAGGAAAGAAACTGGTAAATAAAATATTAGTAGACTATAAAATGAGATTCAAGAATTGTTACAGGCGCCCAATACTATCTAAAGCAGCACTATTAGATCCCCGTTTTAAGAAACTGGCATTTAGATTTGATGCATCAAGTTATGAGTTTGCTAAAGATGCATTGAAAACTGAGTTGCAAACTGAGTTTAACTTTCAAAATTTAATAACAAAGAATCAACATTTGATGTAGGCAACACCGACGCTGGTAACGATAACGACTCGATATGGCCAGATTTTGACGCTTTGGTCACGACAGCGTCTGCTTCGAACTCTATTGTTAGCAGCAGTATAATTAGTACGAGGCAATATTTAGAAGGGCGCATTATTTCTAGAAATGATTGTTCCTTGAAATGATGGCAAGCGCGGGCAATTCTATACCCCGAACTGTCACACTTAGCTGAAAAATACTAGTCTGTAACGGCTGCCTCGGTACCATCTGAAAGGACTTTCTCCAAATCGGCTCAAATATTAAGTGAGAGGCTTAACTATATTCAACCAAAGAGGATGGAAAAGATTTTATTTTTAAATATGAATCAGAGATTTCTACACTTAAATTGTTTTAATTTTTTTAGTACAGAACAAAAACATTTTTTTTTATTTTTTATATATAATATTAATATATTCTCATAAAAAGATGTTTAGTTTCTGCCAAATATCCGCCACTACAATATAAAAAAATTCGTTGAGACAAAGTACCTTTGCTGAAAAAACCAGCAATATTTTATTTTGATTACGGCAAAATATGGTAGTATTTTTACTTGTGTACTTTAGAATCATATTTTATATATTATCAATTTATCATCGATTTATCGATTTTAACTGTCACATTACTCATATTATAATGAATGAAAAGCCAACTAAATGAAAATATAACAAATGAAAACTAATTCGTACTCTTGAAAAAAAAAAGAATAATAATTATCTATTATTTACAACAGTAATCGATATATCTACTTAATGTTATTATTTATCGTGATAGTGGCAGTACTGAGTTACTTAAAACTGTCATGTTGTTGCTTACACTAAATTTTAATTTGTTTAATAAACAAATTAAAAAGAAAAATATAAACAATGTTTATGTTTTTCTTGGATTTTTACTGTTTTTATATATTCGAGTTATTATCGACGACTTTAGCTTTTTTTTTGTGGATTTTGTCCTCACTTTTAACTTCAACTTTGGCTCTGAAAAGGATGAATTTGACATTTGATTTTGAATACCGATCAATAAAGAAAATTATAATAAGTGATGACTGGAGAACATTAATTATGAAAATTGCCGTTTTAACCTAGCCAAGATTCACCTGCCGCTAACCTGGAAACCGAAGAAATTAATGTAATACAGCAGTGGGTCGCACTGCAGCAGGTATATAATTCATAACCATTTTTTTGCTATTGCTCACTCATCTTTCGTTTATTTACCGATAATAATATTGTTTTAGGTGTCAAGATATAATCTTGTTTACCACAACTGCTGGTTGAAAGTAACTGCTAGCCTGGCTCCTTAGCAAGAGCCGGTAAGATCTGTACATCAAAACTGATCTATTTGTTGATGATGTAGACGTATATGAAGTCACTTACTGATAACAGATACAGATAGTCTCAATCTGAAATGTTATTATGGAATGGATTTCAGCTGAAGGAACAATATTTTAAAAGTATTTTACAAATATACTAATATGTTGTTATTTAGTTTGTAATAATATAATATACTTTTTAGGTTTCATTATTAAATTGTATCTGCTGTGCAAGCCTTTATATCATGGATGCACAGACCACGCCTCGCGGGCTGCATGCGGCCCGCCGGTGAAATACTGGTAGCCCGCCGACTGCAAAAATGATACTCTCGTACATTCGAAAAATATTGATTTCTATTCCAGATTAAAACCAAAAAAAAATATATTCGAAAAGTAATTGAATCTCGCGCGCGCGCTATTTGAATCTAGCACCCAAAAATGCCAAGTCAAGAAACATCGCTTGCCATATAATGTTCAAAATAGTAGAGAAATCAAGAAAAAATCAAAATCAAAAAATCAAAGCCATCTAAATCAAATCTTTCTCGTGATGCATCTCGGGGTCTTAGTAAACAACGGAAAGACAAGGATATAACAGTTCTCAAAGCCGATAAAGGTAACGCGACGGTTATACTAGACACCGACGAGTACATACAAAAAAATTCTATATTGCTATTGGATCAAAAAACTTATAAAATTGTTGATAAAGACCCTACAACAAAAATACTTAAAAAGACATCTGATTTAATCAAAAAACACGCGAAAACATTACATCTCGACATTAAATCTCTTGTGCCTAGCTGTGTAAAACCTCCAAAGTTGTATGGGTTACCAAAAATACATAAAAAAGATGTACCTTTTCGACCAATAGTCAGCCAAATCGATACGCCGACGTATAAGCTGGCTCAACATGTCGCCAAAGTACTTTCTCCACTGCGTGGCCACACAACATCTTATATCAGGGACTCTTACCATTTTGTTAGCGGACTGAAAGATCTTAAGTTAGCTAACAATGAAACCATGGTCAGTTTTGATGTCCAGTCGCTGTTCACCAGTATTCACATGAAGGACTGCATCAAGATTGTCAAGAGGAAGCTAGAGGATAACAATATACCCTACCTATAGAATATCTTGAACTTTTGGAACACTGCCTCACATCTGGATATCTTATGTTCAATCAAGAATTCTATTTACAAACAGATGGCATTGCTATGGGTTCGCCTGTGTCCCCGGTAATAGCAGATATATACATGGAGGACTTTGAGGAGATGGCTCTTAGCTTTGCACCCTGTCTACCTAGGATATAGGATAGGATTTTACCTACGGACAGTATTTATATATTCCTAAACTACCTCAATCCTATTAATGACAATATTAAATTTACAATAACATTATAGGCAAATAATTCCTTATAGGCAAATAATTCCTTAGCTTTTCTTGATGTTTCAGTCATAAGAAATCCCAATGGCACAATAGGCCACACAGTATATAGGAAACCCACGCACACTAATAGATACCTCAATGGTGAATCTCACCACCACCCTACACAGTTATCTACCGTTGGCAAATCTTTTTTTTTCAGAGAGCCCACCACATCTGCGACGCTGAATACCTAGGGCACGAGCTTCGCCAGGTGAAGCGTTGTCAGAAGACCAACAAGCCACCCACAGTAGAGAGAGAGCCGGCACTTCTACCATATGTGAAGGGGGTTACAGACAGGATTGGCAACATCTTAAGAAGAGCTTCCATAAAATCCATATTCAAGCCTAACAAGAAAGTGAGCCAATTCTTGAGACCAGTAAAAAGTAATATTCCTTTACAGAGTGCAGGTGTATACAAACTAGACTGTGACTGTGGCTTATCATACATCGGTCAAACAAAGAGAAGCATCGGTGTTAGGGTATGTATCGAAGTCAGCTGTGTGTGAGCATACTGTGGATAAGCCCAGCCACTACA
Organism: Heliconius himera; assembly: GCA_021202915.1. Taxonomy (NCBI): domain Eukaryota; kingdom Metazoa; phylum Arthropoda; class Insecta; order Lepidoptera; family Nymphalidae; genus Heliconius; species Heliconius himera. Next base: position 430,358 of record JAJHJA010000490.1, read on the forward strand.
TTAGGTTTAATAAGCCCCAAATCCTCGCTAAGGAAAACAGATACATTCCTAGAATGATCCGAGAGGCCATTGAAATACAAAAACATCCTAATTTCAATAGAGAGGATGGCTGGAAGCTTTCTACCACCTGGGACCCACTCATAAAATCATTAAAGTCTTAAACCCACCATACCAGAGGGCAAGATACTATCAGCTCATTCTGCAGGAATCCAGAGCAGCACGCGAGACAATTAAGAAATCGTTGGCGGTAGTTTGATATAATAATTATGTCAACTGACAGACGAATGCCACCTCGAGTCTACCCGTGACTACGGACTACTGCAAAGTGTTCGAAACGTCGGGTTTCCAAAATGTAAAATCTTAAATATACGCGATTAATCGGCGAATTAAGAAAGCGAAAAATGTTGTCTTTAAAACAGGGGCTTATTGGTCAGCAAGCTATGTTTACATAACCCATTCAAGATTCAGAAACAGCTACAGAAGTTAGTTATAAAATTTGTCAAATGATAGCAAAGCGAAGGCGATTTTGTAAAAGAATGCATAGAAATTGCCGCTAAGAAAATGTGTCCAGAAGCAGCAAAAAAGATTGAGAAAATTCAACTGAATCTGTCAAATAAGTTCGTCGAAAAAAATGAAAAATGAAATGTCTTTGTCAGGTAATATTGCAGAACAATTAATTGGAAAAACTAAGATCATTGAATTTTTTTCAATAGCACTCGACGAATCCACTGATATTAGTTCCACAGCTCAACTTCTCATATTCATACGAGGTGTTACTCAAGATTTTCAAGTCTTAAAAGAATTATTAGGAATGTGTTCATTGAAAGGTCAAACCAAAGGAGTTGATGTATTCAACGTACTATTGGGTGAGTGTTCAAAAACTGATTTAGACTTATCAAAATTATCGGGAGTTGCGACTGACGGTGCTCTTTTAAAGATTGGTGTCAATTCTGGGCTAGTTACTTTGCTGAAAAAGCATCTGCAAGAAAAAAATATAAACGCTGAAGATCTCATGCAGTTTTAGTGGCTACGTCGTGGATTGACACTGGAACGATTTCTAAATTTAATAGAAGAAATTGGAATATTTCTGGCGGCAAAACAACTCGGAACTTAAAAATCCTGATTGGTTGTGTGATTTGGCTTTTTTAGTTGCCATTACAAATCATTTTAATGTCTTCAACACACGGCTTCAAGGCAAAAATCAACTGATATCCCAGCTCTGCGCTCATGTATCATCGTTTCAATGCAAGCTGACACTTCAGATCACAATTGAATTCTGGAAATTACAATTTCCATTTTCCGAATTATAAGAAAATGGCTGAAAAATTCAACAAAACTGCGATTAATTTCAGTTATGTAGAAAAGCTAGATATTTTGATTCAATCTTTTCAAGACAGATTTTCGGAGTTTAAAAAAGTGAAACCTCTGTTGGACATATTTAGCAACACTTTCACGATTTCAGTTAAAAATGCGCCAGAGTCAATGCAGTTAGAAATTATCGACATTCAAAACGACCAAGATTTACGCAACCAATTCAACGAAGGAGACTTGCTGTACTCTTACCACTGCATTGATAAATATATGTATTATTATTATTAATAATATGTTGCGAAGTACGAAGAGTTGCGCATAAACGCTCTGAAATCTGTCAGCTTATCTGGTTCTATATATATGAACAAACTTTTTCAATACTAAAAATTAAAAAATTAAATTAGCTTCACGCTGTATCCCGCACACAGCAGGGTAGGCAGAGGGAACCTAGTGTTAAGACACTCCGTTCCCCACTTTCTGCCGAATTCTGGAGGCATTGCGTGTTGAGTGGCAGAACTCAACGCCGCGCTTAACCACGACACCAGAGCGAAGAAATGGAAATATAAATTTAAGTAAATATTTCATCTCCTCGAGTGGGGATCGAACCCACAACCGGTCGGTTTTGCAGTCACACCTCGTGCCGCCGCGCCACGACCGGCCTCACTTCGTTTTTTCAATACTAAATAAAAATAAAACAAAAAATTGAAACCGCCTTGCAAATGAAAGTTTGGAGACAGTTTGCTGTGTTGTTACAAGTAAATTTAAGCCAAATATAAAAAAGGTTGTAAGCACTATACAGTGACACGCTTCAAATTAATAAATTCTTTTTCAATTTTAATAAATTGTTATCAATTCTTAATTGTCTTTAATTACCTATACTTCTGGCGGCCGGCCTGCCATCAGTTCATGATTTGCCCGAGTGGCCCCTAGTCTTAATAAGTCTGTGCAACCATGCCTTGTATGAACCATAAGATATATTTTATTTACATAAAAATAATTAATAATTATGCATTCCAACATAAGATGGAATACAGACAATTAAGGGATATTTTCATATTGCATAATAATAAAATGCACTGTAGGTGCACAACAATGCAAATACATACTATGTGCTGCTCTTTGCTATACAGGCCAGGGTACAATACAATTCAAATATATTATGGCATTTTTAGATGATTTGCTAATTGTATATATATATACTATTTAGAAAAAATGTAAATATCAAAAGTAGTTTTTTTACCCTAATAACTTTTTTTACATATAAATATATAAAGAAAACCCCTCTTTATCGATAATCAAGCACTGACAAAAGAAAAAAAATGAATCATCCTGCACTTGGTAGAGTTTTTATATAGAAAATTAGCCTCAAAAATATTTCTATAATAGGTGCCCCTAATAGTAGAATAACTTAAACACAATATGCAAGTCTGGTTAAAAAAAAACGGAAAAATTAGAAAATGCACCTTATGCAAAGTTTTTGGTAGGTAATGTTTAGGTATGTTTTCTACAAATTACGAATAATATGAGTTGTGATGTCCTCCTATCATACTGTATGCATACACAACATGCAAAAAAAATATCAGTGAAAAAAATGGAAATAAGATTAGCTCAATCTGACTATTTATTAGTTGTGCGATATAGATATAACTTAAATTCATCATCTGAAACTATGCAATGTCTGAAAGCTAAGAACAGAGTGTCTTAATACTATGTTATTTATGCCTACCATTGAATACTTACTACTATTAATATAAACTTATAGACATATTAGTATAAACAAAAACTCTTACTTATACAATGGCCCTGTACTCAATTCCTTGTTTTCTGGAACCTTCTGGACATCTTTCAAATTGCAGAGACTTGCATCCCATTTTTGTCTAGTTTCTAATAATTCTGTTTCTTTTTCCTGTAGAAGTGTCTGCAGGTGTCTTAATTCAGACTCCTTATCTTTATAAATTGTCAATTGCAATATAATTTTTCTGGAAAGTAATAAAAATATTTTTAAATGTGAAATTGACAGGTATAAATAACTTTTTTTTTTGCTTGACATTGTATCCTACATATATCCGGGGAGGCAGAGGAAACCTAGTGTTAAAGTACTACATTCCCCACTTTCTGTTGAATTTCAGCAACATTGACAGATGAGTGTTGAGTGGCAGAACTCAACAGTAAATCAAATAAATAAATAAATCATCTTCACCTGTATCCCGCACACAGCAGGGTAGGCAGAGTTAATCACACTCACTAGCTATCCTGTTTACATTCACACACTATGAAACAGCACTACAATGGCTTTTTCTTTTATGAAACTATGTAGCAATGTATAGTATTTAATATAATTTTCAAAACAGTGTTCCCGAGATTGCCATATTCAACCAAACAGAAGTTTCAACTTTAGACTTGCATATAAGAATAATAATACTCACTCCTTCCTTTCTATAAGTTCCGGGTTCAAATTTCTATCGGGTGTTGAAAGTAACTTTTTAACTGCATTTGTTTGTACTAATGTTTTTACTGTTTGCTGTTCAATTACTTTCCATATGGCTGCATCTTCGTAATCTGTTATGATAGCAGATTCAGTCTTTTGTTGATTAGTTATTTGAGGTTGTACTGTAATAAAAATGAAAAAGATATATATAGCTATACATAGGTTAAAAATGTTATGATAATGAGTAACATCAATTAGAAAAATACTACTTTAGTAGTAAAAGTATGTTAAATTATTGTTTTTAATTTATTCACTGTTATAATGTTCCTATAAAACAATGTTTAGAGATGCTAATAAAATTATTTATAAATATAAATAGCATTAAGCAAATAAAAAAAAATTAAACTACAAAAGCAAGTTGTGGTACAGGGGCACAAAGTGTGACTGTAAACAACACAGGTTGTGGGTTCGTTTACCACTCGAAGAAATAAAATATTTCATATTTTCATTTCTTTGCTTGGGTGTCAAGGCAAAACGCGGCATTGGGTTCCGCCACTCAACACGCAATGCCCCCAGAATTGGGTGCACCTTAACGGAGTATCTTAACATCAGGTGCCTACTCTTTAGTGTGAGGGATACGTGACGCAAAAAAAAAATATATAGAAGGAAAGTCTTACCAGAATAGGATCTGGACTGCAACTATTTTATCTATCAATTTAATCAATTAATATTTACAGATTTTATCCATTATAATTAAGTATAATTAGTAATTACTTATAAACATTAATTAATACATAAAAATAGAATCACAAAAAAAATCATTTGTAATAATTTATGTATAAAAAATATTACATTTTTTGTCATATAATAATAACAAAATAAGTACTGTAATTATAAAAGAAATTCTTACCAGCAATTGATTTAGCTTGTAACAATTTTAATTTTGAAGAAAATAATGCCAGATCTTTCTTTCTTTTAACTATAACATCTTCAAACGGCTCATCTACTTTAGCTGAAAATATTTCTTTGGATACATATTTTAGATCTTCCTCGAATGATTTACAAACATCGCGTAAAGCTTTAAATGACATGTTTAAGTTATTTGTTATTTTTTAATCATTTGAACAATTAAAATAAAATCTATATTTATAAGTTTTCAGTTGCAAGTTTTGAAAACAAGTTTGAATAAGAATTCACAGATTACAAAAATCATAGATTATGTATATTATTATGTATCTGAAAAAAAACATCCAAATTATTTGTTATCTGCTTTCGCAAAAAAATTGGGAACACTGTTAATAGGAAATAATGATAAGAAACAATAAAAGTCATAATTATAAATTTACTAATTTTATTTAGCTCTTATTTATATATTTTTTTACTTGTTGTAAAATATAATTTATAAAGAATTTAAAACATAAATTAAAATTGTAAATTTTAAGTACGGTACCGTACTTTATTTTATAAAATTTAAATTTATTTTATTTTAAAAATGTTCGACACTATCATTATTTCACGAAATCTTCAAGTGCAACTTTATAATCTGTGAATGTGACCTGATTCCTGAAAATGGGCTGTCAAATATTTTAATCACAACAAACATGAAAAAATATTACTTCTTCTTCTAGTTACTTCTTACTAACTATTCTTACAAAAAATGGATAAAAATAAACAATAAACACCAGTGCATCTATAAACTAAAATTTCAAATGTTAATATATACAATTAATTAAAAATGGCAGAAGAGGAACCCATTCATTACATGTCTTACACACCTACCGAAGTTCTTATTTATATATTCTCTTATATGACTCCCATACAATTAGTAAGATGCCGCCAAGTATGCTGGAGATGGAGGTTAATTATCGACAATTTGCTTAAACGGGACCAATTATGGCGAGAATTTTGTAAACGAGACTTTAAAGATATGTATAAAGCTGCGTTTTATAAATGCAAATCTGGTTTACATTGGTGCGATGTGTATAGAACCCTGTCATTATGGCCTCGATTAAATGAAGCTACTGAGTCAAGAGATGAATTTGCTCCAGCTTCTAGTTCAGCAGATGAGGTTCGGGACTTCCAAGTTTTAAGAGACGGCATTGTTGGTGTACAGAGCAGAGGTTCCATCACTTATTATGACTTAGACACGATGGAGCCCTTCAAAACAGGTAATATACAAGGCAATTACTTGAGATATATGGAAAATGAATCAACAATTTTGATACTCGGATATAATCTCAATTTATTCATCATTAGAAAGTACAAAAATGATAAATCGGAGGGCAATGCTACTTTTCAGAATGTTAAAACATTCATTTTACGCAAACATGAAGTATATTTTGTGACATTAAGTGATGCTGTGTATATTTGTAAGTTAGATGATGACGAATTAAATTGTGTACAAGTAGCTCAAATGAGTTCTGGAGTTATGTGCATAGGGTACACCACACAGCTAAACATACTAACATTCCAGCGTGATATCTTCTCTATTATAGGTAAAGAGCGTAAATTACAATGTACTATGGGTCCCACAACAAACTTACTTCATGTTTTAAAAACCTATAACCTTCTGGAACACTTAGATTGGCGTGTGTACTTTCAGTGGATGTATGTATTAAACCATTCCATACCACAGGGTCCTCTACGAGACATAATTATTATAAAAATATATGGCAATGCTGTTTTCATGGGTTCAAACTGGGGAGTGCTTAGAATTTACTATTCTCCATATGTCAATGGAGAGTTTGATATATTTAAGTCTGAACCTATAAGACAATACAATTTTATGGAACGTTGTGACTGTCCAGTTTTATCAATGTGTCCCATAATTCAAATAGATATTGTCGAAGGCGAAGATAGTCATTCAATTTTAGTTGCCATGCCAAAAAAAATAGCAGTCATAACATATTCTCATGATTTTTACAAAACTAAATCAATGCCTCCATATATTTATTGTTCTGATGCAAAAATTTGTACAGTTAATGATGATTCGTAAGAAAATATCTTGTAATATCCTAAAATATTGTTCTAAATAAATGGTTTTTATTTTTATTTCAATACAAATTATAAATAGAGACAAACTTTAATTTATATCTATCGTTTAATATTATAAATCTGTAGAGTATGTTTGGTTGGATGTGCCAATCTCAGGAACTGGTGGGTTATATTTCTATATTGGAAGCAATCTTCCAACAGAAAAATATAAGCTGCTATTTATCAAGGAATACTAGTGTATATTACATCAAAATCTTTGTAAACTTTGGGCTATATTACAATATTTTAAAATACATTTTATTAGCAATTATAAGCAAAGTAATTACCGCACAATTTTTTTATCAACTTTTAAACTTTTTTTACTTAAACACAAATGTATCTAAAAATATCAATGGTGGACTATGGGTGTTTTCCTATACATTTAACAAAAATTTGAAGAATAATCACTTAAAGCTACTGGTTCCCAGTTCAAGATTCTTATCCCATAGGCCACTCCATTGATGAAGTTACTCACTATATATATGTAAATGGCTTATTGAGATTTTCGAGACTTCTTAAAGCTGTGGTTTTTTTTTCTTTGACCAGTATTATTTACTAGTGTCTCAACACTATGTTCACTGCTTACTCTGCTATATGTGTGAAACTAAAAAACAAAGTATTATTAATTTGATAGTTATAATTTTTAATTTAATTATTAGCACAGGGGCAAAGCGTGCGACCCTAAACGCGACCGGTTGAGGGTTCGATTTCCACTGAAAAGAATATGAGATGAAAATATTAAATATTTCATTTCCACTCAAGGATATGAAATATTTAATATTTTTATTTCTTGTCTCTGCCGAGGCAAAATCGCAGCGCTGAGTTCCGCCGCTCACAACGCAACACCTCAAGAATTCGGGGGAAGTGGGGAACGGAAGTATCTCAATGGGAACGAAATGTCTTAACACTAGGTTCCCAGGTTTCCTTTGCCTATACTGCTACGTGCGGAATGTAGCGTGAAGCTAAAAATACATAAATAAAAAGCGTGAGCTTGAGCTCCGCCACTAAACTCACAATTACTCCAGAATTCGGCGGAACGTGGGGAACGGAGGTCTTAACACTTGGTTCCTAGTTCCTCTGCCTATCCTGCTGTATGCGGAAGACGTGAAGCTTAAATATAAATAAAACTATTCTATGGTCGTGCGACCACTTTTTTTTTGTTTTCATAATTTTATATAAGAACCTTTTTAAAATACTTTCGCTTTAATATACAGGCTGTGCAATATTAGCAATTTAAGTTATTTATAATTGGCGCAGCCAAATAAATGGTATTTAATTTCTAAAAGTGCAAAATTTGTTATAGTTTATCATTTACATATTTATTGCAAATCTATTGAGGTCGTCGTGTCGTATGACTATAAACGCGACAGCTGCAGATTCGATTCCCACTCGGGGGAGAGAATCATTACTATTGCTTTGCTTTAGTAAGAACACGCAATGTATCAAAAATTGGGCAGTGCATAGCAGTGTCTTAACATTAGGTTCCCTCTGCCTACCCTGATTTAAGACATCTTGTCATGTTTTTTGTCAATACGCTATTCTATAAACCTACATTGTATTTTATCATCGTTTTGTACCAATAATATTAACTATAAAATTATAAAAATTCTAATTTTATAATAAAAAATGCTGCAATAACGATGCATAAACGCAATAACACTTTCTATATCTTTTTTTTTGCTGGGACTGTAGACCAGGATATTTAATATTAATTTCAACTTGATATCTCAACGCGGTATTGAGTAAAAATGGTCTTGACAGACGGACAGACAAACGGACAACAAAGTGATTCTATGTATAATGATTCCGCCTTTTTCTTTTGGGTTGTTAGTGTGTTTGTGTATTTAAATACTATTGTATAAGTATTAAGTATAATATAATTTGATTTAATAAATATAAATTTTCAAAAAAAAATATCGTTTTTTTTTTTTAAGCACTTAACTATGTAAATGAATACTAATAAAATAATTACCTGGTTCTTACCTCCTTCAGGGAAATATTCATATGTATAACTTAAGAGGTACCAACAGCCGAGACAGACATAGGCCAGTCGTGGCGCAGCGGCACGAAGTGTGACTGTAAAACCGACTGGTTGTGGGTTCGATCCCCACTCGAGGAGATGAAATATTTACTTAAATTTATATTTCCATTTCTTCGCTCTGGTGTCGAGGCTAAGCGCGGCGTTGAGTTCTGCCACTCAACACACAATGCCTCTAGATTTCGGCAGAAAGTGGGGAACGGAGTGTCTTAACACTAGGTTCCCTCTGCCTACCCTGCTGTGTGCAGGATACAGCGTGAAGCTGATTTAATTTTGATTTTTTAAGTACTTAGGAAAAATATTTTCATTTCCCCGCTGTGGCGTGTTATAGCGCGACAATAAGTCCCGCCATGTAATATCTTATCACTTAAAACGGCGAGTGGAGTGTCTCCATACTAGGCGTTCTCTGCCTACCCTGTGTGCAGGTTATGCGGGGTTTAGCGTAAAGCTAAAAAAATTGAAATAAAACACAAAACAATTTAAAAGTTTTTTTTATTGAATTTCATAATTACCAAATTGTTGTATAGCACAATAACTGGCGGATGTGTCTGGATATTTTAGTAGAGCGCAGTAATCAAGATCACTAATCATAGGAGATGGCGGGTGGTACGTGAACATCACTTTACGTTTCTCAATTTCTTCTCTAAGTCTTCTTAATTCATTCTCTTCTTTAAATTCTCTATTATCCTTCTCTTCATAGTTAAACCCGTATACCTCGACGGATTTGTAAGAAGGAATGGTTTTAACTATTTTAGTTTCATCCTTCTTAATCGTAACTTTATCAAAATGGGTATATTTTTGAATAACTTTGTTAATATTACGTTTTCTCTTAGATTTTGTAAACAAATTCCGTCTTTTGAAAGTACATTCAGAATCTTTGCGGCCGTTATCAACGAGCATGTCAGGTTCATTGAACTTGATCGACTTTTCTGATCGTTGTTTATTTTTGGCCATTATTTTTAAAGCTTCATATAAATTTCTAGGTTCTTCAACAGCTGAGCCTATTTGTATTTGCTCCTTTAAAATATTTAATAAATTCTTCTTTTTTGACTTGACGTTAGACGATTTTGGCTCAAAACTTTTGGATTTTGGTATGTTTGTGGCTTTCTTGTTTTGAATAAATGATTTGGCTTTGATTTTAGGGAAAATTGTTATTTCCTCATCAACAATATTTGTACCACTATCTCTATATATAGCTATTTCAGATAGTCTATTTTTCAAACAATTTTTCAACAAAATGTGATGTGATTCATTATATTTTGTATTAATTTCAAGTTTTTCAGCGACATCTTGATTTATTTCTAGAATAGTATTCAAATTATTGCTATTGTCACGCTCAGTTTCAGCATTGTACATATTAATTGTAGTTTCCAATAAATCAACAAATAGATTATACACTTTTTTGTCGTTCTCACCAGTTTCTATTCTTGGTTCGTTTTTATTCAGTTTTTTCCCTTCAAGAACTTGATTAATTACGCTATTTTCTTCTCTAGATCTTTGTACTTCTAGACGCCCTAAATTTGTTAATTCGGAATAATTGGAAGAAGATTGATTTATCTCTTTTTTCGACTGTAAGATTACGAAATCATCTTCCAAAGTTTGTTGATTCAAAATTCTTGATTTATAAAGATTCTGTCTGCGTGGTTTTGGTTTTTTGTTTACGGGGACATCGTTAATATCTGGATATTGGGTGCTTGCTGTAGATTTCGATAAAATTGTGAGTACTGACGACATGAACTTCTTTTGGCCAGGTCTCGGTCGAAGAGGTGCCTTTCGCTTTGTATGAATTGTAGCTGCATCTATTATAAAATTAAAAACAAAACAAAATTATGTAATGTATTATTATGAACATTAATTTCTTTAAGATATGGTCAGCAGCACAGCGGGACAGTATCCGACTGACCGACATAAACGCAATGGTTGTGTTTGTGGAGTTCGATTCTCACTTGAAAAAATATACTATTTTTGTATTCTTGCTCTGCTAATAAGACAAAGAGCGACGTTGAGCTCCACTATTCAACACTCAATCTCTCGAAAGTTGAGCGACGCATGGGGAACAGAGTGACCTAAAACTGGGGTCCTTCAGTCTGCTGTACTATATGCGGGATACGATAAATAAAAATAATTAAATCCAACCCACAATCATTGTTAAGTATGAATGGTAGTACGTTTGATTTCTAAAGGAGAATGTTATTTTTTCAGATTTAGACCGATGATATTATTTTTTTATTATTATTATATAGTAAAAAATTCAAATTCTAATAGTTGTGAAGCCGGACACAGTACCTATTCGTAAGCAACGTTTGTTTCATTTCTGTTACTATGTGGTGCTTGTATATTATTTACCATAAACCATTTGAGACCGTCACTACTACACCAAGTAGCCTCTTACTGTAAACGCGGTAAAGAATGGTTATGTTTAAATAACTTTATTTTTTTATATTTTCATACCCTCGCTCTGGTAACGAGGGTGAGTTCCTCCACTCATCACGTAATGCCTCCAGGATTTAGCGGAAAATGGAGTATGAAAATTAAAAATTAAATTAGCTTCACGCTGTATCCCGCACACAGCAGGGTAGGCAGAGGGAACCTAGGTTTAAGACACTCCGTTCCCCACTTTCTGCCGGATTCTGGAGGCATTGCGTGTTGAGTGGCAGAACTCAACGTCGCGCTTAACCTCGACACCAAATGGAGTATGGATGTATCTTAATGTTAACGGAGTGTCTTATCAGTATTTTTCCAGGTAACTTCTGACTACCCTGATATAATAATAATAATAATAATAATTTATTCATATCAAAATTACAGACAAAATAATAATTTATAACGATAATAACCGCATTAGTTATAAACTGTGTGGCAGTTATTAACGCCCGCCTCACAAGCGTCGTTTCATAAAGTAGTATGAGTAAACTGAATACATTACAAAGATTATTTAAAGTAGAACAAATTAATAAATAATAATAATAAAAATAATAAAAACATACAATTATTCTATAATAAACAATTAATTACAAAATATAGTATACAAATGGACCATTATTAAAATAATTGATGTGCGTAATGGTTATGTGAGGTGTATAAGTGTGTGCGTATGTGTGTGCGTGTGTGTGTGTGTGTGTGTGCGTGTGTGTGTGTGTGTGCGTACGTATGATGAATCCCTCGATATCAAGCTATATGACCAATAGGTTCTCTGTCTGATCATAATTTAAATTTGAAAACAAAACAAAAACTTTGCGTCGTAACTCTATTAAGCAAATCTTATCAACTCTGCGTTTTCTGCAAATAGTCTCCGGGTCAAAAGGGGTGAATCTATGTCTCCGTAAAATAGAGCGAAGAACAAATAATTGACGGACAGTTAAAACTTTACAGATGGCGTATAGTTCAGCAGTTGGAAAACGAGTAGGTTTAGATGTCATAACCTTAAGTATACATCTCTGTGCTTTTTCTAGTGGAAGTAGGATTGATTTATGTGCACCGCCCCAGGCTAGTATGCAGTAAGTAAGAATCGATTGGACAAGTGCGAAATAAACCATCTTGGCAATCTCAATATTAGCGCCGGATCTTAGTTGTTTGAAAATGTATACTACTTTACGGACACGGGCACTTAAAGCTAGTACATGATTCTTCCAGGTGATATTCTCATCTATAATAACTGAAAGGTATTTTATAGTGGAAGTTCTAGTAATATTATTACAGTGGCAGGTTAGGCGTAATTCGGGGTGGCACCTATGAGCAATTATACTGAAAGTATTGGGTGGTAACGAGCGTTTCGGGCCTAAAGTTAGAAACTGAGTTTTATCCACATTTAAGGTTAGCCTGTGACAAGACAACCAGTTCATTAAAAATAAATATGTGAGGGGTAAAACTGTAAAAATCATTTGCACTCCGCCATTCAATCACGAAATATCACTCAATCACGAAATATCAATATATAATAATTGAGCGGTGTTCCGGTAACTTAGCATCTTAACCCTCGCTCGTCTCTCCCTACGCTGCCATACGCGGGATACAGCGTGAAACTCATCATACCTTTGGCGTCTAGTAAAGAACTGACTGCATTCCTTTCCACGAACAGTCTTGTTTTCACATTGTCATTGCTAGCGCATTTCTTGCCCCTCCTCGATCTATTGCAGAGTAGTTTAGTTTGTGATCTAATAACGGCGGCGTTTAAATCCATTTTATTTAGATTTTTACGGCATTTTTGAAAATTTCTGTGTAATTTTTTTGATTTATTAATATTTTTTAAAACTGTCTAAAATATATTAAGATGTCTAATTTTAAATGAGGTTTGAAATATTGTGTCTTTGAAAACATTTTTTTTTTACTTTCACGCATTTTCTTTCTCGTATAGAAGGGTAAGGAGAGAGAACCTAGTGTCCTCGATTTTCCTGTTTCCCCACCCAATCAGGCATTATTTGTTGAGAGATAGAGATTAATGTGAGAAAAACAGTAAAATGAAATTATTATTTTTTAATTCTACGCTGAATCTGCATATAGCAGGGTAGACAGAAGAAATTTAGTATTAAGATACTCCATTCCCCCACTTTTTGCCCAAATTTTTAAGACAGAGCGTGGCATTGAGTTCCGCTACTCAACATGCAACGTTTCAATGATTAAGTTATGCAAGTGGAACGGAGCGACTTAATTCTAGGTCCCCTTTGAGAATCCTGATATACTGGAATAAAATAATCAAAATCAGCTTCACGCTGTATCCCGCACACAGCAGGGTAGGCAGAGGGAACTTAGTGTTAAGTCACTCCGTTCCCCACTTTCTGCCGAATTCTGGAGGCATTGCGTGTTGAGTGGCAGAATTCAACGCCGCGCTTAACCTCGACACCAGAGCGAAGAAATGGAAATATAAATTTAAGTAAATATTTCATCTCCTCGAGTGGGGATCGAACCCACAACCAGTCGGTTTTACAGTCACACCTCGTGCCGCTGCGCCACGACTGGAATAAAAAATATATAAATATTTATAAAACCTCCTTACCAATAATCTAGTTGGCATTTCCAATTATAACGTAAGTGTTGAAATTATTGTAAACAAAATTTTCTGTGAATATTACAAGATGAATCTTAATGATACGAAACTTACCATCAGTAAGGGTGCTAATCTTAATAATAAGCAAATGGAAAAACCGAAAGCTAGTCAGAAAGATAGAGGTGATGCAACCAAAATGGATACAGTAAATGTGAGGAAGAATGAAGAAATAAAGAATAAAACTAAAGTTATAGCTAATATAGACAGATATCATAAAAGTAATTTATCTAAATTTGATAAAAGAGAGTTAATTGAAGCAAGAGATTCAAGAAAAGGTAAATTAAAAATCAAGGCATTAGGTATAAAATAACAGTATCTAAAAAGACTTCCCAATAGGTTATACAATAATAGTTTAAAATATGCATACAACAACGGTTGTGAGTTTTTTTCAACTCGCAATGTCTCGTAAATAGTGCGTAGGAAATAGAGTATGTTACAGCTATGTTTTTTTTGTCTATCCTGTTATATGCAGGATAGACAAAAATGAAACTATGTATCTATTTTATATATCTAATTAAGAATCTGAAAGAGCGCACACACTGAACTTGCTAACCTATCTACATATTAAATTTCCACTTTTTAAGTTCCAATAGTATTGTCTGTGCGTTGTATGTCAGACATTTAATGAAATTGTATATATAGATAAATTATTAAGATTTAATAAAGATCGATTATTGAGATTATGACATCAAATTAATTTAACATTATTTTAAGATACGAAGAACCAAAAAGAAGATAAAACCAAGCTATCCGAAGAAATCATCAAAAGCAACAAACAGAGGACCCTCCCAAAAGCACTTTCCAATAAAGAAACCAACAAAAATACTACAGAAAGCAATAAACCACAGATTGAATCTAAATCACAGAAAATATTAAGAATCAATATTCCCAATATAAATGTTAAAAATGATAAAACTAAAAAGAATGTAAAGAAATTGTGTAAATCTGATGTAAAAGGATCAAGAACTCGTACATTATCCCCAATCTTGACCAAAAAGGCATCTCCATCAACAGAAGTAGCTAAATGGCCAGGTAATAAGCTGGCCAAGTCATATTATGACGCTTGGGTCAACTATGCTGGAGTATCTAAAAACATAGCGATACTGGAAAAGAACACGAGAATTCAGAAGCAATTGAAAAGGTATAAAAGTCCGGAGCTAATGTATGAGAACTATGCAGATGAGAAATTTACAGGAAGGATTAAAGTTAATTATAAATGAAGATTTGTTTTTTTTTCACGCTGTAACTCTAGCGGGGTAGTCAGGGAGAACGAAGCACTAAACGCTTCGGTGGTGGAAATGACAGTGGACGAGGCGAAGGAGGTTGGGCTCTGCATACCTCTTGACTGTCATTAACCTCTTCATACATGCTCTCCGGGAGGTCCACATGCTTTTTATGTGACCTTCCTCCAGTATCTTTTATACTATGTTTTCGAAGATCAATCGAGGTTACACACTTGCTGCTCTTACTGCTCACTTTCCATCAAGCCTTTTTTTAGCATTCTTGCATCACTCATTCGTTCTCACCGTGACATCCTCGCTAGTACCTGTTATTCTGTGTATCTCTTAATTGCGGATTGAATCAGCTAAACTGACTACGTACATCCTACGAAATGATCGCATATCCACGACATTAATCTTTCTTGCATTTTTTGTCTGTAATACCCACTTTTTCTGCCATATAACAGCATCGGTACCAACACTGCATTGTGTACAGCCAAACGTGCAGCTGTGATGACATTTCGCCGTCTCATTAATGCAGCTAAGGCAGCATGAACCCTGTTATCGTTAACAATAAGCCTTACCGCATCCATCTATACCAGTAGTTCCCAACCAGTGGTCCGCGGACCACCGGTGGTCCGCAGAAGCCTAAATATGGTCCGCGAACGATTTTAATTTTATGACTGGGGATGGGTAGGCGAAGTTTCTGTTTAATTATCACAGTTAATTTTTATTACACCTACATGCATAGTGGTCCGTGCTACCAAGAATGATATAAAAGTGGTCCTTGATCAAGAAAAGGTTGGGAACCCCTGATCTATACTAAACATACTTCCCAAATATACCACTTCATTCACTTGTTCTAATACCATATACCATTTACACTAATCGCCTTACTCGCATTCAAGCTTAGACCATTATTATCACACTCTTCTTTCAGAGTGGTGACTAATAGCAATGCCTTTCATTCTGATGACGCAATGAGCACAGTATCATCTGCGTACAGCAGGCAATTGATACTCTAGTCGCCTATTTACACTCCCATGTCATTTTGTTTCACTCACTTGGAAACAGCTATCTAAATACAAATTGTTCAAGTTGTAAACCAAGCTGACATGGCGCATCCTTATTTAACACCCGATTGGATGTCAAACCAGGGTGACATGCCAATAATTTTGTTCTCACAGCTCTGTCAAACGCCTTTTCCAAGTCCACAAAAGCACAGAAAACATTTTTGGTTAGCCGCCAAGAATTTTTCCGTGATCATGCGGAGGGAAAAGATCTGATCCATACACCCTCTTTCAGGTCTAAAGCCTCCTTGGGCCTACCACAACTGCTTTTCAGATGTTTCTTGCATTCTTCTCGATAATATTTTAATATAAACTTTACTATCCAAGCTAATCAAACTGGTAGCTCTATGGCTTGATCTGTGAATCTTTGACTTTATACAAAGGCATGATGACTGTACCTTAAAAATCGTATTATATCGTCTGGCACCTCCCTTGATTTTCAGCGTAATTTGCACAAAAACCAGAACAAGTCCAAGACACGTGGCCCACAAGACTCCGAATTGCACTCTCAACTTCTTTTATACTCAGCGTTTCGCTGTTACTTGAGACTGAAGCGTTTTCACATTCATACATCTCCAAGCCAAATTCCGCCCATCGCTGCGTGTGGTTGGTCTGTTAAAATTTCACCGTCTTTCAAAGAAATCCCTTTAATTCTACAGATTAGCGAGCACTATCACTGCCTTGTATACTATCACTGCATTAACCAATCATGAGGACAATAACACACCCACACCTTGATATCCTCGCTCGCTCTTTGCTACACCGGCCGAGAGACCGAACCGGTTGCCCGGTGGTATCCTTCCCATTCCCTTGATCTCAGTCACACAAACAACATTCAAATGTTTGTCATCCATCACATCTAATAATTAATTCATTCTTGTTTTCCATCCGGACAAGGCGTGTTGGGTGGCGGTCCCCAATGCTGTATTTTTCACCACTTGACATACCAGCGGGGAAGCACTGGTGCGCACCAGGGGGTCGCCTTGGGGGGATGCTCTAGCATTGCGCTCTCGCGAGTTACACGTGGCGGATGGAAAAGCCCTCATAAGCGCTGGCAAGGGTCGCTGCGGGAAAGCAATTGTGGAAACCCAGAATAAAATACAATAAATTGTTTTTTTTAGCTTTAAGTTACTTCAATAAAGTGAAAATAAAGTTTTAAATAGGCCAAATACGACCGCACGACCGCTTGTGACGCAGGGGAATAGTGTTAACTTCTGTATTAAATGATGCTAAAAATTTACTATTATTGTAATTACGTACATTTTTATTATAGGTACATTCGAGAATTTATAACACATACAAAAAACAATACTCTTGATTCAGAGCAGTGCAAAAAAATTATAATATTTTTGTAGAACGAATTAGCTAATGTTCATTAGAAACAGCCGCTCGAGAAAGGAGACAAGGCGGCCGTAAAGAGATGCCATGGGGATGCTATACACGTAAGTAGATACAATTCGTGAGGGTTAAGATGAGCATTTAATTTAGGTAAATGATTACTAAGATTAGGGCCAAAAAAACTTAAAAATAATTTTATTATTAGAGATCAAACAAAAAAAAATCCTCGAGTGAGAATCGAACTCACCATCTATCTGTCACGCTTACAGTCACACGCTTGTGCTCCTCCGCAACGACGATTAGTTAACAGTCGACAATTTGTAATTAAATAATCAATTCATTTCGTTTACAATTTAATTTTACAAAAAAAAATTATGACACTACAATAATTTATTTATATTATCTACAACAAGTAATTTTATAAAATATTTTTGGTATTCTATTCAATATATACTTCCTCTGCGTATCTCCTCCACCTTCTCATCGTCGACTTCTTCATCGGTAGTTACAACTACCATGGCTCTAAAACAGATTATATTTATGAAATAAAATTAAATTAGCTTCACGCTGTATCCCGCACACAGCAGGGTAGGAAGAACGAATAATAAATAGAACCCAAAACCAGTCGGTTTTGCAGTCACACCTCGTGCCGCTGCGCCACGACCGGCCTCAATTATATTTATGAATATTAACAAATTTATTATGCAGAAACGTTTATATATTTATTCTTTTTTACACACTGGTATATTTATATCTCTTTATAAAAATCCTTATATTTATCCGTTATATCCGTTGAGTTCTGCCACTTAACACGCAGTGCCTCCAGAATTCGGCAGAAAGTGGCGAACGGAGTGTCTTAACATTAGGTTCCCTCTAACTACCCTGCAGTGTGCGGGATACAGCGTGAAGCTGATTTTATAAAAATATTATTAAACTCTCTTCTCTCTCATAATGTTAAAGCATGTTTTAAGCTTAGCATAGATATAAGTATATTTAAGTAACGGCAGCTTGTGCACCAAAAGCAAAATATATCCTTCAGCAGTTTTTAGATGAGATTCTTCTTTTGATTTACGTATACAGATGCTTTTTAATTTATCCCATAATATTTTCACTGTTTCACGGACTATAATGTTTAATTGTTTATTTTCAGATTCAATGAAAATGAATATGAACGAAAGTGGCTTAAATATTGCAGCTTAAATAGTTTGTGATATGGGTGGTGTCAATAGAAGATCCTTTAAGATTTTTCTAAAGCTCCTTATTTTATGTTTCAAGGATGTTGTTGCAATATTTGGTCTACCCCTCTTACTGAAATCGTTCAGAGATTTGTTTTTAAAATACAATTTACTTCAAACAATGTTGAAGGAAAAGGTAATATTTTGTTATCTTAATTTATATTAAAATTATACTTACGCATGCATAGTTCAGTTAAAAGTTACTAATAATTAAACAAAACTTGTACAAAATATTGTTTAACATAAAATTTTATTTATTACATTATACGTCTAGCCATATGGGAACATATAGAACATTTCTTTCAAATAGACAATGGTGATGAAAATTTTGTTTTTGCACTCAAATTGAAACAGGACCAAATGCCAAGCAGAAAATGAAAGTAAACCTTGCTGCTCAAGTGCTAAGTTGCCGCAAGGATGTTTGCCAGAATATCTCAAGTTATTTTTTTTATTGCTGAACATGTAAATATGTCTATGGATTTTTATTAAAAAGCCTTGGCAATAAATGCAAGCTTTGTGATTTGGTTTTAAAAGTTAAACATACTGATAATGTTTTATTGTACACTTGTAAGGACTTGAAAGTTTATGATAATGTTAAAAAGAAATGTTAAACATGTTTAAACTTCAATTAGCTGGTAATTTGTAAATCTGAAAATGTAAATTTAAGTTTTTTTGCCCAGTGTGAGGAAAATTTCAAACAAAATGTTGATTTTATATGTAATAGTGTCTTCCTTATAACAGCAAAAAGATGTTGTACAGTTAAAATAGACAATTTGCAGATTATCAGAAATTGTTAAGAAGGAAAATAGATAAGGTAACGGCACCTATCATGGACGCGGACCAGCCATGGACATTTTTTGAATTTACCTCCAAAATTAAGCTAATGTGAAATATTTTTTTTCAAATAACAACACTGATCAGTAGTGCCAATATTCTAAATGTCATATCAACTGTTTTTGACAGCCGGCAGCCATTTTGATTGCGGCCATATCGATTGTTAGTTTTGCGGTGTCATTTGGTGTCGGTAATCGTAATTTATTAGAAGGATCGCAATGCAAGTAAGTTCACTAAACATTTTATTTTGTGTAAGATGTACTGTCGTTGTTAAAAATCATTTTATTTAGTGATTTATCAATAGTAATACATTACTCTTATATTATAACCTTAATGCCATTGGTATTCTAATCATAAAATTTTCCGGTGTCCATAACTGGATATTATCCCAATCATGGACAGAGTGTCCATAAAGTGAACTTCTTTATTTGTATTGTTTTTCATGTATTATACATCTGTTCTACTATATTTTCATGTTTCTCTAGGAGTCTGCAATAAATTATTATTCTATCCAATAATGAACATTCTGTCCATGACTAGGTGTCGATAATAGGTTCAACGTAATTGTTAATACAAATAAATTTATTTTTATCCTAGAAATGGCACCAAGAAAAGACTACACAACAGAACAAATGGCCAAGGCTATCGAAGAAGTAAGAAAAGGAGAAAAAATATCTGTTGCAGCTACAAGATATGGTGTCCCAAGGATTACTTTGCATAATAAAATCACCGGAAAAAGCCCTGTTGATTGTAATCTTGGTCCAGCTACTGTACTTTCACATGAGGAAGAAAATATACTAGTGAGATGGGTATGCTTTATGGCTGAAAAACATTTCCCTGTAACCAAAGAGCAATTGCTTGATAGTGTCCAGAAAATAATATCTGAGAAAAAATTAGATTCCTGTCCGTTCACAAACAATCGGCCAGGAAAAAAGTGGTACTCTTTGTTTTTAAAAAGGCATCCAGATCTCTCTGAACGCACAGCGCAGAATTTAAGCAAAGCGAGAGAAGAGGTCACAGAAGATGACATACTCCGTTGGTTTGATGTAATAAAAAGTTACCTTGAAAATAAAGGCTTGCTTGAAGTGATAAATGACCCTGAAAGAATTTTCAATTCTGATGAAAGCGCATTTTATTTACAACCAAAAGCTGGACGAGTCCTAGTGCGCAAAGGCGAAAAAAATGTTTATACTTCATCAGGAGACGAGAAAGAAAATTTAACTGTGTTGGTTACTGGGAACGCTGCTGGAGTTTTAGCTCCACCAATGATAGTATACCCCTATGAGCGTTTACCTGCCGTAATTGCTAATAGCGTACCAAAAGATTGGTGCATAGGCAGGTCAGATACAGGCTGGATGTGTGCAAGAACTTTTTATGAATACATCACTAATGTATTCAATCCATGGATTGAAAAAAATAATATACCTAAACCAGTCATATTATTCTTGGATGGTCATAGATCACACATGACCCTGCATTTATCAGATTCTTGTAAAGCTAATGAGATTGAAGTTATCTCTCTATATCCTAACTCGACACATCTACTTCAGCCAATGGATGTTGCGGTGTTCAGGCCTTTAAAGGTATCGTGGCAGAATCAAGTGAAAAGTTGGAAAATCGATAATCCAAAAGAAACAATGAAAAGAGAGCATTTTGCTCCAAACTTTGAGGCAGCTTTGCGAAACATTGCCACTGATACAATAAGAAACGGATTTCGAAAAAGTGGGCTTTTCCCCTTTGGTCCAGAATACGTCGATATGAACAAAATAAGTTCACACAATCGTGCTACAGTTTCCACATCAGCATTAGAAAAAAAAATTGACACGACAAAACAGTTTATGAATATCTTGGAATCAGAAATAAGAAGCTTGTTCACAAATGAAAAATTGAAGTTATTCACCAGGCTGTACTATATGCCCAGAGCTAACGTTGAGGACCAGCTTCCAAATGAAGATCTGTCGTTATATACCATCTGGGCTAAAACTAAAGACTATTTAAATGAAAATTTACCCCAGAAAGTTGCCGCAACTATCACGGAGCAAGTCTCGCATTCTTCAGAGCCTGAACATGTAACAGAATCCGAATCATTGCCACCACAAACACCTGAGGCATTCGTGGCCGACAATTCAATTTCTACTTTACCTGAACATGTATTGGACGTCTCTGACCACATCTCTGACAAACCATTAATTACAAAAAATTTACAGGGAAGGTACTTTGGACCAAGTACGTCACAAGTTTGTACAGACACGAATGCTTCTGATAGTGGCAATCCAGATTTACAAGAAGAGGACATCGGAAGACCTGAATCCGTTCTAGAATTATCGAAAACGGTTTCCAAAGATATTGCCCAGCAAGCAATGCGTACTACTCCAAACAAAGTTTTCACTCCTGAAACAAATGACACTATAGCACAATCCTTGTCTTCCAGTTCCCAAAATATAATAGAGGAAAATATTGAACCTGTTACCGAATCAACGAAAACAATATCAAAAGACATTGCCTGCTCTGCAATATATAGTACTCCTAATAAAGTTCAGAATTCTGAATTAAATAACACTATATCCAAGCCTATGCCTTCAAAGCCACAAAATGTAATGGATGAAAATATTCCATCGCCATTTAAGCGTGCTTTATTTTGGCCAGAACCAGAAATGAAAAAAAGGCGTAGTAAGGAACGTCTTCCTTCGGCAATCACTGGTGAGACTTGGAGAGCATATATGATTAAGAAAGAAAATGAAAAGAAACAGAAGGAAGAAGAGAAAAACAAAAGAATGAAAGAAAGACAAGAAAAACAACTAATAAAAAAGAAGACATCTGAAGAACGAGAGAAAGTTAAAAATAAAAAGAAAATAACAAAAACTGTAAGTAACAAAAGAAAGAGAATTGAATCATCTAGTTCATCAGCAGAAGAAAATGATATACCCTATCAAGAAAGTGACCAAGATTTAGAGTTGTCTGAAGACGACCAGATAAACTGCCCAAAACTCACTACTGAATCACTAGAGTCAGATGAAAATATTCCTCTAAAAGACCTATCCTTGCAGTCACTAAAGAAAAATACATATGTTATTATTAAATACGAAGGAGAATACTTTCCCGGGTTGATTAAAAATATTGATAACAATACTTACGAAATAAGTACAATGGTTCTATCAAGAGGAAATATATTTCGGTGGCCCGACACTCCAGATCAAATTTGGTATAATAGGGAAGCTATAATGGAAAAAATTCAAAAGCCTAAAACGATGAACAATATGGGGCTTTTTTAAAGTACCTGAAATGGAAAAATATTTACCATTTATATGTTAAGTTTTCAATTGCAATACATTCTTATTTATTATAGTAAGAAGATGTTACTTTTTGGGAGGTTTTATAACTATATATTATTTGTTACAATATTTTTAGACAGATATTTATCAATAGTTATATCTCTGTGAAAACTCAGAGAAGACATAGATCTCCGTTGAATAAGAATTTTTTGAATTTGTAATTTCTATTTTTAACCTTTAAAAAGGTTTATTTCAACTTATTTGTGTAAGAAGACAACGTTAGATTGTTCATAATGCAAAATAACGTGATTTTTGTGAAATAATAGTAGTGAAAGACATTTAAGTTCGAGTCTTATTATGTCCTAATTGTTTTTTATTAATGATTGTGCGAAGATGTTTTATTTTGTTTAAAGTTGGTTTAAGACGAAATGATGATTTTTATAGCGGTTTTCTAATGTTGACTACAAATCGAAGACTGATATTGTTAGTAATGTTCGATTATTTTTATTTTTTATTAATAACATAGTTGGCCGGATTGCGTAAAGAGAAGCATTTCGTTAATAACGAATACTTTTGTCTTTTACTTGATTACTTATTTGTATTTCGATAACTACCTTGTTGTTCAAACTACTATTGTACTGTTGTTGTATTACCTACTGTCCATTAATGGATGTTCATAATTAGATTATGTCAATAAATCCTACACTGGATTATTACTGTCCATTGCTGGTCTAAGTAGGGGTGTTGTTTTTTTGTAATATTTTATTGTAAGTACTGAGTATTAAACGGAAATTAAACATTGAATACTGATTAAGAAAAGAGCTTTTCAGTTACCTCCAAATTCCAAAGAATATCTAATGTAAAATTAAAAAACTACGAAGCGAAAACGAAAAAAAATTGCTTATACTGTCCATGATTGGTGACTTTACCTTATATTAGAAAATAAGTAATTGTATAAAAATGTTACATTTAATTTGACCAACACAATATTAAATTCATTATACCTACTTTATTATTTTTTTCATTATCTGTAATTGTTTAAAAAAATACAAAAGTTCAATAATACAATGTTATAAGTTAATAAATATATAAATTATGATAATTTTACAGATTAGAATCTATTTAATTTAATAAATTTTAATTATTGTTTCTAACATAAAAGGGCAAGTTTGTCTTGTAGCAATATTATAGTCTTTAGCAATCTATTTCAATTGATTTGCAGGAATACTATTTTTTTTTCAGCTTCACGCTGTATCCCGCACACAGCAGGCAGAGGCAACCTGCGCGGCGTTGAGTTCCGCCACTCAACACGCAATGCCTCCAGAAATTGGCGGAAAGTGGAGAACTGAGTGTCTTAACACTAGGTTCCCTCTGCCTACCCTGCTGTGTGCGGGATACAGCGTGAAGTTAATTTAATTTTTTTTATTTTATTTGAAAGAGTAATTTATTTCTGGTATTATAATAATAAAATGAGGCCGGTCGTGGCGCAGCGGCACGAGGTGTGACTGCAAAACCGACTGGTTGTGGGTTCGATCCCCACTCGAGGAGATGAAATATTTACTTAAATTTATATTTCCATTTCTTCGCTCTGGTGTCGAGGTTAAGCGCGGCGTTGAGTTCTGCCACTCAACACGCAATGCCTCCAGAATTCGGCAGAAAGTGGGGAACGGAGTGTCTTAACTGACTCCGTCCTCTAACAAACTAGAAGAACAGGAAATTGGAACGTGGCCGAAAGACATTGCAACTTGTGGTTTCGGAAAAGAAGCTGACAATTTATTTAATGCTGTCCAGGACAGCATGATTGAAGACACAGACACACACACAAGACAGGCAGGCTTAATCCGCTTATAAATGGAAGACCAGGCAAGAAGTGGAAGAATCCTTTTTCAAACGCAACAATATGGAAAAAAAGGGAAGAGCTACTGCTCTTCTTTTTGTATTAAATATACAAAGGAAAGAGCAGTAATTACTGAAGAGAATATTAGAAAGTGGTTTGAGAAACTCACAGATAATCTAACTAAAAGTCAAGTACTCGACGTGTTAGATCCTGGAAGAGAATACTAAACGGTGACAAAACAAGCTTCATGGTTTGCCCAAAAACCTGAAAAGTAAAAGAAAATAGTAAAGAAAAGGAAGCAGTCACCGTTTTAGCTTTTTTCTGCTATTAGCGATGTTTTACCTCCGTGTGATATAAATATATATATATTAAGAAAAGCGGCCACTATAGCAATGACACGACAAAATGATTTTATTACATGATAATGCTCGGCCACATGTGGCAAAACCAGTCAAAACTTACCTGGAAACACTTCAATGGGAAGTTCTACCTCACCCGCCGTATTCACCGGACATAGCCCCCTCCGATTACCACTTGTTTCGGTCGATGGCGCACGGTTTAGGCGAGCAGCGCTTCCATTCTTTTGAAGAAGCCGAAAAATGGCTTGATTCCTGGATTGCCTCGAAAGATGAGTCGTTTTTCCGACGGGGGATTCAATTGCTACCAGAGAGTTGGGAGGAAGTGAACTCTAATGATGGACAATACTTTGAGTAATGTCATTGTAAGCATTATATTTTAAATTATTTTTTTTTAAACAAAAAAAAAACGGCGAGAACTTATTCAAGGTCCTAATAACATACCTGATTTTGGGTTTCTCGGTAAATCTGATACTAATTAAATGAAGGCTTTTTCTACTATTATATTTCTAAATGCCTATTCAAGTGGATAGATGAAAACAAAGTTAAAAACCAGTGTTTGTTTTTATCGACAGACACAAAACTCCCATGGTAATAAAGCTAAATATATGAATAATAAAAAAAAACTGCCATGACAATAACTATATTTTAACCAGCAGATGTTAGCGTTTTTAAACTACTAAAATCTGAATAGGCGAAAACTGTTCATGGTTAGTTTTCACAGCTGTAAAACGCTAACACTGTATTGACAAAATCTTCATTCTGTCCATTGTTAAAAAAATACTAAATAAGAATCTCTTAAAAAGCCATCAAAAAATGGATTCCGTAAGTGTACCCTTCTTCCATTAGAGTCAATATTTTAGAGAAAAAGAATGCATCTGCCAGCAAGATAACTTTACCAAGTAAACCTCGAAAAAGGAGATTTTGATATTGCATCAAACGTTATAAGGCATTTGGGCAATGATTTGACCGCAAGAGGTGTTGATGTGAATATTGTACTTGAAATCGCTGTCAAAAATGATCAAAGAAACTGAAAAAATGGAGCCAAACAAGAATTATAGGAATAAGAAAGTAAATACCAAACAATCACTAAAGTAGAAAGTGATAGAACTAGGATAGACAACAAAAAAGATGATAAAAGTAGAATAAATACTTCAATATCCGAAATACTTGATACTGATACTAGTACTTTAAATAATCTGGCACTTGGCGATCTCACTTTTCTTAAAAACAATTTATTGGATCATTATATTCATGTAAGTATTTTCGAAGTCAAAGACAATTCAATTTTTAGAAGTAAGTCGACGTGTCATCAAATACCTAAGACTGATCTGTAACATAAATTAGGTCGCTGAAAGTATCAACTTTTGTTAGAAAGCATCTTATTATTCCGTCACCAATAAAGAAACTACAAAGTAGAGTAATGAAAAGAATTAGAGCAATATCTTATGAAGTATGAACTTATGAAGGCAATTTGAAATTTTGAAAGAGGAAGAGAAATAAAAAAGAAAAATGACGTTGAAAGAATAAAATTACAGAGACAAAAAAATAAATAAAACTGTGAATTCTACCAATTGTAAAGTGAAAGGACTTATGTATTAAATATATGATATGTGTTACTTTTATAACAAAATTTAATTAATGATTAAGTGAATGAGTACAAAAAATCACTATTTAAAAAAACTATACATATTTAAACTTGCGATTTCCACTAAAAGGCCAATTAAAAGATAGACCCAATGAAATCATACATTTGCCGCATTAAGTCAACGATCTTCGACCTAATATGCCGATGCTTGCAGGAAACCTGATGAAAACTAAAATTTGCATAACATAATATTAATAACAACTTATATAAAAATATTAATAATACGCCAAGAAGATAAAAAGTGTACTCTTCTTAGAGGAGAAATTTCTGATAAATTTCTTCGCAGAGATAGTGACAATGACATAAATTGTTAAAAGAAAAATCTCGCATTTGCGGCATTTCTGCTACGGTAATGCAGGTGTACACGAAGTACCGTTTTCATATGCAGTCGTTTTATGAAGATGCTTTTATTTATCTCTTCGTTTTATTTTTAAAAGTAATTTTCATTAAAGATAATTGAGAAATATGTACTTTAGTAGATAAGTTATAATACTGACATCCAATACAATTGGATTGGGAATATCGGCTATTATTTTTTATTTTTTTTAAGAAAGCGTTGTAAATGTAAGCAACAAATACAGCGTCTTTTCGGTAAATATATGAGGGAGGCGAAAATATAATTATAAATAGACGGTCACAAAGTACAATGCTGCTCTCGCTGTGTGGTCTATATACACAGCGACAACGAGTGAAGTGAGTGAGTGGTGAAACATAAAGCCGACAAGAAACTTAACTGGTGATAAATTATTAGCGTTCAAAAAATGAAGCATGTTATTTATTTTGAATAAAATTATTTGATTTTTACCTTGTAAGTGATGTATTATTATTTTTTATTTTTATATTTAATTAATCTTTGTTTATATTAAACAAAATGTTTTTTTCTAATTTATAAATATTAATTGTAACTGTTCGCTGTCTGTAAATAGAAGACAAATGAGAAAAAATATTACTGTGGGTATTTCTCAATGTAACAGAAATGTGTATGTGGGGAACTATTATTTATATTTACAGTTTATTTTATATGTGTTATTTATATATTTCAATATCGTAATTTATTTATCAATTATATACATACGAGAACATACATATATTTAATATAATTTATATTTTTTATTACAAGTACTCGTATTTAGTATATTTATATGAAAGCCCTCGCTATCGTCGATTGAACCGATGAGGAGTAATATTTACTCCTACCCCCTTGTCGACGGCATATTTAATTATCACAGTCGATACTTGCCACTCGATGCGCTTTCCATACTTTCCTTTGTTCTCTTTAATATTTTCTTCCAAATCAGTATTTATCGTGTTCTGTTTTATATGTTTGTGGTTGACTTTTGTATAAACTGTGTCGTGATTTATCATTTGTGTTAAAACGTGTACTTTAAAGTGGTGTTGAATATACTGTTGTGTAAACCGTGAGTAGACTTTTTATTCATCTCCATCAACACTACATGTATGATGGGATTGGAAAGGAATCGTCCACTATGAGCTTTTGCTACTGGGTAAAACTATCGATTTCTAATGTTAGCAACTGATGAGATTAAAAAAGCTATTGAGAATAACCGGCAGGAGTTGGTGAATAGGAAGAGCGTCGTCTTCCACCACTATGACAACGCCAGACCGCACTCATCTATAGCCACGCAGTTAAAATTGAGAGAGCTTGGCTGGGGTGTGTTGATGCATCCTCCGTATAGCCCTGACTTTGCTGCATCCTACCCATGAACGAATTCAGGCTGATCACTTATATCATCCGCTAATCCATATGACGAATCTTTTGGTCGGATTAGACAAAATCAAAAATTTTGCATAAGAGTGTGCCGAATGATTAAATATACCGCATAATCTTAAAAAGGAAAGTAAGTATGCTGAACCAGATTGGCTTGTAGGATTTTGAAAAGAAATATAAATATCAGTGTACACAAACCAAAGTCAACCAGTATTAATAGAATAGAGGGCTATTATAAAGAAGAAGTAGAGTTTAGAGTTTATTTTAACTACCCTCATATTTAAAGACGATATCAGCTCATCAGATATATAAGTCAAGTTCCAGAATATCTGTGATGACAATGGTAATGACTACCTTGATGAGGTTTTCAACATGTTTATGATTCGCTGTGAATCTGGAAAATCGAACAAAATGTAGTATAGATGCTTGTCCTGTGGTGAACATCCATTCACACGCTCGATGTTTACGCCAAAGATTGTTTGTGATTTTTGTTTGAGGCAATAAATTATTGTTTTTAAAATCATAATTTATAAATTAATAGATGGATTTACATGTTTCTAAAATACGAAAGATAATATAATTACATTTTGTACGACCAAATTATAAATTATCAGCACATGCTAAAATTGTCATAGGTATATAATTTTTGTTACATATTTTTGTTATGGTTGCTATTGCCCCGGTGGATCTCATTGTTCCTGTTTGCGATTGTTATTAGTTCGTACTCATGAGCAATGGGAGACAATGTTACTTTTTATCACAAATGAGTACATATTTGTTTATTTTGTTTTAATAACATAAATCTGATTAATGATACTGTAAAAAAGAAATATAATATATTAAAAAGTGATGTTTTTCAAAAGTTATAACATTTTTTTCTTAAGTGGCGCCAATTCCCCGATGTTTCGGTAGACGTGAGCGCACAGGTAATCTACGATGAATAAACCCGGAAAGACACGAATCGATATCGCAGAATGAAACAGCTTAAAGTCTACTATTTTCAAAATCATAAAGCTAAGGGAAGTCCGGTCAATGCGAATAGGCCAGGCAAAGTGAATACCTCTGATTATTTCAAAAGAGTGCGTTCGTAGAAGTTCGTAGCTTGCCACGAGGTCTACCCCCCTCCCCTTAGTCGTAAAGAATAGAGAAGCTAGTGCAACATCACACGTAGCTTGTGTCAAAAAGTAGAAAAGAAAGTGATAATTTGTTACGAAATTTTAAGGTATGTACATATATATATATATATATATATATATATATATATATATATATATATATATATATATATATATATATATATATATATATATATATATATATATATATATATATATATATATATATATATATATATATATATATATATATATATATATATATATATATATTAATTATAACGCTTGTACTAAAATGTTACTCATTTGGAATGATTATTAACGTAGTATTAGTAAAGTGCAAGTTTTCTTATTGAAATTCTGCGATATTCATTGAGTTGCTGCATGTGGATTCGATTGTAGGTAAGTTTTCGTAGTAGTATCCTATTTAATGGACAAATGATGATTTACAAATATAAAAGTTAAACTGATCAAGTCAAATGAAGCGAAAACGTTATGATGCTTGCAATAATAGACTGCAAATCTGGTTACCCTGGAAAATTGTCGGCAAGAAAATATAACCTTCCATATGCAACTCCGTATAGGCGGCACTAGAAAAAACGGTATTTCGAAAGCCCAGCTAGGATGTGTTCGTAAAGTTTTCAATGACCAAAAGAAGAGTGATCTTTACACGTATTTCTAAGAAATGGACATAACTTTTTATGAATTAACACTTACAGATTTTAAGGTACAACTACGCAAAAATTAACAAGCTTACATATTTAGCAAGTTGAAGAATAAAAAGGTGAGTGATGACTGAATGTCAGCAGCAGTCTGTGGCAGGATTCTTGAACAAAAATCCCTTTAAGAGGCTTCAACCGTCCGCGTGGAAAGATGCCAAGAATTGCTTTACCAGATTATATAAAGTTGACGAGACCGGTATTCAAACTTCTACAAATAAGCCGCCCAAAATTCTTTCAGTCAAATGTAAAAAACAAATAGGTGTCATTTTAAGCACAGAACAGAACGTGGACAAACTACAACTATTATATGTTGCTACAACGCTGCCCATTTATGATATTTGAGCGTAAAATGATGCAAAATAGCCCCTTGGGTGTATCTCCTTCACAGACTCGGGGCACTTGTTCACCTGATGGATAACTGGAAAAATATTTTCGCAGTGGCTGACTTTTTTTGATGACCACGTTCGGCCGACTGTAGAGAAAAACACTCTTCTATTATTATATAATCATGAAAGTCATAAATATTACTTGACTCTGGGATACACAAGTCCAAATATTATCATTTTGTCATTGCTACATCACACATCGAACAAAATACAACCATTGATGGACGTTGCTGTGTATGGCGCATTAAAAATATAATTCGAATAAGAAATCAATCGCTTCCAGAAGGCCCATCTAGAAAGGATTGTTAATCAATATGATGTGGCTAGATTATTTACTCCAGCATATTTAAAATGTGTACACGGAACCGCACAAACTTAAGACTTCTGATATTCAGTTTTACCGTTTTCATTGAAGAAACACATAAACAGCAATTAGATAGTCTTTTGGACTGGTGATGGTATTACCATTAATTTTCCAAAGTGTGTATTCAGCCAAAAGATTTTTTTGGCTATGAAGTATCCACTAAAGGATTAAGACCTCCAGATGATAATTGATTTCCCAAAACCGGAAATTATCGCAGACTTTCGTAAATTTTTGAGCATGTAACATTTTTATAGGTCGCACATACCACATTCAGCCGAACATTAGTCAGAATTAAATTGTTATTTAGGAAATGCGAAGCATAAAGATAAGAATTCAATTGTATGGAATGAGCAGGCGGAAAGTAACTTTGAGCATTATAAAAATGATCTTAAGAATGCGGTATTGTTATCATTTCCGGTACATAATGCACTATTGTCGTTTATGACTCACGCGAGTAATACATTCGTGGGCACTACGTTACAGCAAAAAGTTGAAAACGCCTGGCAGCCTTTAGGTTATTTCTCAAGAAAGCTATTTGAAATTCATAAAATACTCTACGTACGACTGAGAACTATTAGCCATATATTTCGGGAATTAGTCATTTTTATGGATCATAAACCTTTAACGCAATTGCGTTTCGTAAAGAAGGTACAAATAGAGAAACGTTACGATGAGCGAGACAAATAATATTTATTAGTGATATTAGCACGAACATTAGGTCTATTAGTGGATTAAATAATATAATAGCATGTTGTCAACAATTGAAACAATAACATGTCTCATAGTCATAAATATCGGAACTCGCCACTACGCAGGAAGTCGATCGCAAGCATGCGGAAATGCTCCAGGTATCAGTTTGAAGTTGTTATTTAAATGTTTTGTTATGTTAGGCGAAAGTATATGTTTATTACGAAATGTCCACTAAGAGGGTCCTTTCACACATACACACATAGCTTTCGAATTCAATTTCGAATGAAATTTCAATACGTAATGTAAATCATCCCGGTATTAGAGCCAGTAGGAAATTAGTTAGGGATAAATATTTTTAGCCTCTCCGGCTAAATAAAGATATTTGAATCTATGGGAAAAAATGTATAAAGTGTCAACGAAAGTACTACTGTACTGCACACTGTATCCGGCTTAGGTAAATTTGAAATTACGACACATTTTCAACAAATCAATGTAGATATTGTATGACCACAGATGACAACATCAGAAGGTTTTAGGTACGTTTTAACTATTATTGATAGATACACAAATTTGCCAGAAGCCATCCCATTGAAAAATTTCACTACAAAAAATATGGTAAAAAGTTTATATGAGGGGTGGATATGTAGATTTGTTTGTCCCGACTGCCGCACGACTGATCAAGGGAGACAGTTCGAGAGAGAATTATTAAGGGAATTAATGGAAATCTAAAGAATTGTTACCGCTCCATATCATCCGGAGAGAAATAGGAAAATCAAACGATGCCACCGATCGTCAGGTTTATATAAACCTGTTAAAAACAGAACATGTCAGCAAATAAAATTTCAGTTCATGAAGATTTTTACGTAAGTATCCCTTTTACACCAGTACCCAAATACAAAGACAATTACCAAAATTATGATAAAAAATAACCACACCACACCAAATAACAAATGTAATTTTTCTCTAATATTATTAGGCAGATATTTTAAATACCTGTGATGCCTGAGATAGGTCACTAACGATGACGTCGAGGAACTAAATTAAGGAAAGCTGGATTGAAAAGATTAAATATTTATTCTTTTCACTTGAAAAATATTTTCAAAAATACTTGATTGCTATTAACCAACCTACAATGTAAAAAACCTAAAACCGAATTAAAAGTCACTGACGATGACGTCCAGGAAAAAGTATAGCAGGAATAAGCGCTATGTGGATATAAGACTTCGGAAAAACTTAATACGACTACATAATTAGGTATTCATTTGATACCATAATCACCGTAGTGAGATATTCAATGGGCTTGTGAAAAGTAATAGCAATTTTGCAAACATGAAAATGCAATAGGAATGGATAAAACCTTTACATTACAAAATATTACTCAAATATTTTAAATATTTCAATATAGTCAGACCATTCTGTTGCAGTTTCTATTATATATAAATTATAATCTCGATTGTTGAAATTGACGCGAGAAAACATGGTATTATAATTCTCAACATATGTAATCTATTGGATGTTATTTTCTAAACATACACTACAAATGTTAAGAGTACATAGAGTATATCATATTTGTCACATCCAAATATGCAATGAAAACCTGATGGTCACAAAGCTGAGTCCATAAGCAATTAATAAAGTTTGAGGTTAAAAGCAATATTCGCATTTTAGCAAGAACATGGAAATTCGAACGAGGAAACGCTTTCCAGCTGACATCTGGTAAATGGCAAGTGAAAATTTTAAAAAATAACACGCGCGTCATGTCCGCCACGGTAACGCATTTGTAAATAAATTATAGTTTAGATATTCAGTCGTTTTCGGAAGACAATTTAGATTTTCAAGGATGTCTACTGAAACTCATCCTAATGCACAAATAATCTAAAATAACGTTTTCGTTTTACAGACTTTCAGTAGTTTCCAAAAAAAGCAAAGCACAAACATTATTATGTTTTTTTAATTAAAATTCTTATTATCTAGATGACATCTGCTTTGCTCGCAAATATGGTCAGACTGATCTTTTTTTTTTACGTTTACCAAATGTAATAAAATCACTCAGTGTATCTCTGTGTAGGACAAGCATCTTACAATCGAAATGATTTAAGTTTTTGTTACATGAAAATGTAAATAATAATAGAAGTCATCATTAAAATGAACGTCTTTAAAACAGATATATGTTTCATGTAGTGTCAAAGAATAAAAACATGGTTTAAGACTTATTTAGAGAGAAGATTTTATTTAGATGATATTGTTTTGCTCACAAATATGGTCAGACTGATCTTTTTATAACGTTTACAACGAATCCAAAATGTAATAAAATCAATTAGAATAGCTGTGTAAAACAAGCGTCTTACAACAAATAGAAGTGATTTAAGTTTTTGTTACCTGAAAATGGAAATAATAATAGAATTCATCATTAAAATGAACGTCTTTGAAACATATGTACGAGTATGTTTCATGTACAGCGTCGAATAATAAAAACATGATTTGCTTCATGCGTACCTTCACTGGTTATTTGACAAAATACCTTAGAATGATATTGACAAATTAGTATATGCTGAGTTCCTAAATCCAGATTAAGATCCTATACTGTAAGATATTGGTAAAAGTCATATGATGCACGGTCTTTGCGGCACTATAAATGGCAATTCTCCTTGCCTTGTTTGTTTACAGAGCAGACAGTAACGAGCGCAAATGAATATCCATTGTATCGAAAAGTTTCAGTTTTAAAATAATTACAATGACATAAATACCATGCCACAAATACACATTCACATCTACACAAAAAGTATTATTGCCTGGTCAAAACTAATTAAATTCTGTTGTTTTGTGAAGTCTAATTTTATTATATGTTTTTAACTTGATGAGAAAGTAAGTTTTTATCAAACTTTTTTCCATAAGCTGACTTGGACTTGAAGACTTGGCTCAAAAATTTCGAGCATTCCACAAGCATAGCGAAAGGATTCCATTATAGACAATTAAGAAATCAACAATATTAACACTGTGAGAAGTGACCATTGGATAGAGTCAAAATCTTAAAATCTTAGCAATAACGTTGACTTTAAATATCCTATCCTACTGTAGATTATTCATTCTTGTACAATATGGGAAAAAGTTCTATATGAATTCAGTGTTTTTCAAATAGCCATTCTAGAAAACTATTGCTGGTTTCCTATAACCTTTTGCAAAAAAGTGAAGTTTGGGATCACGTATGTTTAATCTTAAAAGTAAGCAAAAGTACAACCCAACCACATAGTTTCGATTAAATTTGAAAACCTGTTACTAAGATATTCAGTGATTTCATGAGGCAGAACAAAATTTTTGCTATTGAAAAATATTTGTAGTCGACAAGCATTTCACTTCCTTCATATCAATTGTAGACCAAATTTTAGTGTTACTTGAAACTTTCAAATTTCTTCATAATATAAAGAAAATTTTAAATATCTTCAAGTATGTATAGTTTAAATGAAACTATTTAATCTGATTAATCGCGTCTATTTAGAAAACATACATTTTTGGAAACTCGAGGTTTTTTTTGGTGTACACAAAAATAGATTGTGACTGTGTTATCATACATCGGCCAAACAAAGAAAAATCGGTGTTAGGGTGAAGGAACACATCTCCGATATCAAGAATGGGCATGTATCGAAGTCAGCTGTACGTGAGCACACTGTGGATAAGCCCAGCCATTACATAAGATTTGATAAGCCCCAAATCCTCGCTAACGAAAATAAATATATTGAATGATCCACGAGGCTATTGAAATACAAAAACATCCTAATTTCAATAGAGAGGACGGTTGGATACTTTCTACCACCTGGGACCCACTTGGAGTCACAACCCACCATATCAGAGGGCAAGGTCATTATGCAGGAATCCAGGACGGTACGGCAAGGTAATTAAGAAATCGTTGGCGTGCTTTAAAATAATAATTATGTCAACTGACAGATGAATGCCACGTCAGTCTACCCGTGACCACGTACTACTGCAAAGTGTTTGAAACGTTGGGTTTCTAAAACTTTATAATACTTCACGCGATATTATATTATGCGATTAATTCGGTTAACCTTTAATTGTTTGCCATACATTAATGTTTTTGAAACACGATATTTTTTTATAATTTTACAAGATACACTTTAATGTTTTAATTGTTTTATTTCTATTCAAATGTGTTTATTGTTATTGTTATATGTTTTTGGCATATATAGTTTTATATTTTAGTAGCATAAATATTATATACCGTAAATTTATCTTAGTTTTTAGAATAAAATGGACACGAATGATCGACCAAGCAAGCACGTCACGAACAAAACGCTAGCATACAGTTTCTAAAACTCTACCGGAAAAAAAACCTTGAGCTTAGAAGACAACGCAGATAAGAAGAAATCACTGCTTTTCTTATGGCCTTTTTGTTAAGACGACATTTTTGAATATTTGATATCTAAAGAAAAAAATCTTCAAGCCCATTAAAGTGACGATGAGAATGAAGAGTTATTATCAGGTGAAGACGAAAGTGCCGTAGGTAATGAACAAAGTAGGAGTAGTTCAGATGATAATACTCCACTGGCAAATCTCAGCAAAAAAATATATATTATTACGGTAAAAACCTTTTGAAATGGTCTACAAATTCGCCATCTAGTAAATCGACTCGACACCACAACACAATATAATAACTGTCACAAGTATCAAAAGTTGATGAAAAGGATGTATTTGTTATCTGGAGCAAAATTTTTGATGATGATATGCGACAGAATATTATAATGTGGACTAATAAGAAAATTGCTCAAATGAGAATTAAGATTTTTAAGATTTAGATATTATAGAATTGAATGCATTTCTGGGCATAATGTACTACTCTACAATTTTGAAATCCACCCATGAAAGTTCTCAAGATATGTTTTCCACGGATGGTACAGGCTGTGAAATGTTTAGACGTGTTATGTCTGAAACAAGATTCCTAATTTTGCTTTTTTGCCTGCGATTCGATAATTCTTTAGATCGGTCAGATGGTTAAAGACAGATAAATTGGCAGCAATTTCATTCCTTTTTTATCGGTTTGTTCAAAACTCTAATAAATTGTATCGACCTGGTGAATCTGTTACAGTCAATGAGATGCTAATAAAATTCCGCGGTAGAAGTCACTTGATCTCATATATGTCTAAGAAACCAGGCAAATATGGACTAATAATAAGAGCATTGTGAGATTCTAAATCTTATTATTTCTATTATGGTTATATTTACAGCGAAATAGGTTGCATGGTATTGGGCTAACTGCTTCAGTTGTGTAGTGAAGGAAATAAAATTTCCTTACCAACTCAGTGTGTTCTTCGCCTGACAAAGACACTTCAACGAAGTCAAGGAAGGAAGTAAGAATCGCAATATTACCGCCGACAATTGGTTTTCTTCAGTAGAACTCTCTCGAAACGAAAGTTGACTTATGTGGGAACTATGAAGAAAAACAAGAGAGAGATTCCGAACGAATTTCAACCTCATAGGAATCGAGAAGTACAATCCACATTGTTTGGCTTTACGAAAGATAAAACATTATGCTCTTTTGTACCAACACAGAGCAAATCCGTTGTTTTGATATCTTCAATGCGTCGCGATGACACTGTCAACAATGACACTCGTAAACCTGAAATTATAGAATATTATATTATTCAACAAAAGGGGGAGTCGACGAGACTGATAAAAAATGTTACATTTACTCGTGCAGCCGACGCACAAGAAGATGGCATATGGTGGTGTTTTATAGAGTTCTAGACCTATCGGGTGTTAATTAATGCCTTTATAGGGGAACTGCAGGCAAAACGGACCGTTTGTTTAATTCAGAGACTATTAGTGCCATCTGTTGTTGAGGTTCAAAAATAATAGGCTCGCCGTTCGCGCTTCCTTGGTCAGTGACGGTGAGCGTGTCATGCGTTGCAGCTGATTTTTATCGCAGTGAGTATTTTTTGTGGTATTTTGATGTAAATAGTGTCATTTTTGACTTGCCTGCACTTTTTTTTTTAATTGTTTCTAACATAACATATTACCATAGTCATTTACGTTGTTTTAGCTTTGCTTAACTGCCGAAAGAGTGAAATTTAGTTGCATACTTAACTTCAAAATTTCTCATGGATTTAAAATTACGAAAAAGGCAAAACGGTCCGGGCAAAACGGACCACTGGTCAGTTTGCCATGCCGTTTGCCGTTTGTCATACACATTGCAGATTACATAAACATATGTTTAACGTTTATTTCTTATTTCAGACGGTTCATAATTACAAGAGAAAGACCAGCCGACAGTCATGGGACGAGGAAAATATGAAACAGGCAATCCAAAAAGTTAAAAATAAAGAAATGGGTTTAAGAAAAGCCTCTGAAACCTACGGTGGTCCAAAAACCACTTTAAAACATCGATTTGATACACACAAAGAAACAGATGATTTATACTCAGCTGTTGAGAAGATGCTAGGTCGTTTTGATCAAGTGTGTGATCAAGTTTTTAGTAAAGAACAAGAACGAGAATGGCTTAACTTCAAAAGATTTAAAGAAACTTGCATACGATCTTGCAGCGAAAAATAATTTGTCACACAATTTTGACCACGACACAAAAATGGCAGGCAGATACTGGCTTAAAAACTTTTTAAAGCGTAATCAAGATCTCAGTTTCCGCTAACCTGAAGCAACTTCAGCAGCTAGGGCTGCAGGCTTTAATTCAGTTGCAGTTAATAACTTCTTTGACTTGCTCACTGACTTGATTATAAAATACAAACTAACCCCGGATAAAATATTCAATGTTGATGAGACTGGGATCACTACGGTGCCAAAGAGTTTGCCTCGCATTGTTGGAACCAAAGGCAGAAAGCAAGTGGGACTATTGACATCTGCAGAACGTGGGCAGCTAGTTACTACTACTACTCTCTTATTTTGTATGGGAGCTGATGGATCATTTATGCCACCAATGTTTATTTTTCCCCGAAAACGAATGAAGGAGGAGTTGATGAGGAATGCGCCGCAAGGTTCTTGGGCCATTTGTCACGAAAGTGGCTGGATACAAAAAGATATTTTCACAGCATGGTTTATTTTAAAAAATTATCCAGTTTTCAAAAGCATCGCCTGACAATCCAGTTCTGCTCTTACTTGATGGGCATGCAACTCACGTAAAAAATCTAGATGTTGTCGATTTGGGTCGAGAGCACGGAGTTCATATCCTGTCATTTCCACCATATTGCACACACCGTCTTCAGCCTTCAGCCTTCAGCCGGGATTTATAAAACCATTATCTACTTACTACACAGAAGCCGCTAACCACTGGCTGAGAATGAATGGAGGTAAAGTTTTATATATTATATATATAATTTATATATAAATTGAGTTATAACTCAATTTCAAATTGCCGAGTTGGTCAACCAAGGTTTTATGAAAACAGCGACGCTCTCAACCGCTTTTAATTCATTTAAAATTATGGCATCTGGCCCTTAAATCGCAACCGCTTTACTGAAGCAGATTTTCTGGCAGCGTCGACCACTGAAATTGAACTAAACGCTAACGTTTGTGACGACGAAGACGTACTGGTCGTCAATCAGCCGTCAACTTCACTGGCTTCTCAGCTTCCGGCACCAAATTTGCAATCATCGACAAATGACATATCTCAGCTTTCTTCTTCAAGGATTGACAAATCTTTGACACTCAATCTGCGTAGCAACATATCCGAGCCAACTAACTCCGGAGCTGCACAATCTACTATATCATATCAGTTAGAACTGACACATAACACACCATAGTCACCTACTTTACTTGAAAGTGCATCTCGACCATCTGTTTCAGATCATCCAAATCCGGAGGAACAGATTACAAGCGATTTATATTGTTCGCAAATTTACCAGCCATCAACATCCCAGTTAAAAAATCCTTCAGAAAACCATGAATTAATCCAATCACTTGCTAACGATGAGTCACAGCAAGACATTGGAGACACTGGTGATACTGATGTACAAGTTATGTCACCAACGCCGTTGTTATCAGCAGTTTATGACAAACGTGCAAAAGCGCCAAACGTAGCGTCAACTGATGAAGACAATGTGCCTGATGCTGATAGTCAAATTTTGAATGCTGCTGGATCCTCTAAAAGCGATAAAGAGAAGAAAGGTTTTTTTTATTAGTCCAAAAATTATTATGCCATTTCCAAAAACTACGATAACGAAAAGAAAAAATGTAAGACGTGGCAAAACTGCTGCGATAACTTCGTCACCGTATCGCAAGGCACTTGAAGAAAAATCTAATGCTTCTATAACGAATAAAGTGAAAAAGAATCTTAACTTAGAAATTAAAACTAAAAAGAATACAACAAAAGGAAATGCTCAGAAATCAGGAACAAAAAGGATAAACACCAAGAAGAGAAACAGAAAAGATTCTACGTCTCACGAAGAAAATGAAGATACAGAATGTTTCTATTGTTCCCATCTATATTCTGAATCCAATATTTGTGGTTTCTGGGCTCATTGCAGTTGTGCGGGTGTCGATGATGACGATGCAGAGACAAAATTTGTATGCGAAAACTTTTCTGCGGATTAAGTTCCTATTATTTTCTCCTTTTCATGTATTAGGTCCATTTTGCCCTTACGTGTAGTCCATTTTGCCCGCTCATGTGGGCAAAATGGACCAAATGAAGATTTGGAAATCATCCAATATCTTCAGAATTTGTGATTTGATTCAAAGTCTGTATAAGAAATATTGAAGACTGATTAATAATAAGTGATTCTTTATAAAAATATCCTAAATAAAGCTATAATTCTTTGTTTAAGACAGATTTTTTCTTAAGTGTCCCATCTTACCTGCAGTTCCCTTACTTTATAATCAACATGAAGCCAAAGTATTAGAACGAGATTTTATAAAGAAACTAGCACGTAGCCTTGTACTTCTTCAAATGAAAAGACGTGTTATCAACACTAAACTTACCAAAGAATTGAGGATGACTTTGACCCGCGTTTTAGGCTCTAATCTGCTATCGACTGACCATGAAACTGAAACACTGGTTCCAGGATCTCAAAAAACGTGTAAAATTTGCCCTCCAAAGCTTCATAGAAAAACAACACATATTTGTGTTAGCTGTAATCGTCCTGTTTACCTACAATGTTCAAAGCCATTGTGCACCGATTGCCA
The DNA here is from genome assembly GCA_021202915.1 of Heliconius himera. Lineage (NCBI taxonomy): Eukaryota > Metazoa > Arthropoda > Insecta > Lepidoptera > Nymphalidae > Heliconius > Heliconius himera. The sequence goes on from JAJHJA010000490.1 coordinate 471,169, forward strand.
ATAATAAATCATATTTTTTTTTTTACTATATAAGAGATTTTTTTTTAATTTTTAGTATTTATATTTTGTTAAAAAAATATTTATTTTATTATCTCTCCTTTTTTAATAGTATTTATTTCTTAAAAGTCCTGCCATGTCGCCAAAGACTCAAATTGTAACTTATACTTCCTTAAATCGTTATTTATATTGATTTTGTTTGATTTAAGCCTATTCATGTAAGCTAAGACCAAAATTGTGTTCTTCCTTAAAAAACAAAGTCTGTATAATCAATAAACACAGGGGCCTCACAGATCCCACGTCCATATTAGTGTAATAAAATTACAACGATTTACTTTTTTAACACTAAACCTACCAGTAGCGGTCAAATTGACCGTTTTCAAACTTTAGATCCAATTTATACATTTTTTAATGTTATAATATTGTTATCAAACTATATGACAATTCTTAGAATATACATATAATATTTTCTTCACTCTTTACTTTAAGTTATTTTTTTCTTTTTCCAAAAAAAAAGTTGTTATGTGACCTACCTACCGCGGTCGGTCAATATGACCGGCGGGAAAAACTGTTATTAAGTTATTTCCAAATAATTAATTTTACGGTTATCTCAAAGTCGCTTATAGTTGAAAAGAGTAGATAACAATAGTATTGATTACAGTCTCAAGTAGTGCACTTCTAAAAAGGCTTTTATGCACTTTTTTTACCAATATTTATTTGAAGAAGAGAAGGTAAAGTATCTGTTGTAGATATTTACCCTAAAAATGTCAAAGCATTTGAAAATTACAAATTACCTAAAAAATATAACGGACATAGAAGAAGAATTTTCAGAAAATGATGAACAAGAAACTTTTGTAATGGAAAAAAACATGGAAATAGACCAAGAACTATTTTCTAGTGAATTAGAATCAGAAAACGATAGTGAAGAGGAGAATATTATAAATAAGCGTTCAGGGCAGAAAAAAAAGAGGGTTTTATTGTCATCCGAAAGTGAAATAGATTTAGAGGATCAACGCATCGAAACTGCTGCTGATGGAACAGTCTGGGAAGAAATAGACGGAAGACCGAATCTTGGCCGGTTACCAGTGCATAAATGTTTTAGGGATATGTCAGGACCAACAGGATACGCTAAACGACATATAATGAAAGGACAAATGAAGACGGCATTTAGTCTTATCATTGATCAGCACATAACACGTCATATTATAAAATGTACAGAAGAAGAAGCATTTAGGGTGTTGGGGACTAAATGGGAGCTAAATGCTACAAAATTAGACGCATTTATTTCCTTATTATATGCTCGCGGCGCATATGAGGCGAGAAATTTGGATATCTCATATTTGTGGAATAAAAATTGGGGACCCGCTTTTTTTTCAAAAACAATGAGTCGAAACGACTTTACGGAGATTATGAAGTACATACGATTTGATAAGAAGAGCGAAAGAAGCCAGCGTTTACAAACTGATAAATTTTCTATGATATCTACAATATGGGATCGATTTATTGAAAATTCACAAAATTGTTATAAACCTGGTGCATATATTGCTGTAGATGAGCAGTTGTTCCCGTCGAAGACTAGGTGTAGATTTACACAATATATGCCAAACAAACCAGACAAATTTGGAATAAAGTTCTGGTTGGCGTGTGACGTCAACAGTAAATATATAATAAATGGGTTTCCCTATTTGGGAAAGGACGAAAGGAGAGATTGTTCAATTCCACTTGGGGAGTTCGTTGTTCTAAAGCTGATGGATCCTTTCACGGGATGCGGAAGGACTGTAACAACAGATAATTTTTTTACGAGTGTTTCATTAGCCAAGAAATTACTTGCAAGAAAAACTACAATTGTTGGAACAATTCGTGGAAACAAAAGAGAGTTACCAAAGTTAGCCAAAGAAAAAAAAGATAAAATGGTTAGATTTTCAAGCAAATTCTATAAATCAAATTATATTACTCTTACAGTGTATAAAAGTAAGCCGAAAAAAAAAGTGCTTGTCCTAAGTTCCAAACATAACTCAATAGAAATAGAAAAAAGCAGCAAATGCATACCGGAAACTATTAGATTTTATAATAGTACAAAATTTGGTGTAGATGTGGCAGACCAGATGGCAAGGAAATACAGCGTGAAGTCGAAAAGTTGTAGGTGGCCACTTCAGGTATTTTTCAACATTTTGGACCTAGCTGGAATAAATGCTTGGATTTTGTATAAAGAAACGACGGGTGAAAATATTTCCAGGCAGGAATTTTTGTTCCAGTTAGCTTCAGAACTTGGAGATGCATATACAAAATCTAAAGAAAAACAGCTTTTACCAACACCGTCCACAAGTACAGATTTGTGCGTACGAAAAACTTGTCAAATAAAATTTTGTAAAGGTTATAAAACAACAAAAATCTGTTCGAAATGCGAAAAATATGTTTGCGGCAAGTGCACATTTCAGACTAAACTAATTTGTAAGCAATGCGAGGGAGCCAAATAAAGTATATTATGTATGCATAACATTCTGTATAAAATTTTAATTGTATTTGTTTTTTTTATAAAGAATTTAAAAATTATATAAAATAAAATGGATAAAACTTTGTGAAAATTCTTTATTTTATACACATTTAGCAACAAATCAACCATTATCTGCATTGAATAATGAAATAAATGAAACTTTTTAATTATAGGTCAATTTGACCGCACGCGGTAGGAATAGATATACAAGAATTGTAGGTAGGTTTAGTGTTAAAGAAAATCGCTTCATATGGAGTGCAGAGTTTATATCAAAACATTTCTTGCAATAGCATTTTCATTAAACTGGCCTAAAACTAAAGAATAATCTAATAAAACGCGTTCAATGATTATTAGTTTATATAAAAGGATTTTGAAATTGCTGCAATATTAAAATATCTCGAAGTAGACTACAAACAGTAGAGTTATAACGTGAAAAAATACTTACACTAACGGTTATGCTAATAAAAAACGCATCAGGCGACGCAAGAGAACTAAAGTAAAATCATGGAGGGCGAGGATACGGCGAGAGAATCGGGTTCCGAGGTCTAAAGAGGCGTAAGGCCTGACAAGCTCGCCATTCGTAGTAGTAAAAAGCCACTCGGTTAAGTTAGAGTTGTAGAATAGCGGCCCCCTACGCACTCTTGGCGATCGCGATTCACATGGCTCCTGCACCTACTACAGCCAGAATAAAGATGACGCTGTAAAAAGACTGATCCAAAATCCGATCTTATCCTGAGGTAGCGACAAAAGTATTGTGGAGTACAACCTAAAAATGGCCATGAAAGACCAAAGCAGTGATGTCCTCCACCATAGCGATACTATCTTCATCTTATTTCTCCCTATGAGACTAGGATTAATTTATTATATTAACATGTATATTTAAAAATAAAATAAGGAATAATTTTAAAGTGTTATTCCACACTTAAAAAAATATATTTTTTTAGAAAATGTATACGGGATTTGAACCCGGGCCTCTTGGAAACCGTCCAAGCTCGGACAGCTCTGACAGTTAAGCCATACGTTCTCGTCAAGTTACCTCGAAATTATACTATAACTTATTATATACGTTGTTAGCATCTCTGTAGGGAGATTTTTACAAATTTCCACCAGCCAAAGATAATTATTAAGAAATAGCATTTGGCAATAGACAATGGTATTTATTAAATATTTTTCACATATAGGAAAAAAAAATACTTCTTTAGAATTTCAACGTGAGTTTGTTTTCTATATGAGATCCCGTCGCAGGTTCTCTCTCGAATACTACGACGACTTGCAGGTCACTATCGAATTCAGAATGCCATGACATCCTGAATTCTAATGTCTTCTTCTGTAAGATAGATTGAAGATACTTAACTGCTTTCTTCTTTGACCCGGTTTCACACTGGTCTCATTATGTGCGATGGCTGTCTCGCAGGAGATCATAATAATCGAATCGGAAAAGGAATGATCCATCACTATCTATTATGTTTATCAAAACAAATCTAACCTTCCTACAATTATACATAATTATAACGATGTTAACTCCACTGTATTGTGTGCTAACGCTTGATTATACCTTTAAACAGTTTTACATGTTTCCATATACTTATTACTATTTACTTTATCTTTATACACATTTACAAATTATATTTTTAATTTAACATTTTTTAATTAATAATATAAAAATAATCTTCTATATATATAAAAGGACTTGTGCTGACTGACTTAGGTAAGATGCACGCAGAACCGTAACCGCTGATGGTAGAAACGTGAAATTTGGGCAGATGTTTATTTTCATAATCTGGACATCCACTAAGAAAGGATTTTGAAAAATTCTAACCCTAAAGGGATGAAATAGCGGTTGAAAGTTTGTATGGATTTTTTTTAAATCGGCACCGATTTTTATTAAATTTGAAATTCAGACTCTCAAAAACATTTCATTGAATACGTATTTCATGGTTTTTTAGAATTCACCCCCTAAGGGTGCAAATAAGGGGTTGAAAGTTTGTATGGAAAAATCTTTAAATCACCACCGATTTTTATAAAAAAATTAATTCAGACTGTTAAAAATATTGACCCCTAAGGGTGCAAATAAGCGGGCGAAGCCGCGCGCGCCCACTAGTAATTAATAGAAAAAAAGGAAAAAAATATTAAACGCAACAAAAATAATAATCAAAAACTAGCTTTATTCAACAGATAGTAAAAAATGAAAACAAAAAAAGGGGCTCAATATCCTAAAAATCAGACAATTCTATACTTATATATCTTTAAAAATAACATTAAGACCAACACCAACAATCTTTAATTCAGAAATTATTTTATCTTATTTCAAAGGCATTGGGTTCAAATTTCGATTCATACCAATATTTCGTTATGATTTTTATATAAAATATATATATATATATATATACTGGAATATATTTTTTTTAACAAAGTGAAATCAACCAAAAATATATAATATAAAGAAAAAGATATCAGACTGTGCAATCTATAATGGTAGGCACCAAACAAGCTGATCGATTGTAAAGTTTCTTATGTAATGTAGAGCATTTATCTTCAATATATTTTCGGAGAAATTATGAAATATCCAAAAAAATTAGGCCTTCTTCAATTATAGGCAGAGAGAAGTGGCTTATATCTTTGTTCTTCATTCTACCTAAGAAGAGATTGGTGAATAACCTTTGAAGCAAGTCACGACACAAGTATTTATTAAGATATTCAATGTGCTTGTGAAAAATAGCACTAATAAAAAATTGTAAAAGTAGAAAAGTAGCATTAAAATCCTTAGGATATCAAGAAAAAATTAAATGTATTACAGAACATTTCCTTCTAACCATATCCCCTAGGATAAACAGTTATTCAGGGGTTAAGCAGGGAATCATTCTGTGTAGAAAAAACTAAGGGGGAAAAACTAAAACAATATATTTTTTTAGGTAAACAGAGAAAACCCTTATTTACCACTTACAGTAATAACAAGTGGCGGAACCTAACGCCGCACTTCTTCTTAACCTGCTTCCAAAGGATACAAAAGGTAACAATTATTTATTAAGATATTCAATGGTGCTTGTGATAGATTATAGGAAAAAATCTCTAAAACCTATGAAATATAAAAAGTTCAAATAGAACCAAGAAAATTTAATAAACCTGGTGTCTAAAATGCCAAGTCACTTGACCAGTGACAAATGGCAGACTGACCAACTGGAGAATCAAATCTACATCCTCTAAAATTACAATATACATCGAATATGATGAAAATCTTATATAAATACACTATTAAAATGTGTATAAAGACAAAATAGCAATATTAAGTGTTTATTATTAAGGAGTAAAAAATGCAAAAATTACGAATTAAGACACTGTAAAAAATGCATCTTTTCCCGAAATTTACGGCAATTCATTTATTTTCAAACGTGAATTAAAAATTTCTGCAAGACTTCAATATAACCACCACCTTATATCCAATTATCTGTCAAAATGAAACTATCAAAGACATTAAAATCTAATAAATACAAGGATATATTTTGTAATAACTACTGAAATGTAATTCGTAAAACGTGTAGTAAAGAATTTTGAAGTGAAGATTAATGGAAGAAACACTAAAAAAGTTTTAATATTAATATATAGCAAAGTCCTCGAAAGAACTGAGCTATATGCTATATTTAACAATATATTTCATAATATAATTGTTATCGATTTATATTGACGTGACAAATATTGCTATCTGTATAGAGAAGTGTTCAACATTAAATATAGTAACGTAACACAAAACAAGCACAAGACGTGTAAAAATATGAAACTTTGAACATTTGAATAGTTTCAAAATGTTCAGAAAGAAAACTTCACCACACTTCTTCTTAGTGCACTATGTTAGGTCACTACAAATAGGGTGTTTCGGTGTACACCGTTTAAGTTAGGTTGGTATTAATGCCCTTATGTGTGTCCCATTCCTAAGTGTGTTTAATCTACATTACAAGACTTCTAATACAACAACAAAAAGGTAACTTTTTCAGAGAATATCTCTATTCTCCACTTAAAGTAAAAACAAGAGCCGTCCTAACCTGACGCCGCTCTTTCTCTTTAACTCTCCTCCAAAAGATAAAATAGGTCATAATAATTTATGGACCATAATGTCTTAATAGTCTTTAATAAAATGCTAAAATAAAGTAAAACATTTACTTTATTTTAAAAAAACTATCTTGCATGAAATTTGAACCCACGACCAATGCGTTTAAAAGCACTTACACTACAACCAGCTATGTTAAGTATTTTAAAAAATAAAGCTAAACAACGCGGGATACAACGGGAAGCTAAAGCTTCCCGTTGTATCCCGCAGTATAAAGCAGGGAAGACAAATGAACCCAGTATTAAGACACTCCGTTCTCGACGCACCACCTAGTAGTGGCGAAATTCAACGTAGCACTCTCTTGAACCCACAACCGTCTCGTTTACAGTCAGACACTATCCTAGGACGGCCTCCTAACTACAGTACGATTGACGAGTCGTGACCGCGCTGAAGTTGGTCTTTCTGAGCATTTACGTATTATTTATTCTCTTACTCGGCAAGAAAATAATCAAAAGTAAAAAACACTCTAAAATGTAATCTGTGCATCCATAGTAATGACTGCACGGCAAAAGCCAATGCACAATAAAGTAAGGTGGACCGTGGTGCATTTAGCATTACATGGAGTCACTATACCACTATACAGCATAATGAGTTCGAGTAATGCCTGGGACTTGAGAACCAAGTGAAGATTTATAAGACATAATAGTGGGAGTAGTGTCTTAACACTACGTTCTCTCTGCCTACCCTCCTATATACAAAGGATGAAGTTACATAAGATATAAATTGGGAAAAGTATTTTTTTATATAAAGCCTTACCCCTCAAGTGGAATTTGAAGCGACACATAGACATTTGGTCTAGCAATCAATAAAGTCAACATTACACAAAAGTAAACAATTTCTTAACTAATATAAACATTTTAACTTATACTTATATAATAACTAAAAAACATCTTTTTTTATTTTACCTATAAGATAAAAAAATAAATCAAACTTTTCTAACATTCATACATTTATACAGGGTGGAAGAGGCAGCGCTCCATTTACGGAAACACCATATAGGGTAAAATATTTCAATTAATATTTTAAAGAAATTAATCAAGATGCATCAACAGTTTGGACGTAGGATTTTTTTTTCATTTCACGATTTTTATCCATACCTGTATTTCGTGTGACGCGATTACGTATAGATCCCAATAACATAAACACTTACTACTACAAAAATACTACTAAAGGTTAAACAACTTTGAATTTTATCGCCAATACCTACGACTCGATTTCGGAATGAGCCGTGTGCGGCGGTGTTCCTTTGATAGGTTTATATGTGCGTGCGTCGTTCTTACAAATGGCGTTTTATTTTAAAATGACAATTTTATTATTTATTTTGTTTGAAAAAATAACTTTTTCATTTTTGGAAATATATTTTTTTCTGATTTCTATTAGGCTTTTATAGAGTAGTTAAAACTGTGGTTCCATTTAATGTGGTGCTTACACTTCCACCCTGTAGATAGAAATAACTGCAAAAATGTTGTAATTATTGTGAAAATTAAATCTCCTTTTTGGCAAAATATGATATTTGTAATGAAGCAGTGTCCTCTGAAATAATCTAATTTTGTTTTTTCTTTATTTTCCTTTACCCGCGCGGCGCTGAGTATGATATGCGGGAAAGAAAAAACGTAAACTTATTTTTAGGTAGAGGGAACCTAGTGTAAGACATTGCGGTTTCCACCTTCCGCTTTAATTCGAAACAATGTGTTTTCCAGAGCAGAGAAATGCTAATAATACATTGCCCCGAGTGGTAGTAGAACCCACAATCATTATGTTAACAGTCAAACTCAGTCTGACTGTGATGCAATGGCTTCTAATAAAATATTTTAGTACAAATAATTTTACATTACATATTACCATTTGTTTTTTTGTCTTGCCTTTTTCCATAAAAAAAAAATACCATTTATACAATATATATACAAATTATAGATACAAAACAAAATACATACAATTTTCATGAAAGCTTAGGGGAATGGAAAATTACAAAAATATGTTTCAAACATATCACTAAATATTACGCAAAAAGTCAAAAGTCAATATCAAAATGAATAAAATAATATGTCAAAGTCGTCACACTTAATACAAATCAATATACAAAGCAATCTTAATTTTGACATTGTTACTTATGACGACGTAAAAATACGTTGCATTTATTATGAAAATAACACACTAGAAAAGTACAATCACTATGACATGACATCATATCACTTTCTTTTGATCAGTCACGTCACGACATCAAATTTCAGGACACGCTATGACTCACTTCAACGCGTCAATCAGTCCCGGCGCGTCAGCTTCATACATTCCGAAGCCTATTTCGTGACAATTAATCACTTTTAGTGTTCCGCGGCCCTCGTCGTCCATTTTCATGTAGGTCAGTGCTTTTGTTAGTATATCAGTTGATGGGTTTTGAGGAAAACCTGTGAAAATGATGGTTTTATTAATTACTTGTTCTACTAGTAGTACGCCGAATGACTGTAGGCACGACGGTTACGGGTTCGATTAATAGTCGGTGGAATGAATTATTATCATCTACTCGTTCTCTCATAAATAGAGAAAGCGCGGCGGTGTTGACCATACCAGAATTCAACTACAATAATCTTGTTATAGTTAAATAGTTAAGTGGTCAAATTTTAACATGAAAATAATAGTAACACATCACTTACCTCTAATATTAACATGCAGCGACAATGCCGGTAAATCCTTAATAAATTCCGGTAGCATTTTTCTTACGTCCGTAACTGATACAGTCTCCAAATTGCCATAGTCTATATAGCAGAGTCGAACCTGCGACCCACCAGGTCCACCCACTTGGTCGCAGAGTACCGCACGGAACCATTGAGGATCTGGAAACAAAATAATGCTTTAAAAAACCGACTTCTTCGATTGCAACCGGATCCAATAATCAGAACCTAACCGAACTCAGCTAGTTTGGACACGTCGAACGAATGAATGACGAAAGACTAGCAAAAACGATTTATGGTGGAAAAGTGAGCGGTAAGAGAAGTAGGGGGAGGCCTGGGTTGACCTTCGAAAATAATATCGAAGATACTGGAGGAAGGTCACGTAAAAAGCATGAGGACCCCCCATGCCTGTATCAACCTCTTAATACATGCCCATGTATGAAGAGGTTGATACAGGCATGGACGAAACGAAAGAGGTATGCAGAGACCATGGCGTTTGGCGCTCCGGTCTCTCTGACTACCGCGCCAGGGATACAGCGTGAAACTAGAGTGCACAAGACTAGGCTATTTTACTTCAAATACTTACATGGTGGGCATAACGCTATACATAATTCTTCATGCGCAGGCAGATAGGGTTCTTTACCAAGTTCACTTTGACAATACTCAGCCATCTGTGAAGGAAATTAAAATTATATATAAATATTGTTAACAAACTCGTGAAAAAGAGTAAAACCAATGGAATTGTGTCAATCGGGGACAGTTGCTTGTAGGCAACAGCCCTTATATTAACTTATTGCAATTACGTCGAATCTCTTTCCAAATAATTTAGTAACATATGGACAATGTGTCTTTATTTTGTTTTTAAAACACGGTAACCGCTTCCGATTTCTTACAATATATTAATTATATAAAAACACTTATTGTATATAAAGAAACACTGTTGTAAATGCTATACAAATAGCTTTATAAAATAAACAAACAACTAGAATATACTTGATAATAGCTACTCAAATAGCTGAACATATTTTCTTGAATGGTTAAGAACATTCTCGAAGATTAAAAATAATTAACTAAACATAGTTTGAAGAAGTTCCTCCTCTTCACTTCTGACCATAAATTCTACTAGCTCCGTTACAAAAAAAATTGATTAACTCTTTTCTACATATTCAAACACTCATTCACATATTCACTACCACTCACTACCGTTCATCTATCTATATATATAAAAGGACTTGTGCTGACTGACTGAGGTAAGACGCACGCAGAGCCGTAACCGCTGATGGTAGAAACGTGACATTTGGGCAGATGTTTATTTTCATATTCTGGACATCCACTAAGAAGGGATTTGAAAAATTTTAACCCTAAAGGGATGAAATTGGGGTTGAAAGTTTGTATGGAAAATTTTTTTTATCTGTACCGATTTTTATAAAATTTGAAATTCAGACTCTTAAAAATATTTCATTGAACACGTGTTTCATGGTTTTTAAGAATTCACCCCCTAATGGGTTCAAATAAGGGGTTGAAAGTTTATATGGAAAAATCTTTAAATTGCCATCGATTTTTATAAAAATTTAAATTCAGACTGTTAAAAATATTTTATTGAACACGTGTATCGTGTTTTTTTTAGAATTCACTCCTAATAAGCGGGCGAAGCCGCGCGCGCCCTCTAGTCTATCTATATATATAAAAGGACATGTACCTGACTGACTGAGGTAAGACGCACGCACAGCCGTAACCACTGTGCGTAGAAACGTGAAATTTCGACAGATGTTTATTTTCATATTCTGGACATCCACTAAGAAGTGATTTTGAAAAATTTTAAACATAAAGGGATGAAATAGGGGTTGAAAGTTTGTATGGATTTTTTTTTAAATCGGTACAGATTTTTATAAAAACTGATAAAAATATTTTATTGAACATGTGTTTTGTGGTTTTTATAGAATTCATTCCTAAGGGTGCAAAGAAGCGGGCGAAGCTGCGCGCGCCCACTAGTTATTACATATGATCACTCTCTATCACTCACTAACCCTCTCACTTACGGTCTCTCTGTTACTATCACTCACTTACACTATCAGTTAGTGTCTGTAATTTATCTTCTAGGTGCATGCCGCTCGGTCGTGCGTTGACAGAGCCCGACGACAACGAAGCCAGGTCTATGAACACTTCCAATTCACACGTGGCCGACGGTATTTTTATGTAAGTGATGTCTGTTAGCATAAGTCTTGGTATTTCTGTTACGAAAAAATTAACAAATACTATAAAGTATAAACTTCGTGAGGCTACACACTGTGGTCTATTAGTTGCAGCACGTTCTAAGAATTAAATAAATGTTTACAAATAAATCTTTTTTATTGAGGCCAGTTCTGCCGTCATAAGGATAAAGGGCACAAATAACATTTTGTAAATATCGAGAAAAAGGGGTTTAAAGTATTTTTTGGTTTTGTTGAAAAAAAACGCCAATAAAATTGGTTTTTCGAATATGTGAAAATGTAAATACTTGCATTTATATAGTAAGTATAAGACCATGGTTTTGTAAAGTTCTATTTTTATTATGTATAATAAATAATTAGTTTTTTCTTTTCAACTTCACATAAAAAATAGAGTAAAATCAGAAATATTACGATTTAAAGGCATATACAGCCAAATGTGCCTTTTCTTCCTTCCTTCCTTTGTAAAATTTTTAACCAAATTTCCAAAGTGTTACAATAAAAAGACACTTTTATTCATTTATATCTTCTCTTTGTAACACTATTAGTAAAATTACATGTAAAATATTTTTCTATGAATACAAACTGGTAGTTGTAATAAAATCAAACCTTTATTTTAAAACATTTAGAGAAACAGTTCTTTTTTACCAGCTGCGTTATGACATTATTAGGTGAGTAAAAGTATGTCCAGCCATGTTTATTCCCAATAGGCATAAAACTTTGATTCAACAATAAGCCGCGGGCAAAAGCTTTAAACTCCTCCATTTGGAGTAGGTAACAAACAATGTTAATCTAAAGGTAAATAATATATTGAGTGCTCACTCACGACATTGACATTATATGATTTGATTTTAATTTCTGTTCCTATAAATATGGTGTAAAGTCGGATTCACAATCACTTTCATTGCTACTAATGTTATGTTTGCATTTTTTTACTTTTAAATTTTGTCTAACACTGAATCATCAGATTCAAAATATGTCCAAATTTCTTCATTTGATGCTTGTTGGGACAGATATTTGTTCGTTTTCAAACTTTCTGTTGCGTAAAGCAGCATCTACAAATCCTGCGCTCCGTGATGACGTATTGTAATAACTAACAAAGAGAATAGAATAATCACTAGCTAAGCTTTTTAGTATTTGTAAAAAAGTTCGTCTTTCATCATCCTGGACATTTATAGCTACGAAGTTATAATGCGACGTAAAAGAAAAGTACAAATAAACAAATGAAGTAATTACAATATAACTTAATAATATTAATTTAGCTAAAAGAGTTGTCTATACAGACATTTCCCGAAAAATGTACCACTATTAATTTGATATTTAAAAAATTTCAACCTAAAAATATGCAATACAACGCTTAAAAACACGGTTATAGCGACTAGTTTAAAAATTACTTTATAAAAAATTTGGGTTTTCATTTTTGCCATACCAAAACGTTTTTAGCAATAATTTTCTAATATTAAATAAAGAATACACTGACACATTAAATGAATATCGCCGTACAGTAAGAAACGATGATTAAAGTATAGAAATAAATTACAAAACAATCTTACCAGACGTCGAGCCGATAGGCATAACTGGCGTGATTCCCTGCATACTTCTTCCTTGTCACTTCATTTTAATTAAGTGTTTTTTAGTAGTAAAGACATAACTGACATCAATAATGTAAGGTATACGCCTTTTATACTAAACATACGTCAATTACGCCTTTTCAATAAAATATATTTAAAATATACAGATAAATAAAAGTAATATCTCACAATGTGCCCTTTTCCTGTACTAAAACTTGCAATAGGGTGCAGTTGTGCCCTTTGGGCTTATGATATCTCTGTTTATATTATTACTAAAAATAAACAAAAAATTAGGCAGATAAATCTTATTTTCCTGATGCCGAATATATATATAACTCAATTTCGTAGAAAATGTTAGTTGTGCCTTTTTTTCTTATGGCGGCAGAGTTGTGGTGCAGGGGCGCAAAGTGTGACTGTAAAATCGACTGGTTGCGGGTTCGATCCCCACTCGAGGAAATGAAATATTTATTTACATTTATATTTTCATTACTAGGCTCTGGTGTCGAGGTAAAGCGAAGCGTTGAGTTCCGCCACTGAACACGCAATGCCTCCAGAACTCGGCTGAAAGTGGGGAACGAAGTGTATTAACACTAGGTTCCCTCTGCCTACTCTGCTATGTGCAGGACACAGAGTAAAGTTGATTTTTTAATCATTATGTTAATATGTCATTCTAATATTAATATATGTTTAAATATATTGTGAAAATTAATGTTAATCCTAATAATAAATGTACTTTTGATTGTGCATATTTTGTGCATATTTCACTCTTTTTATAGTGCATATTTTGCAATTTTGATAGTTCATATAACCTGGTGTCTAGTCATCATGTTTAAATTCTCTCACTGTCCCAAAGTTAAACAACTAAATTACCTATTACATCTGCACCTTGTTGTTCCAATTTTTTCCATTCCGGAGTACTTAGTTCCAGAACCTTCTTATTGACAGATTCCTTGGTTTTTGCTATTTGTAAGTTTATTTCAGCACCAGATGGACATGACGATCCATTGGGTAAAGTCTGAGAAAAAAACAAACATGTTTATAATCTATACTAATTTAGCTTAATGAGTTTATCTCAGGAACTTTATAAATAAGATTCACGCAGTATCCCGCACACAGCAGGATAGAAAGAAGAATCTAGTGTTAAAACACCACATTCCCTACTTTCCGCTGAATTTTTTAAAGCATCGCGTGTTGAGTGGCGGAGCCCAACCCCATACTTTTGTCTTGGTGCCAAAGTAAAGAAATGAAAATATTAATAAATAATAATTTCTTCCCCCGAGGGGGGATCGAAGACACAACCGTCACGTTGCAATCACACCCTTATGACCGTGCACCACAATGGAAATACCGGTTCCAATGAAAAATATTTCTGTATTGGACATTCCACTTATCGAGGGAGGCTATAATATATTACCTTATTTTATATATTACATTACATAAATAGTTTCGATTTAACCCACTGTCTGGAATCTGTCATACAGAACTTAGTTTCTGCCTTACCTTGCCTGGCTTGACTTCCTGTAGCCGAAAGTAACACTAAGTTATATAATACCCTAGTTTTAACCTGGGACTTCGCCCCCATACCCAATTGGAAATAGCTCGTTTAGTGGAAAGTAACTGTATTCGCTGATACGGTGGATTAGAAAGAAACGATTAACTTGATGATGTGGACAGAGTATGTCCTTAATCAATAGAATGTGAATAAACAAAGAGTAAATCCCATTTGTAGAAGTAAACAAAATAATCTATACATATAAGAAAATTGTAAAGTTATACCAAAAATAGGATATTTTTGTTTATACATGAAATACATGAAAGACAAGACATCCTGTCTATTGTTAGGGGAAAGTTTTGGCATTCCACTTATTTTGGCACTTCTTTTAATATTTAGTGTAGGTATTTATTAAACTCGGTTCACAAATAAAAAAAGGATTTATCAATATAAAGTATTTGGTTCGACAAAATTGTTACAACACAACGACAAAATAAAAACGAGCTTCACACTGTAAAAACAGAAAAAATAAAAAAATCTAATACATACCAATATTAATTCAACATTCCTATCTCTCAAATTCTGCAAATAACTCATAGCTCCCTCTGACATAGTAGTTTTAGTTTTGTCTGTCTCTTTAAAGGCAGTGATGGCGGGTTCGTAGTATAATTTGGCGCTAGCAACAGGCGTGGGGCGCGAAATCAAAGGTGGCGGACACGCGTATATGGCGTCTTTGTTTTGTGTTTCTATGTTACCTGTGGAGTGAGTGTTATTATTTAATCTGTAAATTATTAATCGGTATAAAAGTTCTCCTGCCGATCTATTATTTAAACTGTATTGACAAATGAATGAAGAATCATTATTTAAAAATTAAAAAAATTAAATCAGCTTCACGCTGTATCCCGCACACAGCAGAGTAGGCAGAGGGAACTTAGTGTTAAGACACTCCATTCCCCACTTTCTGCCGAATTCTGGTGGCATTGCGTGTTGAGGGGCAGAATTCAATGCCGCGCTTAACCTCGACACCAGAGCGAAGAAATGGAAATATAAATTTAAGTAAATATTTCATCTCCTCGAGTGGGGATCGAACCCACAACCAGTCGATTTTGCAGTCACACCTCGTGCCGCTGCGTCACGACTGGAATCATTATTTCTTTTTATATTTTTTTAATATTACGGAGTGTCCTACCTTGCTATATGCGGAATAGACAGTGGAGTAGTATTATACTCACCGTATTCAATATACTCCAATTGATATCTATTCTGTGTATGATTAGTTCTTTTACATAACGCCCTGTACCAGAGGCCGTCTGTGAACTTCGCTATTACTGTTTGTCCTTTTTGTGGGTTTTCCTTTATTGGTGACGCTAAAAATATGAATAACATTAAAAACAATATTAACATTGTGCAATAAGATATATTACATAAACCAGAACAATAATTATTTCTTTAAAAGAATACATAAATTAATAAACTTTCTTTTCTACCCACCATCTTTACCATACAACAAGACATCCTCCTGTATAGTGTCGAACTCCTTACATGCGTCTAAGTTGGAAGGTCTTATGAACACTCTGTCTATCGACGTACAGTCTACTAAGTACACCTTAGTATTGTTCTTTATATCTGGTCTTTGGACTTCCGGTATAACTGAAATAAAAAAAAAACATTACAATATATATTTATGAACATGCTATATATAACTTGACTGATACATCAACACAATGGTTGTGGGTTCGATTCACATAAGAGAACTGAGAAATATAGTCACTCTGGTAATTATACAATGGGCGGGATTAAGTTATGTTTCCGTTTGTTTTAAGACAGTCGGTTCCACACACGCCGCTAAAATTTGGAGACGTTGAAAGACTCATTCTCGAGCTTTGTCTTGTTAGAGGAAATGTAAATAACTCATTTGTCCCGAGTGGGAATAGATCCCACAACCGTCACATTAATGGATACTGTGCCTTCATTTTCTTTTATACAACTTGCATCTTACCAGGACTATCAATCCCTTCAATCTTGGGTTTCCACCGTGATACTTCCCCATCATCGAGAATCGAACCCGTATCCATGTTCTCTATTGATACTGTACATGTATCCGACAACTTTGATTTGATTGTACATTTTAGGTTATTACCGACCTGCCAAAAAAATTTAGAAATATTAATGTTATAATCTTTAGAAATATTAATATTATAGTCTTTTCTTGTATTTGTATTAAAGTCAAAGGGCACAAGCGTGCGACCTTAAACGTAATAGGTTATGAATTTGATTCCCACTCGATGAAATAAAATATTCTAATATATAATAAAAGAATGATAAGTTATTAGTGTGCGGGATACAGCGCGAAGCTGAAAAAAATTTATTAGTTTGGAACTATTTCACGAGAGCTCCGTACATAATTAAACTACAAACAAACATTGTACCTAAACTGCAATAAAATTCTAGTGATTCTATATTACTTGTTAACAATTAGAATTAAATTTTATGACTTAAAGGCAATTTAAGGGAGCTACACACATATCTAAATGGCAAACAAACGAATAAACAAACATATCAACCCTCATACCTCAACACCGGGAGCAGCCAGCACGCAACTAAACTCCGGTATGTGTACATATCTCTCCGGCACTCTCGCACACCGCGATGGTAGAGTGCAGGAGCGTCCCGCATCTAACATGACTGCGGTGGTAGCGGATACACGTCGGGCGCGGTACCACGCTGAATCTGCAGCGTTGAAATACGCGAATATTTCGCCTAGCTGTGGCCTGTGAGACAAAACAAGGAATTTAATATATATATTTATACGTGCGTACACGTATCGTACGCGTCTATTTGATATTTATTTATTAAAATAAAAAATTAAATCGGCTTCACGCTGTATCCCGCACACAACAGGGTAGGCAGAGGGAACCTAGTGTTAAGACACTCCGTTCCCCACTTTCTGCCGAATTCTGGAGGCATTGCCGTATTGAGTGGTAGAACTCAACGCCGCGCTTAACCTCGACACCAGAGCGAAGACATGGAAATATAAATTTAAGTAAATATTTCATCTCCTCGAGTGGGGATCGAACCCAAAACCAGTCGATTTTACAGCCACGACTGGCCTCGTATTTATTTATTAAAAATACAAATATTTAGCTATAAATTAATGTAAGATTTGTTACATATATTCACCTCACATAGATCTAGTAATTGTAAGGAGATATATCAAACTTATAGAAAAAAACTGGTCAAGTGGGAGTCGCACTAGTCCATCATGGCTTTATAAACGTTGAAAAACTTAAATGTACGGGCCTAGGCACTCATTTTGCATATAATGAACAATAAATAAATATAAAATAAAAAGCGTGCTATTTTATGTAGTCCAAGAAACCTTGAATATTTGATATTATAGGTCCTCGCTATCTCGAGGTAAATGGTTCGACAGAAGGAGAAAAAAGTAATCCTATGATTCCGTGTTTTCTCATGAAGTACAGAACATTAAAATGTATAATATCTAAACATGTATAAAAATAAATCTAATAGAAAACTTATAATTACGTAACAGGCTCTTCCTTCTCACAATTGATACCGTATCGATACAGTATGTATGGAGATATAGTACGAACAAAGAGGCGTGGCCGCCGTGAAGTAAGCTATAGATGGGTGTGTTGGCTGAGCAATACGCAAAGTACGAAAAGACTCGACGACTCGTCGACCGTACTACATACATACATCAAGCCGTTAGCAAAAGACGGAGTGTCTTAACACTTATTCAAAAACACTTACGTATAAGGCTCTTCCTTCTCACAGTCGATACCAAATTGTTCACATAATGCGTCGTATTCACTAGCATAATCCGGATGTAGGGAGATGCAAGTGTACGCATTCTCCGTTTTGTTTGTCGGAGTGTCGATTGTTAGTATGATTGTTTCTCCAACGGGCAGTGTTTCTACTATATAACTGTAATTAATAAAAATGGTATTTTTTTTGCTTCACGCTTCATCACGCATATGGCAAGGTAGAAAGAAGGAACCTAGTTCCGTTCCTACTCCACTCCGTTCCCCACGAACCGCTAAATTTTTTAAACATTACGTGTTGAGTGGCGGTTTGTTTGGTTTTAGAAGGAGGAAATGAAACTATTAAAAATTTCATTACCCCGAGTGGGAATAGAACCCACAACCGTCGCGCTTAAAATCACACTATTGTCTCGCCTCTCGGTCACGACGGCCTCCACGGATTACTTATTACGATAAAGTTTTAAGGGCATCGAGTCGCAACTGTAAATGCGATGGTTATACGTTCGATTCTTACTTGGGGGAATGCCCGCCCACACTGCTTGAACTATACAACTATTTGATAAAACTGTTACTGTTATACACTTAATAAATCGTAATTTAAATCTTTTATTATTTTATTTGATATTGCTCGCAAAAAATGTTATATTTAATAGAAAAATGAACATTTTATATATATCATATATCCTATTTATACAGAGTGGAAGAGGCAGCGCTCCATTTACGGAAACAGCATATAGGGTAAAATATTTCAAACCTATACCTAAAGAAATTAATTAAGATGCCTCAACAGTTTGGACGTAGGATTTTTTTTTCATTTCACGATTATTATCCATACCTGTATTTCGTGTGACGCGATTACGTATAGATCCCAATAACATAAACACTTACTACTACAAAAATACTACTAAAGGTTAAACAACTTTGAACTTTATCGCCAATACATGCCGCTGCGTCTTGCCTTGTTACAAAAGCAAAGAAATTACAATATTTGATATTTAATTTCCTCGAGAGGGAATCGAACCCACAACCTGTTGCGTTTTTATTCGCACGCTTGTGCCCGTGCGCCGCGACTGCCCTCTATATATGCACTTAAAAAACAGGCTCATATTAAAATTAAAAAGGATGTTAAAAAATCCCTTACTTCTTAGGAACCATCTTCTTAACGGGCGTAGTGTCAGCTACTGACGGAATTTTAGTTACTTTCACTTGGTTTTGGGGTTTCTGTGAAATCGGTTCTTCAATATTAGGTTTCCGTGCTTTAGGTTTTATTAATTGTTCTGGTTGTGGTTTCGGTTCTGGTTTTGGTGTTGGTTTCGGTGTTATTTCTTGTGGTTGTTTTTCCTCAACATCTACAAATCAAGTTCATGTTTATTTAGAGTTTTTAATAGATATTTTTAAATTTTTTCAGAGGGAACTGGTAACCTGATGGTTCTATTGACATTCCGTTCCAATTAAGACAATTCTGTTCCCTGCGTTCCACCGAATACGTGACGTATTTCGTGTTGATTGGCAGTATTCAACGCCGCGGGAATCGAACCCTTATAGTCAGTTAATTATAAATATTCTTACCATTATTCTCAAAATTCTCTTCATCATCGAGGTCTTGTAAATTTTTATTTTCAGTTACTATTTTCGGCCGCCGCAAACTATTATACCCTTTGAGTGGTTGATTTCTATTTACTTTTGGTATAGACTGTTGCTGATGATACTGTAAAAGAATAGCCATGTAAAAAATATGCTAAAAACAGCATTTATTAAACAATTATTTATTTTTTATACCTTCATGTTGTATCCCGCATCGAGAACCTAGCTCAACGCAATAACTACTTAACAAATTTGGATGAAACACTACAATAGTACACAGGGTGGAAGTGTCAGTGCTCCTTTTACGGAAAAAGCACATAGGGTAAAATATTTTAAACCCTTCTAAAGAAATTAATCAAGATAACTCAACAGTTTAGACGTAGGATTTTTTTTCATTTCACGATGTTTATACCTATATTCCGTGTGACGCAGTTACGCATAGATACCAGTAGTAACGTAAACTCATACTACTACAAAAATACTACTAAAAGTTAATCAACTTTGAACTTTGCCGTTAATACCTATGATTCGATTTCGGAATGAGGCGTATGTGGCGGTTTCCCTTTGATAGTTTTATGTGTGCGTGCGTCCTTCTTGACAAAAGGCGTTTTATATTACAACAATAATTTTATTATTTATTTTGTTTGATCACAATCACTTTTAATTTTTGGGAAAAAAAATATTTTTAATTGTATTAGGCTTTTATAGAGTACTTAAGACTGTGGTTTCATTTAAAGTGGTGCTGACACTTCCATCCTGTATATCAAAATGAGACAGTAGGTATAGCCTACTGTCTCATTTTGATATACATTTATACAAGCATTTTGTATAATTTAGGTGTAATATGGCCTGCATTGAGGCCAGTCGTGGCGCAGCGGCACGAGGTGTAACTGTAAAACCAACTGGTTGTGGGTTCGATCCCCACTCTAGGAGATGAAATATTTACTTAAATTTATATTTCCATTACTTCGCTCTGGTGTCGAGGTTAAGCGCGGCGTTGAGTTCTACCACTCAACACGGCAATGCCTCCAAAATTCGGCAGAAAGTGGGGAACGGAGTGTCTTAACACTAGGTTCACTCTGCCTACCCTGCTGTGTGCGGGATACAGCGTGAAGCTGATTTTTTTTAGCTGTAATATAACCAAAAGTTTAAGCGGACGACACCGCGTTTTGGCAGCTAATATTCTATATACAGCGTGGATCAAAGGTTGTCTATGGATAGATGTAGAACCTATCCATTTTCCACCCAAGTATATTAGCCAAATTTCAGTCGTTCGACGGATATTTAAGAATTTGTGAATTTGTTTTTTTTGTAAACATTCATGTATGCATTTATAAGCACGTACTTTTGAAATATTACGAATACGAATTAAGAATGTAATTTTACCAAAAAATCACAAATTGTCAAATATCTACCGAACCACCGTTGGTCAGACGATCGTGTTACATCCTGTATACTTAATTATAAATAACTTACCCTATTTGTCTTATCACTTCTATTCACCATGTTATCACGTTTCACGTTTTGAGGTGAGGCTGCTTCACGCGGAGTGGGAGTTCTAAAACAAAAATATATAAATAAATATTTGGATATTTTTATTTATATACAAAATATTATGAAATAATGTTCGGTTAAAAGAAAAACCGATCAAAAGCTTATAACTTATAACATATAATATGTAGGTCCACGGGACGTTAACGTAAAATGCAGCAAAAACAATGCATAAGAGCTCGTATGTTTTGATTTCGTTGACTTAGAATCTAGATTTTTTTGCTCCAAGGGACCGGACGTAGACCTGCATATTTGATATTGATTTCAGCTTGATACCTCCAAGCGATCTCAAGATAAATGTTGTTGACAGAGGATCAACTATAAAGGTTCCGTTTTGAAGTACGGAACCTTAATAAGATGTATTATTTACTTTGTTTTGTTTCATATTTTTTGAATTTTTATGACGTTATGTATCTTTTGTTGGTAAATCTTACAAAAATATAAATAAGTAAACAAAAAGTGGGAAATAAACTAAGCATTAAATTACTCCTGCATTAGGAACGAAAATACTTACGACAGTGCTGATGGTTCTTTGACACGTGGTTCCACAGTTTTTTCACTGTATTGAAAAAAAATGCAAAAAGTAAATAAAAAAAACTTAATTGCAAAATATATTTAAATTACAAATTATTTCAAATTAAAATATTATAACTACGAAAATATAAAAAAAAAAAAAATTAGAACGCAAAAAAAAAGGTTCTTCTTACCGCATGCGTTTTATATTTGTAAGAAATAAGTATCTATACTTACGGTAATACTACTTGTTGTTCTTTGGGACGTGACTGTTGGCCTTTGTCACTATACAAGATGAAAAAGCAAAAAATAGATACAAAATAAAAACGCTAATCTATAAATATAATAAAATTGAATTTGATCGTTGTCTGCACTTGGAAGATATGTGGGAAAATTTCTTTTTAGGGGAATTTATTGTACTAATAATATTAGTAGTATCCGAGACGAACTTCAATTTTTTAATTTTTAAAAAGAATTTGTTTAGGTACATGCACTAATCTCAGGAACTTCTACAAAAAAAGACTTAATCGGGGAAGGATATATGAAACCAGAGATGCCTCGGGCACTGAAAATGTGTCATGTCTTATTTTAAACGTATTATTTATTATTTTATTTTATTAATTATTTATAAAATAGTGTATACAAAAAAAAACAAATAATTAAATGAACGAATGAACTAAAAAAATAATCAAACAAAACTCACCTAGACAGATTGTGGCACACGGACCGATGCCGTTTCTGCCAATCAAGCAGCTGACAGCGCTCGCTACAGTAGGGCGTAACGCCGCAGCGCCCGCAACGCGCGTCCGCCGCCGCCCCGCACCACGTGCACGTGCAGCGCTGCAGCGCGGGAAGCGACTGATATGGTGGACTCGTGTTTAGTTACGTACACTCTCATAATGTATAATACGGTCGACGAGCCGTGGCCGCCTTGGAACTAGTCTTACTGAACTTTTGCGTAATATTATTGTGGTGCGTATGTGGCCACGATACATCGACCGTACTGTTTAGGTGAAAATGAGAGTGTATATGGAAGAGATAGTAGGAAATAAATGTGTATATTAAACGTGTACGCTTAGCGCTGACGCGCAGGAAGCTTCTGTTATGGTGCACTTGTGTTTAGTTACGTACACTGTACTTTCGTAACGTATAGGAAAACGAGAGTGAGAACTGACAATAGTTGACTGTAGCAGGTAGGGGGTTCAAACCCGTACCCCTTGGAAACCGTCCAAGCGCTCTGACTATCTAAGCCATATGGTCTTATCGGGCTACTTCGAAATTATTATATGATTGTTACAATTTATTTTGTGATGTTAATGTGAAATAAGACTAAAATTGTAAAAAAACATTGCATCTTGGTCGCTTTTGTTTGTGCATTGTAAACTGGAGAAGAAAATTTTCAGAAGCAAAAATAGCTCACTCCACGGCTGCGAATACGGGACCGTATTGTATATGAAAGAAAGAGTAAGAGAGGGAGAAATAAATTTATATATTGAAAAGGTGTTGCGTTTGTTGCAGGTTTGGGTTTGGAACAGGGCTGCGCTGCTCTGATTTGGCGTCGCAGATTTGGTATTTTAAGTTTTTCTTACTTTTAATTATTCTCGTCTAGAGTGAAAATTCAGAGAAGCCTAGCTTCAAAGTAAATGTGATGATAAGCGCGTAAGAGAGTATAAGTGAGAGAGAGTGGACGAAATAAAATTCTACACTAAAAATGTTAGAATATTGTGTTAGCGTACTCGTGTAAAAGAGGGTGGAAAATAACTATAAAAGCAGTGGAATTGTGTCAATCGGGGGCACTCGCTTGTAAGTGACGGCCCCTGTTGGAAGGAAACTAGTGTGAAGTATTGTTAGTAGGTGATACATATCACTTATTGCAATTACATAGTATCTCTTTCAAAATAGTTTAGAATCATTTAGACGGTGTGTGTCTTTAACGTGTTTCTTTAAAAACGTTACCCGCTTCCGATTTTTAACATCAGAAGTGAGATACGCATGAAGTTTTCATATCTTTATGTGTATCTTCGCCCCATTGGTATTTTGGATTGAAAGTTTGGTATTCTAAAAATTAAAAGCTATTTCTTATTATAAGATCTTTGCTGTTTGAAATTATTATCGAAAAATAGAAGGACTACTTTACTAATAATTTTATTGTTTTAGTGATTTTATTGTGGTGTCATAAAGACTCGAGAAATGGATCGAATCAAGGATGAATAATAAGCAAGTGTCAGGTTAGACCGAGCGAAAATACAGGTCTGTGCATAATGCTTTGAGAGTAAGTTAGCCACACTTTACAATTTTTATAATGTTGACATGTGGGCTCAAAGTTGATCTTGGTACTCTTAAGTGAGAAAAATACTCTTTAAGAGGGAGACGACTTTAACAACTTGGTACGCTTAAGTGAGTAAATGCTCTTTAAGTGCAAGTTGTGTTGAGCTATGAGTCTGGTTTCCTAAGTGTGGCATAGTCCCTTTAGGGTTTCCAAAGGTTTCCTAAGTGTGGCATAGTCCCTTTAGGGTTTCCAAAGGTTTCCTAAGTGTGGCATAGTCCCTTTAGGGTTTTCTAAGGTTTCCTAAGTGTGGCATAGTCCCTTTAGGGTTTCCTAAGTGCGGCATATTCCTTTTAATTTGGGTCATGTTGTCGAGCTATTTCAGTGTAAAGAATGATAAAATGAGCAAAATTCCATTATGGGACTGTTTTATGATACAGTATAGTTTAGGCGCACGACTAACTGCTGTTTATTGTCACAGTGATTTATCCCGACTCGTGGGGTGCCCGGGGCGGGCACCATGCAGGATGGCCGTGTTAGCGTACTCGTGTAAAAGAGGGTAGATTTAGGTGGAAAATAACTATAAAAGCAGTGGAATTGTGTCAATCGGGGGCACTCGCTTGTAAGTGACGGCCCCTGTTGGAAGGAAACTAGTGTGAAGTATTGTTAGTAGGTGATACATATCACTTATTGCAATTACATAGTATCTCTTTCAAAATAGTTTAGAATCATTTAGACGGTGTGTGTCTTTAACGTGTTTCTTTAAAAACGTTACCCGCTTCCGATTTTTAACAATTGTTAAAAACATTACAATACAATACAATGGTAACGTCATCTATTATATTTAATTTAAATAACATTAATTAGTTGATTAATTTGATTGATTCTCTATTGTCTAAGGTTATATTAAAAATAAGCAGCCTTATCGTTAGCTTTCGCGTTTTATTAAAAATGCGCAACCTCAAGTTGGTTGCTGGCTCGGTGCTCAACCAGCGCGGAGGTGGAGAGCGTGAGTAGAGATAGAGAGTGCGGAGTAGTGCGAGCGGCAGATTAAAAGAGATCTCATTAGGTGCGAGTACGTTAGAGATCTATTCTGAGAACGTGTATTAGTAAAATAATGTGTTAGTATATGTAAAATGAAAATCCTTATTCATAAAAACTGCCAAAAAAGTTTTTTGAAGCTTACTCAAATGTTGTATATTATAAAAAAAAACATAAATTAAAAAAATAATCATCAAATATCCAAGAAGTTGGTACTAAGAATTGTTATAGTGTATAATAATTTCCTTCTAGATAATTAAAAATATAAAAAAAAAAGAAATTAAAAAATACATATCTTTATTTATAACAATAATAAAATCGTAATATGAAATTCATGCAACAATTACATATCACAATTATGAAAATAAGAAAAAAAATTAACATGTCCTATAAATTAAAAAAAAAACAATTCTAATTACTAAAATAAAAATGGCAATATTTAAAAGAACTTAATTATAAATACTGTATAAATTACATTAATTTAAATTAAATTAAAATCTAAGTTGTAGAGCTAAATGAGCATAGTTAAGAAATACTAAATATACAGATAATAAATATTATATAATTTATGTATGTATATAGATAGAGAGATACAAAAAAAAAAGAACGAAATTAAATAACTGCGACCTTTATCAAAACGAACAAAAACCTTTCTTGTAATAATTTCATTATTTCCTCAAAATAACAAAAATAAATATAATACAAAAAAAAAGATAACAATCACAGGCAATAAATAAAATATTAAACAAAAATTGTAAATTGTGACAGATAAGTGAGTAATTAGACAAATTACAAATGTCTTTTCATTAAATAGATATTATTTATAATAAGTCATCAAGAAATAGATAATATAATACAATCATTATTTAAGTCAAAAACGAATCAAAGTTACAGATAAAAACCGAATAAATGGAAGTACAATGTAAAGAAGATCATTTGAAATTAATGTTTAACCAATAAGTTTTAGAGAGCCAAATATCGAGTAAATAAAAGTATTTTTATCATTATAAAATATGTCATACATTTATTTATATTTTTAAAAAATCTTAACGTCACCGCCATTTTGTATTATATAAATAACCACAGAATATAAAATTACATAATACCAACATTATAAAATTTAAAACAAAAATTTTATTTTATTCTCTCCTAACATAGGATCAAAATTTTGTCTTTTTATAACAGCCACTGACTGCTCATCTAATAACATTATAAATTTTCCCCTATGGTATGGCGATCGACTCTCAACTTTCCATAGTTCCGTATTTAGTCCTGGATTCTTATCTTCTAGTAAATCTAGTATAATTTCTAAGCCATCGTTATAATCTTGCATTATATTGGTAGGTACTTTCATTATGACTTTGCAATAATCATTAATATCATCGTCTGTATCGATTTTAATTGAGCCTTTGTCTGATTTATTATCTGTATTCAATAGAGACGTTCTACTATCCTTATCTTGTAAGTTTAAGCTAAGTTGATTATCGCATGATTTCGAATAAGTCAAATCGTTTTCTTTATCATAAGTAATGTTGTTATTGTCTTTATTTTTTTCCATTTGGTTATTAAATGTTGCTTTTTCAGTTAGTACGGATTTACTATTATTTTTTTTATCATTTTCATTTATTTTTTCTTCCGTTTTACTAGGTTCATTTAGATCTGTCTTAGACGTGAGCAATGATTGTAGATGACCTAATTTAAATTCAACAGTGCCCCCATCTACAATATTATTAAAATCTTTATCAGCTATCACTTGCGCCGATAACTTATCAATTTGCACGATAGCATCTAATTTATTGCGTGTTTGTACTTTACTGATTTTTCTCCAAAATTTCGTCCTTAACCTCGGATTGTGATTTTGTAAAATACTAATTACTTCCTCAATATTTTTGTTAGTTTTCGCTATCATACTAACAATACCTACTGCTCCACGAAATTCAGTAGCTTTTAAACAAATTTTCAAATTGGCATTTATATTATCTATATTTTTTTCAATAAAAAATCGAGAAGTTATATTTTGACAGATAATAAATATGACACCGTCGAATAAATATATATCATGTATAATTGGAATTGGTTCTAAATTATCAGCACAGGTTTCAAAGGCAATATTTTCTACATTTTTCTTGATAGAATTAAATAGAACTTCGTCTATTCTAGTTTCTGGATAATTAATTGGACCAATATATAACTTTAGATCATCATCTACTAAATCTGAGTAATGATTAGCTCTAATACGAGTTAGAGATATATTCATTATGTGTGGATTTATAGGACTGTACATAGATTTAAGAATTTTGTCTTTTAACACTTTGATTTCAACATTTTCTTCTGTATTTTTTAAAATATTCTCTTCTAAACTCTTCTTTCTATTAATAATTCTAAATTCTATTTCTTCTCCTTCATAAATACCATCAAATTCTTGACTTTTGATAACTTCTAAAGATTGAGGATCTACTCCAAACTGTCTTTTCTGTTTTCCAACTACGTCTGAATAGACTTTCCAACAATCAAGTTTTAAATCGGGAAATCTATCTTGAAAATATATTAGTATATCTTCAGATTTGAAATCAGCAAATTCTTTAGGTACTTTCATTATAACACGCGTGTACCGTATTAGATTATTAATATTCCTATAAGTCAACCGAAGTCCAGTTGAATGTATGAATTTTGGTAATAATTCCCTTAAATAATCCATAGTTTCTATACTATCACAAATATATATCACGGCGCCATTAGATAGATACGTGTCTTGGAATTTCGGTATTAATAAATCAGGAAAGCGTTGCATTTTCATATCCTTATGAAGGGATTCTTTGAAAAGATGCCTAAATCGTCTTATGTGAGCACCCTCTAGTTTTTCCTGCGGATATCCCTCTAAAACTATTGCAATTTTCAATTCATTTTCAACGTGTAAGTAATTAGTTCTTCTGTGATATGCTACACCTCTATTACTGTCGATATTAAGATTACTATTTCTTTCAATTGTATCAACAGTTTCCAATTCAGATTGTTCTGAAACCATACCAGAAACGCTAGTATCAAACGCTTCATCTGTTTCTACATCTTTATCACTATCAGAAATGTCGAAATCGGATACAATATTTTCTGGAATACTCTCTATATCGATAGTCTTTGTGACAGTCACATCTAAAATTTCGACTTCGTCAGTTACTTCGCCAATGTGGAATGTTTGTTCGTTTTTATCCATTTTAGTATCAGATTGTTCGTCTTTTATAAGTTTACACGTTTCTTCTGTGCCAGCGCTGTTATCTGACATATTTCTTGGGGTGTTATCTTCTGATTTTAGTTCGTTTAGTAATTTAACTCTAGATGCTACACTAGATAAATCTTCCTTCAAATCAGATAGATAACAATCGTAATAGATTTCATTAAAAGTATTAATTTCGAACTCCATTTGTTTGTAATCTATAACATTTTTGAAGTTTGGGCCACGAATTATTTCACAGGAAACACGATCAATAGTAAAATACGTATTTTGGACACCATCTACGATTTTTTGAGCATAAATTTTCCACAAATGAGTTTTTAGCGTCGGATTAAAATATTGTAGAAGTTTAAAAGCATCATCAATAGTCGAAGGCCAACAAGATTTAGGTATTTTCATTAAAGCTAAACACAATCTTTTTACTTTAGCTTTAAGCAGTATTAAATTACTTTCCATTCGATCCTGCAGTCCTGGGTTAACTCTAACCATCCAATTCCTACTATCTAAATCCTTACAAATACACACAATCGCACCTCTACTTAAATAATAATCCAAAAAAGATGGTGTTTTCTTTAAAAGACCAGCTTTTAATTGCATGTCCATTATATTATTAAGACACTTTTGAAATAACTCCATATGTTTTAGACGCATTTTAGATTTTGGATAACCTGATAACGCTATAACAACTTTCAAATTATCATCTACTATATCTGAGTAATCTAAATTTCTAAGTTGTATTAATCTAGTAGTTTCATCAATTTCATTATCGTTATCATTATTATCAAAACCGAATTTATCTTTCATCTCAGAAGTTCCACTAGCACTAGTATCATCTACTGTTTTTGTGACTTCAGTAAGTATATCTATAGTAGTGTTTGTACTCTCTGCGTATCTAAACTTATCTTGAGTATCTCCGGTGGGTTTGGCGGCACTTGAAATAGCGGATTCAATCCCGTCTCGGGCACAGGAGCAACTTGTTGTTATCTGTCGACAAATTGTCGATTTTTATTGCTCTTTACTTTAACTATTGTTGTAAATAACATTCATGCAATATATTAAAATATATTGTATATTAAATATACGACTAACATTTTTTAAACATAACCGCATTAAAAACGCAAGTTGTGATACAATTTCAAGGATATATGATACAATAGTGTTATATAATTAAATAATACTTATATATATATTTAACTACCTAGAAGGAAATATACATAAACCAAATATAAATAACAAAATTACCCATTTTCAAAAAAAAAAATTGTAATAAATATAATTTGTTAAAAATTTATAAAAATATGGCTTCTGAACCAAATTTTATGAATATTTAATATTTTTTAAATATTTTCAATTATGAAGTTGTGGGTTCAAAAACAGTAGTTGTAATTTCATATTCGTAACATGTTACAAATCTCTTTCCTATTCTTTTTGATTTGGTAACATAATTCGTGACATTAAATTTCCATATTAAAAACAAAATGTCTTTAGAATAGCAAAAACTGAGTAATTAACTTGTGACTAAAATCTTTCCGCTTACAACACATTTAACTTAGAAAAATCGTACATTATTTAACATTTTTAAAATGTTCTTCCACGCTTATTAAAGAGAAATATTGTTTTAGAAAACGTATAAAGTTTTTAATGTAGAATTAGAGAGTAGAGATTTGAACCCTTGAAATATGAAATAAATAATAAGCTTGTCCGCATATCAAATATTTACTTTTAACAGTAAAACTAGTGACTTAGTAATATTAAAGAAAAATATATTACATTCTTACTATGTACAATAAAGGAAAGACAAATAGAAGCGAACATATCAACAAATTAAGACATTTCCGTTCCCCACTTTCCACCGAATTCTGGAAGCACTGAGTGTTGAGTGGCGAAATACAATTCCGAGCTTTGCCTCGACACCACAGCAAAGAAATAAAAATATTAAACATTACATTCCCCCAAGTAGGAATTGAACCCACAACCTAGTGTTATGACACTCCGTACTCCACTTTCCACCGAATTATGGAGGCGTAGAGTGAAATAAAAATATTAATTTAAATAAATATTTCATTTCTTCAAGTGAGGATCGAACCCACAATCAATCGCGTTTATAGATAGCCACACTAGTTAAATAATAAAAATCACAACTTACCGAATCACCTCCTGCCGAACTGAAAGCATTGTCTGTTGTTCTGTAAATTAAAAATATATGTATATGTTTATATAACAGCAGTAATTTTGTTATAACACGTTGTTATAAATATAACAAATATTAATTTAATTTAAACTATAATAAACTACTAGTAAAGTATAATAAACTACTTAATATGGAATCTTTTTTTTTTGCTTCACATTGCATCCCACACACAGCAGGGTAGACATAGTGAACCTAGTGCTAAGGCACTCCGTTCCTCACACGGCGACCAATTTTTAAGACATTGCGTGTTTAGCGGAGTTCAATGTTGTCTTGTTACCAGAACCAGGAAATGAAATATCTTTTCCTGCTCCAAGTGGAAATTGAACCAATAACCATCGTGTTTATAGACGGATGATGGTCATTACATATAAAGTAAAAAAATATATATACTATATTACCTGTCCCCGTCATTCTTAAAAACAATTCTGCCATCGGGTAGAATGCACCTATTGTTAGATTTATGTACCTGAAACAAATTTTAAAAAATATATACGTATTAATGGACAAAAGAAAACATACAGGATACTTTTTGAGGTTCACGCTGCATCCCGCATATAGCAGGGTAGGCAAAGGGAACCTAGTGTTGAGACACCCAGCAGTTGGGATGCATCACTTAATTCTGGAAACATTAAGAGGCGAACTCAACGCCACAATATGCCTCCATACCAGATCGATGAAAGCAATTCATATTTTCCCCCTTTTCCGATCTGGAAACCGGTATTCCTTTGGTCTTCCAAAGCGTGGCGTTAATTTCCGCAAACTAACAATAAAACAGGTGAGAAGTGAAGAACAGTGTTTTTTATACTAAATTCTCTCCAATCAGCTTACGTGACAGAATAAGAAGATAAAATCCTATTTAAACTATTTTCTGATTTTATAAAACAAAGAAGCCAATCGTATCGCAGGAGTACAAGTGTGCGACAAGCGTGCGTTGTGAATTGATTCTCATTGGAGAAAATGAAAATCCAAAGATTTTCATATCCTAGTTCTAGAAAAAGGGCAAAGAGCGGTTCCGCCACTCAACACGCAATGCCTCCAGACTTCGGCAAAAAGTGGAGAAGCGTCTGGGGACAGAGTGTCTCAACACAACAACACAAAAACGAAGAACGGTGTTATGATTAGTTACTCAACAAAGACCAAATTGGCATGTGGGGAACAAAGTGAACACTAGGTTGCTTGCCCTGCTATATAAGGGATACAGCGTGAAGCTATACTTACAGGTTTTTTCCCAGCTTTATTCAGTAATATGATGCGCTGTTTACATTTGATTTGTTCCGCCTTCAATTCCAAGTATTTTAGCTTCAAATTTACTTGTTCTATCTCCGATTCTGTATCGAAACCCTCCACATCCTATTAAAAAAAAACAATGTAAAAGTAGTATCTAAAAAATTAGATACTGCGGATACTATGGTAATATTTAAAATATTGTTTTTTAATATTATAAACTCAAATACAATAATGTATTTTTTAAATATGTTTGACATTAAACAAAAAATCTTTGATCTAAAAACTATGACCAATAGTAATTATTAGCTAAAACTGTGTTTTCATTTAAAGTGGTGCTGACAAAAACACTCTGTATATTATATAAATAATTGAAAAACTCACCAAGTCTCCATCATCTATGCTTTCATCCAAGCCATTATCTTCTTCCAATAGCTCCTCTTGCTTACTGCAAACAAAAACAACAAAATTATTCATTTTCAACTCTGAAATTAAATGTGATAATGATCTTGAGATGCCGTTATATATTCATAGATTAACTAAAACCACATCTAAGATCGCTTTTAAGACCAATCTCAGAATTGAGAATAGTTTATAATTATGGGCTAAGAGTTGTGCAACAACATGCTCATAAAAGCTCTTAATATGTTCCATTCATATTATAAAGCCAAATGCAGTTTCATCTTAACTTAAGCTGATAACTTACCTAAGTTGATTGTTATATAGTGACATAACATATGTCACATTACAAAGCTAATTGGGGATGAAACCCACATATTTACCGTTAGAAGTTCACTGTGCCATAATGGCTTATATGATATAACAAAATTGAAAATAAGTTAAAACTGAATCATATAGACATATTAAATTACTGCATCATCATATCAAATTACAAAAATTTGTTATAATTTTTTTATTACTTAATAAGCAATAAAACATAGTTATAATGTTCAAAAGAAGAAACAATACATTTAAACTTATTATTATAAAAGTTGATGATTTTGTTTGGTTTGTAATTTGAGATCTTTTTGATGGATGAGATGAGATTTGATTATTTTTGTTAATATTTTAAAGTTAAATTACAGTACTTTGGATAAAAAAAAATAGCACATGGTTCAATAAACTTGTAGGGTAATTTATGATATATTATGTTTGTATGACTTGTATTAAAGAACAAACAAAAGTTGTTTTCAAATTTATGCATGAATCAAATGCATGTCTGTCTACCCGAAATTAATTTGCTATCGCAATTTTTGTGTTTAAATACTACAAAAATAAAAAATATTCTTTTACAACTAACTTTAAATCAATATTATCGAAATTGATTAGCTATAATATGAAAATATATGTGTATAAATAACGCAAATATTAAGATATTTAAAAAAAGATTAAGATAATATTTAAAAGTATAGATTACAGTTGCAACTTACGATTCAGTATCTCCTTTCATTGACGCAAAATACTTGTTTAGTAACATGTTTTTTTAAATATAAACTATTTGTTTAATGTACTGAAATAACAAATTTAATAAATTGAAGCTAAATTATGAAAAGTTTACAATAAAAACCTCGAAAATAACTATAACACTATAATACTCCAAGCAGCTCTTTTTAAGTTTTAAAAACTGACATAAATGCAAAGTTTATAATAAAAAGCGCTAAAGCGTTTCCCGCATATACAAATCATTAGACTACCTTTTTGTATAAAGAAATTTTGAAGCGCTTTAAACGTGCAAACAAGTAAATTTATTAATAAATCGCTACAAGCATATACAGAATTGTATTTTGTTAGACTGTTAAATTTGTAACATACACTGTAAAGCGCTTAAGCTGTAAGTAAGAGCAAAATTCCCGATATCTGGTTGGACGAAATAAAAAAGAATATAATAATAATTTCGTTTCTTAATTTCGATTGGTTAATATTAGAAATTACGTCATCGCAAAGTTGAGTAGGGTCGTATAGTCCGTCTAAACTCTTATTGATAATCGGAGGTACTCGCATAAAATTGCGCAGAATACCTATGCGCGGAAAACGTTCGATCAGTGTTACCCTGTTATGTTGTTTTACCCCACGCTTGGCAAATCATAATTAAAATATCTGATCATCTTTATGTTGTAATATACAAAACGAAAATTTTAAAAATTAAATTTATTTTTTTAATTTTTTTTTATATTAATATATTCTAATGTAATAATTGTTGCAAAAATTTTATGAGGATATCTAAATATTGAAAAAAAAATCAGCAGTTCCATACATCGTTGTCGAGAATATAATCGAGACTAGCCTGAAAAGTATTTTTTTTAAGTAATGAACAGGAGTCATTTCAAACTAAACTTCTGCTTATATAACTAATAAAACATGATATTTATGTATATACTATATACACCTATGTACAACATAAATATTGAGTATGCGTAATACACAGTACTATACAATATGGATAAAGAATTATTTGGCAATATTTAAACTAGTTAAAGATTATATTAAAAAAAAATATTGGGTAAATTATAAAAATCTGTTTTGAGGTACAAAAAATTAAAGTCTGGTATCCCTTTGCCAATAGTGTTACGGTGCGTCAGTGTGACCGCTACGTCCTTACAGAAAATTCGTACCCACACATCTTTATAAGTACAATCGAGCTCACACGCTATATATATATACAAGGTCTTACTTAATTAATTAAGTTAATAAATGATATCTTCATCGATACACAGATATTGAACCGTATATATATATATATATATATATATATATATATATATATATATATATAAAAACAAACAAAAATATAATTAAATGTATTGATGAAGATATAATTTATTAATTTAATTAATTTAATAAGACCTCGATTTCCATTATTATAAAAAATATTTACTTACCCATAACTTGATTTCGCATGTTGCTTAATCTAACACACTAATTATTATAATATTACTAGATAAATATGCTTTACTGCGCTATTTTGTATATATGACGCTATCATAGAATAATATATTAATATTTCATAGTATTGAACTAACAGCGTTGCGCTTGACTGTACCGTAGTCTAGTGACCGCCCCGCCACACGCCGCACCGATTCCCCGCGAGCCCTATCGGGGAATCGGTGCGGCGTGAGAGGGCGTCTATGTGCAGATATCAAAATACGCGTTCTGCGCAATTCTACCGCGCGTGCTTCCCATACGCAATACTGGTTATGTCGGACTATAAGCAATGGTTGTGGATTGGATTTAAAACGGTGAAATGTGTAAATAAAAATACTTAAATTTTTGATATGGAATAAAAGAATCTTGATTTTTTTGATGTAATTAAATAAATTATGTTTTCTTCGTCTTGTATAAGCAAAAACAATGAAATGAGAAAAAAGCAAAACATTAATGCAAACAAAAAAAAAATTGATGCTCACACCGAAGACACAATATTATAAGCCTAGTTCTAAGAAAATGAAAAAAAGAATAGATAATAAATAATTGTTGAATTTAAAAAAAAATCGGTTCACAAAATGGGAAATCATAAAAAATATAATTGTAAATATAAATGTGTAAAATGTAATTACTGATATTTGAAAGTCGGTTAAGAATGGGTAAGTATAAATTTTTTATGCCAGTACTTCTATAGCGCATAATTAAAAATAGAAAAAAATCGATTACAGATATCCAATTGCATCTATGTGACATACGTTGCTTTATAAAATATTCAGAGGACAAAATTCCGCCTTGAAGTTAAATATTGTGAACTTATAAACATTATTTAAAACAACTAAACTAAACGAGCTTTATCAGCTGTATCCCCAGCGGGGTACCTTTTTTTCAATTCTTTCATCACTCATTCGTTCGACCCCTGCCCTGTCATTTTGTGTATCTCTTCAAAAAATGTACAAAATAAACTTTTACTTTAAATTTTTTATCGACTTATAACATACACAATTTATATGATTTAAAAAGTCGAGTGATTTAACACTCGGGGAAATGATCTTTCATGTTTAAATATTATTATTTTCATTTTCTATTTTATTACAAATCAGTTTCACGCTGTATCCCGCACACAGTAGGGTAGGTGAGGGAACCTAGTGTTAAGACATTCTGTTCCCCTATTTCCGCCTCATTCTGAAGGTATTGTGTGTTGAGTGGAGGAACTCAACGCCGCGCTTTGCCTCGACACCAGAGCAAAAAAATCAAAAAAATAATTTAAAAAAAATATTTCATTTCGTCGACTGGGGATCGATCCCATAACCAGTCGCGTTTACAGTCACACTTTATGCACCACTGGCCTCTATTTTATAAAAAAAACTTCCGTACCCACGTTCCGCCGAATCCTGGAAGGTGTTGAGTTACTGAACTCAACGTCGTGCTTCGCCTGGTTGCCAAAGCGAGGAGAAGGAAACATTAAATATTTCATTTTCTTGAGTGGGAATCGAACCCACAACACGTCGCGTTTACAGTCGCACGCTTGTGCCCCCTGCACCATGACTGCTATTCTCCTTTCTGTCTACCATTCGTCGTCATTCCGAAGTATTCTTAGGATGTAAGAATAACAATGGCATTCAGATACACAGAAATCCACATATTAAACTTGCGTCCTGATTTGGGTGTGGTTCTCCCCCTACTAGGTGGGCCACAACAAAAATAAAAGTTTATATATTGATTCTGGATCATTATCCATATTTCCTAGGTCCTGATTAAAGTGCGCATGCGCTAACTTTTTTGTTCTATATCCTTCTATTTTAAGACGCTATTCTATTTAACGCCTTATTTGTATCTGGATTCTAGATAATTTCATAGAATTCTTAGAAACAAGGCCTAAAAAAAACTAATACACACATTCGAAGACGTCAATGAACTTTAATTGGGCAGAACTTGACTTGAGATGGTATTCTTCACTGAAGATAGCTCGCCCTGAAGAAAGAACCACACCCAAATATCTACAGATTTCAATAGTCTAGATCATTCCTTAAATTTCCTAAGTCCTGATTGTAGTGCGCATGCGTAAACTTTTTTTATTCTATATTCTACCGTTTTAAGCTTTTTGTAAAAAGGTAGAAAAAAAGAAAGATTTTATTAAAGACACTGTCGTGTCGGGTAAAGTATTCGATGATTGTGGGTTCGATTACCGCTATGGTGAGAACACTTTTATCTAGCGACGATAGACACGATTCCACTAGAGGTCAATAGCAGTTTTGACCAATCAAAAAAAAATACATCAATCTGTTACACTTACCACAACGTTTCACATGTCGATAATGGATTTTTTTATAAGATCAAGATATTAACTATGTACGATTTTATTTTCACAACCAAAAAAAATTTTACTTTCTGAAAGAATGTAAACGTAAAATGTTAATCGTTTCAAAACCATGTAACTCGAAAAAGAACCTACGCAATCCTAATACTAACTAAATGAATTGCAGGACCAAACGTAATATGCAGGTCCTGCATTCAACGACATCGGACCAACGACTGAAAGACTCCAAATGCCACCCTTCCCTCTCCTTCTACCCCTCCAGACCCCCCCCCCCCCCACCCTCTTTTCCCTAAAGCTGACGGTATATCCGTCAGCTTTAAAAGAAATATCTAGATCAATCCAGATTTATATGCTTTAAATATTTAACGCGTGCGTATTTTTATTTTATTCAGCAATCAAAACTCATTGAGGCAGTCGTGGCGCAAAGGGATAGCGAGAGGCGTGTGACTGTAAAAGTGGATGTTGTGGGTTCGACGGTAGATGACACATGTAGATGAATTATTTCGTTTTCACCGCTCTATTAAAAAACAAATCACGCTGTGCATTAAAAAATAGATTGATCCGTGGGGAACATAGTGGGAACATTAAGTTTCTTCAACCTCACCTGCTACAATATAGGTATACAGCCTGAAGTTACAGAGCCGGAGTCCTGACCATTTTACTCACCGTTTGTTTTACCTATACACATTATAATTACATATAAATATTTGAACCTGGCCTTCCTTTTCCTTTTGTTCCTTCTTAACCCTTCCAATACGATGGTATACGATAAACGCCTTCGTGATTTTACTCCGAAAAAATTGTGTAAAAAAACCACATGTTTCTCTAACTATCACTTATTTAAAAAAAATGAGCCGATGCAGAGATAACATGAAAATATTTTTATTTTTTCCACCTTCTTACAACTTATATTAAATGTTACGATTTTAGTTCGCCGGTCGGGTAAGGAAAAGTATAGTATCACTCATTATGTTAACTAATAATGAATTCACGTAATTTATACAGTATGAAAGAAATCTTCTGCTAAGCCGAAAAAATCCAAACGAAAAATCGGACCCACTACATTTTCAACCAAACCAACACTACCTACGACCTATTTAGGTATCCAAAAAATAAAGTTCTAAAATCAATATAAAAAAATAATAATTCGCGATTGGCTGCATACATCCCCCTCTTAATGTCATATCATAGGTACAATCAATACAGCATCCCTGCAAGTCTAGAGCCTAGACATGTGCAATAAACACCTGTATATTGATTTATTGTGGGGGTGTTAGGGGTTAGGTGTTATGGGGGGGGGGGGGGGGAAGTAGGGAGGTGGTCACGTTTTATGCGATTCGGTATTTACAAAGATTGTATGGATTGTATTGTATTTTCCAGGCAGGTAAAATAAAATTTTACATGTCTTAAAATATCGAACATACTACCCCACGAACGAAATATTTTCAATTTTTTTTACTTTACAAGACACTTTTCTTTTTGCGCTGTAGAATTCCCGAAACATTGCGTATTGAGTTAGGAAACTAAGCCCCGCGCTTTGTCTTGTTACCACAGCGAGGAAATGCAAATATTGAATAATTAATTTCCCCGAGTGGGAATCGAACCGACACAACCGTCTCGTTTATTGTACTCGTATACAACATTGACTTATTATGACTTAGAAATAACAGAAACATTAATATATATTTTATGTTTGTTTCTTAGATTTAACAGTTAAGCAAACAAACATGTAATCTATGATTATAATTTTTTTTACCAGCTTCACATTGTAACCTGCACATGCAGAAGAAACCTGGAACTTCCAGTTTCCACTTTCTGCCGATTCGTGAGGCATTGCGT
Source organism: Heliconius himera (assembly GCA_021202915.1). NCBI lineage: Eukaryota > Metazoa > Arthropoda > Insecta > Lepidoptera > Nymphalidae > Heliconius > Heliconius himera. The sequence goes on from JAJHJA010000490.1 coordinate 510,163, forward strand.
ATTGAGTGGTGCCGCGCTTTAGTAACGCCTGGTCACCAGGGGCACAAGCGTGCAACTGTAAATGCGATATCCGGTTATGGGTTCAATTCCCACTCGAGGAAATAAAATATATAATATTTTCATTTCCTCGCTCTGGCAACGAGACAAAGCGCAGCGTTGAGTCCATCAACACACAATACGTCCAAAATTCGGTGGAGAGTGGGGAACGGAAGTGTCTTGATGGGAACGGAATGTCATAAGACTAGGTAACAAGGTTCCCTCTGCCTAGCCTGATATGTGCGGGATACAGCATAAGGCTAAAAAATACAATTAAACACATTAAAAACAACATACCGATTATTCCATCCTCTACTGCTGTTACTCTCGCTCCTGTCCCTCTGACTTATAGGACGACTGCTGTGAGCTTGATTGTGTTGACTATCTTGATTTTTACTCTATTTTCAAGGAAATTTTGATTAATTATACTTCAAATTTATAAGATATTTTTGTGCTGCACACAGAGAGACATAAATTACGGGTAAATTGAGATTAAATACGCATAAAAAAGTTAAAATAATTCAGAATCCTAAGACGAATTGCAAGACGAACGAGTTCAAACCTGTTGACGACAATTTTAAAGGATTTCTTAAAAAATGTATTTAATAGTCTCTTGAGACAAGGTTTTACCTACAATCTATATATATAAAAGGACTTGTGCTGACTGACTGAGGTAAGACGCACGCAGAGCCGTAACCGCTGATGGTAGAAACGTGAAATTTGGGCAAATGTTTATTTTCATATTCTGGACATCCACTAAGAAGGGAATTTGAAAAATTTTAACCCTATAGGGATGAAATAGGGGTTGAAAGTTTGTATGGAAAAAAAAAATAATCTGCACCGATTTTTATAAAATTTGAAATTCAGACTTTTAAAAATATTTCATTGAACACGTGTTTCATGGTTTTTAAGAATTCATCCCCTAAGGATGCAAATAAGGGGTTGAAAGTTTGTATGGAAAAATCTTTAAATCACCACCGATTTTTATTAAAAAAAATAATTCAGACTGTTAAAAATATTTTATTGTACACGTGTTTCGTGGTTTTTTTAGAATTCACCCCTAAGTGTCCAAATAAGCGGGCGAAGCCGCGCGCGCCCACTAGTCTATATATATAAAAGGACTTGTGCTGACTGACTGAGGTAAGACGCACGCACAGCCGTAACCGCTGTGCGTAGAAACGTGAAATTTGGGCAGATGTTTATTTTCATATTCTGGACATCCACTAAGGGAATTTGAAAAATATTAACTCTAAAGGGATGAAATAGGGGTTGAAAGTTTGTATGGAAAAAAAAATTATCTATACCGATTTTTATAAAATTTAAAATTCAGACTTTTAAAAATATTTCATTGAACACGTGTTTCATGGTTTTTAAGAATTCACCCCCTAAGGGTTCAAATAAGGGGTTGAAAGTTTATATGGAAAGATCTTTAAATTGCCACCGATTTTTATAAAAATTTAAATTCAGACTGTTAAAAATACTTTATTGAACATGTGTTTCGTGGTTTTTTTAGAATTCACTCCTAATAAGCGGGCGAAGCCGCGCGCGCCCACTAGTATTGTAATAAAATGAGACCTGGGCAGCAATGCTCCATACTAATTTCGTGATTTAGATCAATTAGAAACACAATTTATAAAAGTTGTCCTACCCATAACGTGATAAGCAGCCTCTTTCAAATCTTTTAAAAAAAACTTTTTTAACTTTTTAAAAATTTCTTTTGACTTTTTTAAACTTTCCACGCTGTATCTCGAAAATATCAAAGTAGGTAAGGGAACCTAGTGCGTAAATTGAAATAGGTACAGGACCCTCCCTATACGAGTGCGCATTTGACCGGTTTTTTTTTATTTTTACTGTAATTCTCACTTCTTGCCAAATTTTATAATTAAAATTATAGTCTATTGGAAATACTCTATAGGTTTTGATTACGCGGCGAAATTCTTGCAAAATGCAGGAAAAACTAAGCATAATTGCTAGCGTCTTGATTGCAATGACTTAGAAGCTTGATTTATATTGTGGCTATTTCTTTGTGAACGTATACCTACTACTACCTTTAATATTTAATCGGGGCCCGAAAAAATCCCAAATAAATTTTAAAGACCCTTCCGAATCATGTCGTATCTTTGCTGATCCTAATTTTCAATGCTCTCCTAGCAGGCTGCTCCTTTCCTACCGAATGGAAGGAAGTCACAGTTATAGACATTCGCAAGCCTACCCGAAAATCCGCCAACCTTCCCACCAGCTACAGACCTATCAGTCTCATTAGCAGTTTAGGAAAAATCTACGAAGAAGAACGATAAGAAGAATCATTATCAGTAGATTAAAGAGAATAGTCGAGGCTGCTCATCTGAACAACTGCTCATCAACGAACAGTTCGGTTTTAGATCCCACCACTCGTCCATACACCAAGTTCACAGGCTTACAGAACACATCGCGAAATACAACGTCCGTAGATAGATTTGCAGCGACACTGCTGCCATATTCTTAGATATTGCCAAAGCCTTCAGGTCTGGCACAACGGCCACAAGGTCTGGCACAACGGCCTGCTCTTCAAGCTCCGTCGGATGGCTCTGCCAGAATGAAATTCAGAAAAAGCTTGAGGCCACGAATTTTTGTATGAAAGCATCGGTGGGCGAGACTGACTTGTGGTTTTTTTACTCACTAACATAAAATATATTTGTGGGTATTCAAAAATCATAAAACTTTCTTATCATACAAACTTATAGTATTCTTATAGTATACAAAGAAAATGTGCGAAATAATAACAATACGGTTCATAGATAATATTCAATCTATTTACGGCTTTTTGAATAGTTGTTGTCGTTGCCCATCTTGTTAAAGTATAATTTTACGTTTAATATGAAGACTCGAAGGGACCAAATAAAATATGGTAAATCTTATTTGTGGCACTGTGTGCGATAGCTACGACACGGAAACGTAGAATGAAATAAGATGTCATACTGGAATGAAAAAAAAACTTTTTCTCGACTACCTCTGAATATCCGTGGGTGGATGCTGCGTGGGCGAACGTGTTGTAAAAAGTTATTATAGTATTACTAATACTCCTACCACTTAAAGTCCAAGCGTTCTTTTGTTATAATTAGTATAATATGTTAAAGGTGCAGGGAGACACAAGGCACGGGGTAATTTATCAATATTTTTATTTCTGCGTTCTGGCACCAAGGAAAAAAAGCCCGGCGTTCAGTTCCACCATTCAACACGAAATGCCTTCAAAAATTCAGCGGAAAGTGGGCAACGGAGTGTCTTAACGCACCCGGTTCCCGCTACCTATCCTGCTATAAGCGGGAGACAGCTAAAGTTGGATGTTAAAGATTAAAAAAGTCAGTGAACTGGTTAAGCCCACAAATGTATGCAAAACTGATAAAGATAAATAATGGATTTTTACTTGAACTTATAACTTATTGATAATTTTTAATGTTCAATGAACTATAAGTATAGTAGCTTCAGTGGTAAAGAGAGGTAACCCTCATATTTACGCACCTTTGAGACAATCAATCAAAGGGGACGAATTATTTTAATTTCTTCGCTCTGGTAACAAAACAAACATGCGGCGCGAGTTTTGCCGCTCAATGACACATGAAGAGAAAACGACATAACGCAATGTTTCGAACATTGAGCGGAGCGTGTGCAACGGAGTGTCTTAACACTGCTATATATATGCGCATTACAGATTAAAATCTAAAAAGCGTTACAAATATATAATTTTAACCAAAAACCAAATCAAATAAATATGTTATTATAATTTGACGTGTGGTTTAGAAATTATGAAGATAAATTATATTAGAGATGCGCCGAATATTCGTTTGGTATTCGGTATATATACATATATCTTCGTTCTCTGCGGGTGAATATGCGTATCCAGTCTGGAACCGCTCCACTCATGCGAAGAAGATATACGTAGCATTAAGTGAGACTCATATAATTTATAATAATAATTAAATAAAAATAATCGAACTGAATGTATTCGGCACCATAACCGAATAATTCAGCCGATTTCGATATTGGCCGAATACGGCACAACGATAATGAAAAAGATGACATATATATACCGAATAAAAACCGAATATTCGGCGCATCTCTAAATTATATATTTCTTGTGGGACCGTTCCCGTCGCCCGCAACCAAAGTTGGTTGGATGGACTTCAAGACTCAAATGTAAATTTACCAGTTTCCGCAGAAGTTCAAGAAATACTCTCTTAGTATTTGCAGATTTCCAATTTCAAATCCAGTAATTTCGTTAGTGTGTTGTCTCAGTCAGTTTATACAATCATGTAGATACATTGTCACAAAACTTGTAATATGTGGGTTGGTTCTCTTTACCACCAAACCGAATATATGTCCGTTACTATCAATTGTATATAAACAGCGAGTTGAAAAGCAACATCATCAGCCGCACAGTGTTAAGTTCCGCTATTGTGATAATAATGTCACGTATACTTTATACTCTCGTGATCTTAGGGCTAGTGTTATTTTCTGTGGGTCATTCATTCGAAGATTTTCCACACCCCGACCACGGCTTTCACGGTTTTGACCACGACTTCGAACACGGCTTCGACCATGACTTCGACCATGACAGCGACCATGACAGCGACCACGACAGCGACCATGACTTCGACCACGGCTTCCACCACGACTTCCACCACGGCCATGACAGCGACAACTGCGATAAACATAAATCGCCATCTATACGCGACACTATTAACAGAATCAAGAGAAAATACTCCACCGCTAAGTCAACCCTTCAGAAATTCTGCAAGGAGAATACTCAAATTGCTCCAAAAATATTATACGGTACAGACGCCTATATTATTAAATATTCACTTCCAAATTTAAAGGACTTAAATATAACGATTAAAGCTGTCAACGGACTCGTTGTAACGGAAGTTGAAGAGCAAGGTGATTTCAAAGGATTCCAAGATGTCAGAATTTTGCCAGAAATACTTGATTTGCAAAAAGGTTTTTGGACGATTGAACAGTCCAATTTGAAGATCTAGTTGCCGTACAAAGTCACTTTAGCGACAGAGTTTAACACTGTGTGCGAGCCCGATGATAGTGAAGTTAATATTCCTGGCAATGTACTACCATTGTTCACAGTAAGACTCAATAAAAGCAAAAAATGATTCGCAAGAAGAACTCCTTAGAATAAATATCCACATTACTTAGTAACTCTATAAAAAGTCCTTTAAATAATATTTTATATTTTTTGATGAAATATATTAATTTAAATCATAATTATTATTAATTAATTAATTCTATAGATATCGTTCAATAATATTATTTATGTCCAAAAATCCATAGTTTTTTTTAATAAATAAATAAAATAAATCAGTTTCACCCTGTATTCTTCACACAGCAGGGTAGGCAGAGGGAAGCTAGTGTTATGACACTGCGTTCCCCATTTTCTGCCGAATTCTTGAGGCATTGCGTGTTCACCTACATATAAAATATACGTTTTTTGATTTGTTTACCTTTTATCTCATGTCTTCGTGAATATAGTGCATATAGCTAATGTTGAAAAAAAAAGATTAAAAATAGTAATTTTTAGAATTGACATCTTTGCCCTAGATCTTGTCCAATTCCTACCTTACTTTTGTAGTAGTGTTGTTGTATATAAACTGAATAAAACTAGCAATGCTTGGTTCCAAGTGTTGTGTTTGAATCTCTTATTTCTTCGAAATTACAGTTTGTTCATATATCTGTGTAATTACGACCAATTGAATACTTTTTATGTTTTTTTGTTAGTTTTACGCTGTATCCCTCTGGGTAGGCACAGAGCACCCAAGAACCTAGTGTTAAGACACTTCGTTCGCAATGCACTACCGAACTTTGAGACATTGCGTGTTTAGTAGCGGAACTCAAGCAGCGCTTTGTTTTGTTGCTCTGGTAGAACGATGAAAAATATTGAATGATTATTTTCCTCGAGTGGGAATCGAACTCAAAACCATCCCTTTTACACTTAAGCGCTTGTACCATTGCATATTTATAATTTGAATTTAAAAAAATGCAGAACAGTATATGCTAATTCTTTATTCCTAAAATTATAAGACTGAGCCTTGGCTGATCCAAGCTTGTTAAACGTGGGAATAAAGGTTGTAATAGAAAGACAGACATACATACAGGCGAATATACAAAGGTTCCGTTTCTTATATTACAACAGTAAAAATAAATCTGTCAAGAAATCAGCTTCACGCTGTATCCTGCACACGTCAGGGTAGGCAGAGGGCGCCTGGTGTTAAGACACACCGTTCCCCTCTTTCAGCAGAAATCTGGAGTCATTGCGTGTTGGGTAGCGGAACACAACGCCGCGCTTTGCTTCGACACCAGGGCGAAGACATTAAAATGTTTCAAATAAAAGAAAACAACCAAATCAAGAAATTAAATACATATTTCATTTCCTCGAGTGGGGATCGAACCCACCACCAGTCGCGTTTATAGTCACACTTTGTGACTCTTAATCATAGTCATAATTTAATAGAATGTTTCTTTATAAGAATATCGGTTGTCATGACAATCACTGAGTACCAAATATAAGGAAATTAGGAAGGAAAATATAAAAGGCACGTGTATTTTTTTACCAAGCGAGTGGTTGTTATGACAACCCATCTATTTCTATGGGTTCTTATTAGCTCCACGCGGTACACCGCACATAACAGGGTGGACAGAGGGAACCTAATTTTTAGATAAGAAATAAAACACTTCCGTTCCGTTCCGTCCATTTTCCGCCAAAATCTCAATGCAATGCGCATTGAGTGGTGGAACTCCTGGTTACCAGAGCAAAGAAAACGAAAACATTAAATATTTTATTTTCTCGAGTAGCTGTAACCCACAAGCTGTCGAGTTTACAATCGCATGATTGTGATCCTGCACCACGACTGACCTCAATATATATTAATAGTGTTCCGTTACTATAGACAACGCACAGACGAAACTACACGGTGTAGAACGCTGAAATTCGGTATGTAGCTTAACTATGAATTATAAGGACTTAATAATGGAGAGGTTCCGTACTTCAAAAGGAGAAAACGTAACCCTTACAGAATCACTTTGTTGTCCGTCTGTCAAGACCATTTATATCTCGAGGTCGCGCGGAGGTATCAAGCATAATTACTAATTAATGTCGAAATGTAGAAAAACAATGACTATATTACAGTTTTATGGAGTGGAGAAAAAAATCAAGTCTAAGTGAACGCAATCAATAGATATGTACCGAGTTTCTGCGTAATCACTACCCAATAATCAGTATCACAATATAACTCACCATATGAGCGATACTAATAATTAATTGCAATGGTTCAGTCCTATTCAGTTTCATCATGGCTAACTTCGCTTCACTAAAAAAGAAAATAAAAAATATATATTATTATTTTTTTTTAGTTTCACGTTGTATCCCGCATATAGCTGAGTAGGTAAGAAATATAGTGTTAAGACACTCCGTTCCCCACGCTGCGCCGAATTTCGAAACATTGTTTTGAGTGGCCAAAATTAAAATAAATATTTTTAATAACTAACTAAAATAGTAACTAAATAACTCGAGGCCAATCGTGGGTTCGTTTCCCATTCTAGAGGATGAAATATTTATTTAAATTTATATTTCCATTTCTTCGCTTTGTTGTCGAGGTGAAGAGCGGCGTTGAGTTCCGCCACTCAAAACGCAATGCATCCAGTATTTGGCGGAAAATGGGAAATGGAGTGTCTTAACATAAGATTTCCTCTGCCTACCCTGCTGTGCGCGGAATAGAGCGTGAAGCTAATTTGATTTGAATTTTAAATAACTCGTTCCCCCGAGTGGCAAAAGGAACCCACAACCTTTGCGTTTACAGTCACACGCTGTGCCACAACGCCACGGCGGCATCGATTAGATCTTAATAATTTGCATTAATAAATAAAGCCAGCGTACAGCACAGGGACGACGTCTACTCGCCATGGTTGTGAATAGAATCGCACTCCGGGGAATGCTCAACATACAATATTTCAAATTTAGGCGGAGAAAAAAGGAGCGTTTTGACACTAGACTATTGAATGCTGGATACAGCGTGCAGCAAACAAAATTATTACTTCGCATCTTTAGAATAAAAATGATCTAATGCCAAATTTCTATATCTTATGATAGTATAGTACGTAAGATAATAACATAAGATAGTACTTAATATTATAGAATAACAACAAAATGCCTATTTTTTCTATATATATATTAGATATTACCTACTTCTTTTTAGCTTCACGTTGTATCCCAAATAAAGAAAGGTAGGCAGACGGAACCCCGCTATATCAAAGCATATAACAAAATTGAAACTAAAAATCATTTTTCAATATAATAGAAGCCAAAACAATTATTTAAAAAAAATGTCTGCTCATCTGCGCATTTTTGCTTTGAATTTTTTATTTAAATAATTGATTTTTTTATTTTAATAACAAATGAATTTCATTTAAATCTAAAATTTAAATGAAGTTTTCATTATTATATTAATTATAAATTTTCCTTTAAGTTTTAGTGTTTGTTTTATTAAATTCGGTTCATAAATTAAAAGTTTAAATAAAAACTCACCCCGGACTATCAAAAGATGCGATAGCGTATCTTTTCTTAGGATCCCTGCTTAGAAACACTCTCACTTTAGTCGCGTATTTTTCAAAAACTGCTCTCAAGCCGTCCTCGTTCAATGCCTTACTTATGTTCTTTACATACAGCTTACAATGATCGAGCTGTACGTCGCCGCTAAAAGTAAAAAAATATCTTAATAACTTTTGTTATCCTAAGATTTATCTTGAGATATCTCTGTCAGAATTCTTAATTATAGAGAAATCCAAAAAGTTATCTTAAGAAAAAATGTCACAACTTCATAAGACATCTTTTAATCTTATTAGCAGAGTGATCGTAATCATTAATTCCCCTCACTGGAAATCGAACTCAAAATCAGCGCGTTCAGTCAGGTTTTTCATTTCATTAATTTAACAAATCTTATTAGGTCCGGTTGTTTTAATAGATGTTAATCAAAAGAAGGGGCTAGCAATAATCTTTCATTTAAGCTTAAACTTGGCAAGCTTACTAAATTATAAGGCGATGGTCGTGCGTTCAATTCCCATTCAAGGAAACGATTATATAGTTTCATTCTGTCGCTCTGATAGATAGAGCTAGGCGTTGAGGCCACTCAACACGTAATACCTTAAGAATTTGGCGCAAAATAGGAAATGGAAGTGTCTTAACACAAGGTTACCAGGTTCCCTCTGCTTACCCTGGTTTGTGTTATATACAGCGTGATGCTATAAAAATTTTTAGTACATACGTAACCAAAGGAAATCGTCCCTTCTATTACATAAATAAAGTTATGTAATAGAAATTATTATAATAACGTTTAAAACTGTTAAAACTTGTTAGTGCAAAACGTAAAAAAAAACATTATTTTTTAGACATTTTTTATTATTAGTATTAAAATGAGATGAGAGTTCGTAAAACAAAGTAAACAGGAAGCAAAGTTAGTAGTCGTTGTTTTTATTTTCAAACTGCATCCCACATACAGCAGGGTAGGCAGAGGGAACTTAGAATTCTAGTGTAAAGACACTCCATTTTCCACTCTCCGCCAAATTCTGGAGAGATATTAAGTGTTAAGTGGCGTTACTCAACGCCGCGCTTTGCGTTGTCACCAGCTATTATTCATATTATATTAATTAAAATCTACAATTACCTGTGCCAATGATTCCTGTATCTTATTTTAGTGGAGTGGCAGAAGGGAAAAAATAAACATATTTTTTATAATTTTTTAAGGTGTTTATTTTACATTTGACGCAGAAAAATACTTTTTTAGAAAATATAAAATTGTTGAATTTGTAAAAATTTTTCCCCTAAATTTCCCTAACATAATAAAGAAGTTGTAACAAGCGTATAATATTCCGAGAGGCGCATTTTTATGTTTTCTAAAAAAGCATAACTGTGTAAATATAAAATTAGTAATTTATTTACGTACCTATTATGTACACGCTAAAAAAACACTATATCGTTACGCAGTTGTTTCACATAGAACTCTTGTTACAGGTTAAGCATAGACCAAACTAGTAATTTTGTTTTATACTATGTTAAGAGTTAAGACAATAAGAGGCCGTCGTGGCGCAGAGGCACAAGTTTGCGACTGTAAATCCAAGAAAACGATATTTAATATTTTCATTTTCCTTGCTCTGGTGACGAGGCAAAGCGCAGCGCAATGCCTTCAGAATCGCAACATACAGTGGGGAATGGAAGCGTCTTAATGGGAAAGAAGTGTCTTAACACTAAGTTCCTGGGTTTCCTCTACCCTACTATGTGCAGATGACAATTTATAGATTATTTTAATATTTTTTAAGTTTTAACACGCTTAGAAAAGAAAAATATTTATTTAGAAAACATATAAAACTTTGTATGTAGACGGGACTCGAACCTGCGCCTTCGGTTTGCAGGAGGCGTGGGTTTAAGTCTCTCTACATTAAAATTTTTAACCATTTTTTAGAAATATTGAAGTTACCAAGTTCGAATAATGTATGACAAGCTTAGTTATTGTGAACTGCACTTCATTTTTTATTTATCAGCTTCACGGTGTATCCTACTCACTGCAGGGTAGGCAGAGGGAACCTAGCGTTAAGACACTCCGTTCCCCACTTTCTGAGGAATTCTGGAAGCATTGTGTGTTGAGTGGCAAAACTCAACGCCGCGCTTGTCCTCGACACCACAGCGAAGAAATGGAAATATAAATTTGAGTAAATATTTCATCTCCTCGAGTGGGGATCAAACCCACAACCAGTCGTTTTTACAGTCACACTGTGCCCCTGTGCCACGTCTGGCCTCAATTTATTTATTTTACATATTTAATATTATACTAATAATAATATAAAAGTACATATACTTTTGTAAATTCAAACATAATTAAAATGATACAAGTTTGAAGTATGAAGCAAAACTGATTTATTTTCTTAATACCCACAATGTAATTATTGAACATCAATGTCTATTTAAGTACACAATTTTACCAACATAATTAATATATAACATATCTTTCCCCCTGTAGGAATAATCATCAGAAGACAATCAAACAGTTACCAGAATAATTATATATAACATATAAATCTAATCTATCTAATCTAATTTGACACTTCTCACCTGGACCATACATCCGTATTAACACTGGTTGACCCTCAGCAAAGGTGCGAGTGGGTGTTCTGTGTGCCGCTGCCTCCAGTTGTATCTCTGTGTTAGAGGGTACTGCATCCGGGTGGAGAGATGATACCGCTGTCCTATATCGACAACCGTTCAGTAACTCTGCAGGCGTTTTATTTGTTACGCTGTTTGGCACCGTACGAAGATAGTACAAAGCCTTACTTAATTTCTCACTCCAAGGCATGTCAGAAGACGACATTTTCTTTAATTTATTCTTGAACGTTTGAATGGCACGTTCGATCTGTCCGTTAGTTGCCGAATGATACGGCGGTGAATACAAATGTCTGATTCCATTTTTAGACAAGAATGAATTGAATTCATCAGAGCTAAATGCTCTTCCATTGTCCGACACTAAAACTTCTGGAAGTCCCTGAGAAGCAAATATTTTCCTCAAAACTACGACAACCGTAGACGCACTCATTGAGGGAATAATTTCAGCTTCAAACCATTTGCTGTAACTATCAATCAACACAAGAAAAGTTTTTCCTTGGAATGGTCCCGCAAAATCTATGTGAACCCGGTTCCACGCTTTTTCTGAAGTGATCCATGTTTGTGGGTCTCCTGGTGGATTATTCCTGACTGCCTGACATAGTTCACAAGCACTCACCGTTTTTTCGATCTGGTTATCCATGCCTACCCACCATACGTAACCTCTAGCATATGCCTTTGTCTGGACGATCCCCGCATGTGGGGCATGTAAAAGTTTAAGTACCTGGTCTTGAAGAGCCGCAGGTATAATGACTCTATTGCACCACAATAAACACTCTTTATTGTGTGAAAGAGCCTCTCTCCGTGTCCAGTATGGCTGCAGCACCGGGTCGCTATTACGTGGTGGCCAACCATGTAAAACATGAAACAAAACTCTCCTCAATATAGGATCTTTCTTGGTGAGTTCCGCAATTTTGCGCACGTCCAAATTCCACCCTCTAGGCTGCTCTTCTAAAAGTAAAACGTCTCTAATAATATCTGTAGTCGCTGTCGATGTATCCGGGGCTGTCCATCTGCTAAGCGCGTCCGCGTTACCAATCAGCTTCCCAGGTCTATATTTAATGTCATAATCGTAACACCCCAGCTTCAAAGACCAGCGCAACATTCTCGGTGAAATCTGATCCGGTATAGGTTTCTCTCGGTTGAACAAACCTATCAACGGCTTATGATCCGTCACAATAGAGAACTTCCGGCCCGCCAGATAGTCATGAAATTTTGTCAATCCAAAAATTATAGCCAATGCCTCCTTATCAATTTGGCCGTATCTTCTTTCATGCGCTTGCATGGTTCGTGACGCCATCATTATCGACCTTTCGGAACCGTCGTCCATTACATGTGCTATGATAGCCCCCAGACCATACTCCGACGAATCACATATAAGGAGCAATACTCTGTTGATGTCGTAGCCAACCAACGTGCGATCAGACGACAGTAACTCCTTGGCCATCTCAAATGCTTCCTGTTCCTTTTCACTCCATCTCCAAGGCCTCTTAGACTCAAGCAAGCGGTATAATGGTTCCAACACGGTTGCCTTGTTTGGCAAAAATTTTTCATAAAAGTTATACAAGCCTAGAAAAGCCCTTAATGTTTCTTTGTTAGTTGGAGCCGATTTTTCTTGTATTTCTTTCACCATTGCAGGGGACGGGTGCAGACCTTCTGGGTCAATCATATGTCCCAAAAACGTAATGCTATCAGCTGCAAACATACATTTCTTCAAGTTAAGACGCAAGCCCATCTTTTGAAGCTTCAATAACACATTTCTTAGGCGTTGATTGTGTTCATGTATAGTCTTTCCTGCTATGGCAATGTCATCCAATAAACATGCCACTCCATCCATCCCCGCGAGGGCTGTCGACATCACTCTCTGAAAAATACCCGGGGCTGCACTCACACCGAAAGCTAGCCTATTCACCTTCATCAGACCAATAGGTGTATTGAGTGTCAAGAGCATAGCAGTTTCTTCATCTACTTTTAATTGAGTATAGGCTTGTTTCAGATCCAATTTAGTAAATACACGTCCTCCACTTAGTTTAACGAAAGCCTCAGTTGATGTTGGTAGTGGGTAAGTATCCGTGTTTATAGCTGCATTTACCGTCGAACGATAATCCCCACAGATACGCAATGAGCCATCATCTTTCTTGACAATTCTTAAGGGCGTGGCCCATTTCGAAAATCTGACAGGTGATAATACCCCTTCCTTTACCAGGCGTTGCAATTCATCTTCAACCTGATTCTTCAATGGAAATGGAACGGGGCGTGCTTTCAAGAAACGTGGCGTTATATTTGACTTAACATTTAACGAAACTTCTGGCCCTTTGTACATCCCAAGACCTTCCTTAAATAAGTCAGGGAATTCTTCTTTATAAGGCCTAACTTGCTCGGCGGACCAATACAGGCCCGAAACATGCAGCCCTAATGCCTGAAACCAGTTTCTCCCCAACAGGCTTGGGCCACGGCCGGAGACCACCACGAGCTCACATTGGGCTTGTCTCCGAGTACTGCGCGTACATTCGCTATACCTAAAACTTTCAAGGGGTCACAAGTCCACGTCATGAGTTTTAAATTGGTAGAATTCAAGGGGGGGTGAGCCACAATTTGTGATACGTCTCCTCAGAGATTATTGACCTCGAAGCTCCAGAGTCCACTTCCATTGACAGCTTGACGTCATCTAAAGTAACGTCTTCTACTATTGGAGGTCTATAATTATCAGCACAAACGTAAATGCCCATCATGTTTTCATTTGAAAACCCTTCTCCGCAAATAGCGCCGTTCTGTGCCTCATCACTCGCCTGGTGCACCTTGTTAGGTTTCTTGTTACAAGCCGCTGCGATGTGTCCAAAACGTTTACAGTAAAAGCATTTCGACTTCGAAAACGTGCAACGCTCGCCCGGCTTGTGCACACGCGCACAATGTCGACACTCGTTCGATTTAATTCTACCGATTTCCATCGGTACTGTGACGTCAGACAGAGTTTGCTTCAGTCCCGCAGTATTGCCGTATAAATCTGGAAACGTTGCTTGATAGTTGAGACAGGTCTGAACCGCCGTCTCGTACGTAAGCTCCTTCGTCTTCAACAAATCCCGTCTCAAGCGCTCGTCTCGTATACCCAATACTAATCGGTCCCTCAGTTGGCGCTTTAAGTCTGTGAAATTGCATTTAGCGCCCAATAAACTGATCGCAGCCACAAAATCCTGTACGGACTCATCAGGTGACTGCCGGCGTTTATAAAATTTATCACTTTCTAGTATTTCGTTAACCTCTGGTTCGAAAAATTTGTCCAGTACACCAAGAATTTCATTAAATTCCACGCTAGTAGGTCTCGCGGGTGCTAACAATGATGCAATCAACGAGTAAGTATCCTTTCCGCACTGTGATAGAAACAGAGAACGTGCCTTACTATTATATTCACTTTCGGAAACACCCGCGGCGTCAAGAGCGCATTGCAACTGTTCTTTATAATCGCACCACTTGTCTGTCTTGGGGTTAAAATGTCCAGGAAATACTATATTAGCGATATTAGTCGCCATTTCCACAAAAATCTATTTAATTTTCCTCGTCGCCAATAAAATGATACTACAAGTTTGAAGTATGAAGCAAAACTGATTTATTTTCTTAATACCCACAATGTAATTATTGAACATCAATGTCTATTTAAGTACACAATTTTACCAACATAATTAATACATAACAATAATAATCAAATTATAATAAAAATACTTACTTTGAGTCATCATCAGGATATTGAGGATCATAGTTCCTGTCATTATAGTCTTCTTGCATCGGATCCCAATCATGAGACCTACTGTAGCGACTCCGCGATGTCATGTCTAAGAACAGAGAAAAATATTTAGCAGAGGGAACCTAGGAACCTGCTTTAATAAAGCATTCCATTGTGTTGAGAGACAGAATACTACTCTGCATTAGTCTTCCTAGAGTGTTGAATGAAAAAAAAAATATTCCCAGAAATGGGAGTCAAACCCACAAACCTTACATTTATATTCATATATTGTTCTACTGCATCAAAACAACTTCAAATGTTTTAAATACCATACAAAATGCTAATATTTTCATTTTCATTTTACTTGGTAAATTAGAGAAAAAGTGTATAAAAACACAAAGAAGTACATTATAGAAATTAATTAGGATTGTTCTATACTCGCTGAGACATTTAGCAAATTATAGAAATTTTGCTATTAGCATATCATTTGCCTCCAACAAGTTCCTCTCTAAGTTAACAAAACACTTAATGTCTCGTATTTCTATCACTTTTAGGTTTCATATACATACATTGGTATAATATTGTTTATAAAAATATTATTATACTGTAGTAATATTAAGTTATCTCCAGTAATCACAGAATAAGAAGAAACTACTTTAATGGATCAGAAAACAGAACAGTGGTTAATATAACTAAGGTTTAAACTACGATATTCCAATGATTTTTTTGCTCAAATATATATCTATTATGTACCTTTTAATGACTGTCCAATGTGAAGTTGTGTTTATTTTTATTAGTAAAGGAACAAATCAATAAATAATTGTTTATACGAGTTAGATGATTAGTCAGTTATTTCAGTAAGTTATATTATACAATATTTTTATATTGTCATGAAATTATGTACCTATGTAGATTTTGTTATAAACTTGAATTATGTAAAAATTAAGATTCTTGTAAAAATTTCATAATTAAAAGCTTTTTGCACTTATTTGAAAAAATTTCTAATAGCAAAATGAAAATATATTTTATAACTTTCAAATGTTCTTGTTAGATACTCAAATAAAACTTGTTATATTCTATACACAATTGGACTAAACTAGTAGATATTAATTTGTTTGACAACAAATAACGAATGATTAAAAGTTATTAGTTTTAATAATTCATAAACTAGTACAAAAGGCCTTTATATTGAACATACTTTCATTAAAATTTTAAATTTTCAAAAACGTTACTACACGTGAGCAACTAACTTATAATACAATGGAAATGAATTTAAATTATCAATTCACGTTTTTCTTAACTATATATGTAAATAAAACTTACTTTAAATATAATTATTGCTATAAACAAGCAATTGTCGCTTCAAAGTCAAAAATTCAAAATATTAAGAAATATTTGAGCACCGAACAATACTGATCGACAAAAATAATACAACAAATACAGATTATATATTCGAATGGTATTAAATATAATTGGGATATCGAGCTATTAGAATCGTTTCAACATTGATGAAGCGGAAGTTGGTTATCGTTATTAAGTTTTTTAAACTTCTATGTCTAGTTTCAAATAGAAACTTGTTTTATTTGTATTCAAAGAAACCTATTGAATTTTCTAAGAAATTCTATTTGCACTCAGTAATCTTAAGTTAATTTGTCACAATAATGTGAAGTGCTTGTATTGACTGTTTATAATAGAAAATTAACAATATTAGATTTTTTCAGTTATGTATAAAAAATAATAATCTTCTATTTATAGTCAAATCATAAAAAAGTTCGTCTCGTAAATCTCATAAATTTTCAATATATGTATTGTAAATTATACTATACAAAACATACGCATAATCAAAATTAAAAATGTAAGCAAATAATGTAGTAATGATGATTAAAATTTTTAATAATTATTTAAAAAAAACACTTAATGAATAATCGAATAACTGTTATTAATACATTTTTAATCTACCACCATCATTTGACAGGACAGTTGACAATTATGCAATTGACATATGACAAATGACAGCCAAATATATAACCTATCCCATACTGTATTTTATAACTAACTCTAATAAAATAAGTTTTTGTTATAAAAGTTATTTAAATACATATATAAATATGAAGAATGGATGATATAGTGAGACAAGTACCTTCTTATCAATTGGATCAAGAAATATTAGATGGTAAATGTTTCTTATATGTGTTTGCAAGTGATATATGAGCATACTTAATTCTAAGAATCAACAAGTAAGCTGAGTAAATGACGCAAATTTTCTTATGTTTTGATTCTGGTTTAAGTTTATTGTGATTATGGAAATTATAATACTTTTTTATAGCGTGTTTTTCTATTTTCCTTATAAGTCAGTGGAATTGCGTATTAAATGTTGCATGAATATTTAATGCGTTATTTTGTTTTATTTCTCGAGCTTAATGTTATGTATGTTATTGTTATATATATTGATGTAGAAGCGCTGTTAATCTAGCTAAATTATATTAAAAGAAATAAAGGTTCAAGTTTAAAGTATTTTTTTCTTATAAGATTAGAATTACAGTGGTATTTAGTTCACAGTATTATATAGAAAATTAAAATTATTAGAATTTTATACTGTAAAAAGAAAACATATTTATGTATATTTTATTATTTTATTATTGAGTAATGTTAATATAAATTAAATGCATTACACAATCTACTATATTTTTGCCTAACTCATAAACTAGCTTAAATATATATATATATATATAAGTTTATATATATATATATATATATATATATATATATATATATATATATATATATATATATATATATATATATATATATATATATATATATGTTACTATAAACTTGTATGGTTATTGTACTGGTTTTTCTCAGGTCTGAGACAACTTTAGTGAAACTTCTTATTTTGAATAAAACTATTTGAATAATTACTTGAATTGAATATAACAATAACCTATTATTTTAAAACTTACAGCTCGAGGCATAAATATGACAGTGGAAGAAGTAGCTGGTTTGCCAACCTGTAAATATTCAGAGAGGGTCCAAGCTCTGAATTTGAGTGAAGATGATTTGGCCTTTCTAAGAGGATTGAGAAGAAGAATAAAGAATAGAGTAAGTTATTTATTTCTTGTTAAAAGTTTTATATTTTGTAGATATTTTTAGACCAGTTTTAAACTTAAATACAGGTTTTGGGCCAAATAAGTATTTAGGGCATTTATTATGTAAAGTGGCCAGTTTTTACACAGAGGTACAAGTGTATGAATGCAACGGAATGTGGATCAATTCCCACTCAAAGAAATAAAATATATAATATTTTCATTTCTCTTGCTCTGGTAGCAAGTTAAAGCCTAGTTTTGAGTTCTGCCACTCAACACACAATGCCTCCAGAATTTGGATTGTCTTAATACTAGGTTTCCAGGTGCTCTCTGCTTATCCTGCCATGTGCAGGATACAATGTGAAGCTAAAAGAAGAATATTTTTATTTCACACTCATAAAGCATTCCAGGAGGTAAAATATTTAATATTTTATGTAGAATTTATACGTAACTTTACTATTTTTTAAAAGAAACATGGTATTTATGATTAAGGTTATGTAAATAAAATTAATACAAAAATCTTGAGGCTGTCGTCATATCACAGAGGCACAAGTGATGCTACTTTAAATGCAACGGTAGTAGGTTTGGCCTCACTCAGGGGAATGTAATGTTTCCTATGTTCTCTTTAAGTGTTAATACTATTTGACCTCGAAGCTGTTTCGTTTTACACTCCAATTACAGCTTATATTTGTTATTTGACAACAACAAAACCGAAATGTTCCAAAAATCTTTGTGTATTTTGTCGTCATCGTGGTGCAGTCGAAACCACTTGCGATGATTACGAACTCTATTGTATTCGAATGTGAAGCATATATTTAAAATATTATAGTTTGAAAATAAAAATAAAATATTGTACTATGTACACGTATTTGCCTCCGCGTGGTATATAGCCTTTCACCTTCCTTAATAAATAGATTTTCCAACACAAAAAATATTTTTCAATTCAAACAAACAGTTCCTGAGATTAGCGCTTTTAGCCAAACAAACTACAGATTTATAATATTAGTAAAGACATAGATTTTAAAGAAAAAAGGCGGACAAATCCAGAAGATTTGACCTGTTCTATTGATACTTAGTTTAGCTTTACATTAATTCCCACGAAGATTGAAAGTGTTACTTTATCCACACGGTACTTGTAATACAAAACTATTTTGCGGTTTCTCGTAGAATTTTTCTTATAGGCACCTATATGGCTTTTATTGTTTTAATTATATATTATTTTGTTTTAATTACATATAATGACGTTATATTGGTATTATTTGCATTATTTAAAATAAAAGCAGTTTCACATAAAAGCAGTTTTCAGTCCCTTCGATAAACGTGTTCAGTTTCAGTTAGTATTAGTGTATAAATTTAGATATTAATTAAACTCAAACTAAATAATAAAAAAAAACAATATCACGATAAATCTATCTCGGTTGGAAATAAAACCTACGATCTTCGTCGTATAGTTGAAATCAATAATTTTATCAAAATATTGTTATACATGAGTAAAGTTAGTTGCAATGAGGGTTAAGTTACAAGTTTTCTTAATACATGTTTGCGGTTATCTTGGGAATTTAATAGTTGTACATTAGTACAACCGCACCTTGATATTAAAATTAAATCAAAGTAAATCAGCTTCACGCTGTATCCTGCATACAGCAGGGTAGGCAGAGGGAACCCAATGTCAAGACACTCAGTGGACGGAACTCAACGTCGCGCTTAGCCTCGACACCAGAGCGAAGAAATGAAAATATAAATAAATATTTCAGTTCCTCGAGTGGGGATCGAACCCACAACCAGCCGATTTTACAGTCACACTTTGTGCCGCTGCGCCATGAATTATTTTAGTTTCGTTATCTATACTGTTATGTATTAAATAAAAAGTAATTTAAGTATTTTCGGCATTGACTTAACTTTGCTTGCAAAAGTTATCGTATATAATGGAAAATCGCAATTTTCGAGGCTTCGCATATAGAGTGGTAGAACTAAACGCACCTTTTTGTCATAATACTAAAGCGAAGAAATTAAAATATTAATAAATTATAATTCATTCCTAGCGGGGACTGAACACGCATCCGTGTCGCTTAAAGTCAAATGCTTGTACCACTGCGCCATGACGGCCTCATTAATTTATTTAAAAAAATTGTATATAAAGAAAAATATTTAACTATACGATATTTAGGTAGACTGTAGATGGTAAGAAAGAGATGAAGAAAGGACGGAATGCAAGATCAGTGTAAATGGTAAGATATTAGAACAAATGAATGAAATGGTATATTTGGGAAGTATGTTCAGTACAGATGGCTGATATGAGATGAATGTGGAAAGATGTATTTCTGCCGGTAACAGGGTTAACGGAGCCTTAGCTGCATTGATGAGACAGCGAAACGTCAGCACAGCTGCGCGTTTGGCCGTACGCAATGCACGACGCTGTTACACGGCTGCGAAATGTGAGTATTACAGAAAAAGAATGAAAGAAAGATGAATGCCGTGGAGATACGATCTCTTCGTAGGATACACAGAATAGCAGATGCTAGCGAGGATGCCACGGTGAGAATGAGGAAGAACGTGCTCAGCTGGTTTGGACACGTGGAAAGAATGAGTGATGAAAGAATGGCAAAAAAGATTTATGATGGAAAAGTGAGTGGTAAGAGAGATAGTGGTTGACCTCGGTTGACCTTCGAAAGTACAGTATCAAAGATACTAGAGGATGGTCACGTAAAAAGCGTGAAGTTAAGTAGATGATAAGTATTCGTGCACGGCAAGCGCAGCTTTTGCCGCATAAACTCCGATCCCGAACCTAACTCTTGAAATCTCGGTGTTTTTATCATACAAATTGAAAGTTATTTTATACAACTGTTTTACTTAATTGTTTAAAATCCTAACCTAAGTACTTTAAATTGATATAACTTTTTTTATTTATTCGATTTGATTTGATTTGATTGTAATAAAACCCTATGTTAAGGAAAGCTTACCAGAATCCATTAGTGAAAACTATATTTAAATCAGTTCAGCCGACTCTGAGATAAGCATGAACAAACGCACAAACAACAGACAATGAACAGACAAACAAAAAGTTTTAAAATCATTGTTTTGGGTTCTATAACATTAATAAAGGTCTCAATAAGATTTCTTCTTATATATGTATCTTCCACGTACAGACACCGATCTGTTACTATTTTATTATAAGATATAGTCATATTAATATAGCCCAAATGGGCGGAGCCGCTGTAAAACTATATTAAAGAAATAAAAGTATGTTGGAATTTTTTCTACAATATTTCAATATGCCCATCATCTCAAGAGCGGCAATTGCTTTACAGTATTATAAATGTTAAAATATAATTGAGGCGTAAATGAGACGGTTGTGGGTTCGATTTCTAATTTTTATTTCCTTAATCGGGTAAAAAGTCAAGTGCGGCGTTGAGATCTGCCATTCAACGCGCGTAATATCTCAAAAACTGGGCGGATAACGAAGTGTCTTAATACTAGATAACGTGAAGCTAAAAAAAGTTGTGCATATACTGTTTTAAAGTTGACCTTTATTCTTTTCTATATATATAAAAAAATAAAATCTAAATTAGTCTTTATCCTTCCACAGCTAGCATCACAAAACAGTCGCAGACGCAGTATGGAGCATCTAAGGCGGTTAACACGCGAACTGCGAGCAGTGAGAGCGTGCAGGGACGACGCGCTTAGTGAGAGACGAGCCTTATTACAGAGTAGGACTGAAGTGCGGAATAGATTTTATTTGTTGAGGAATTATGTTTTACAGGTATGTTTTGAGGGTATACAGATATAATATGATGTTTAGATACTCTATTCAATTTTTTATTTATTTATTTTAGAGATATTTCGTGTCGGGTTGCCAGTACTTGGATATGAAAAAGATTTTCATACATAAACATTATAATAATTCTCTCGTATATGAATAAAATTGGCACATAGAATTGAATTTACCACGAATATGAGTAGAATGAGATACATCTCAATTACGTCATTTCGATAAAACAATTAAAATGTTATGAAAATAAAAAAAAAAACGTTAAAAGATTCTAGACAAATAAAATATTAGAGATGCTACCTCCTTTCTACTAAGTTATCTCTTTTCACAAATGTATTATACTTATATATTATATACCGTACTAGAGCAGCACTAGTAAAAGCGAAGGAAACGAATCTCGGAGAAATATTTTTTTCTCATTTCTTCGCCCTGGCAAGAACAAGTTTAATTCTGAACACGCAATATCTAAAAATTTGCCAGATAATGAGAAATAGAGTTTTTTTCACTCTGTTCCTTAATTTCCGGTATATAGCGTGATTCTAAAAATAGAATATCTTAAGTAAGTTTTCAACTAACAACTATTATCACGACAAAAAATCAACCATAACCTTTCTAACATTATAAGTTAATAATCAGACCATAACTATTTCCAGACCCTAAAAGACAGATCAGACCCAACAGAAGTACCAGACATAGACCCAGACGTACCACAACTCAATCTACCACCAAAAAATATAAAACTACCCTTAGATTTTAAAGAAAAAGAAAAAACTAAATTCGAATGTCGTATAGAAAAACTCGTACAGCAAAGCGTCGATCACATATTTAAAGATAAAAATGAAACAAGAATATGTGCTAAAACCGTGTTTTTAGATACAATAAGATGTGATAGAAGTGAACTAGAGATGGACGGAGTATTGAATCTTTGCATTAAAGAGAAGAAAAGGAGTCACGGAAGGAAACAGCTGGCGCCGAGGAGGATTGCGTGTTGTGATGATGGTACAGGTTAGTCCTTTTACAAATTCAAAATATTGTTTATTCTTATGATGTCGAAACACTTTTGTTTTGTTTGGACGAAATGGAAAGCGGCCTTTGCCTAACAATGGGACAGTACTTACTAGCAAAGGTAAAGATTACTTAGTTTTTTTTTTACTTCTTTGTTAGGTTAAGTATGTTGTTTTGTTCTATTTTGTGCTTCTTTTAATTTTGATACTTTTAAATATTTAATTTATGTGAATATTATTGATAATACAGCTGTTAGTGTTTACAAAATGTAAACACTCACACACTCTTTCAGTAATTACTATTTATTCCAAAATTAATAATTTTCTTTAGTTACGTTTACTTATTAGTTTTTGTTAATTTCAAATAGTTAGGTGCGTTTTGTAATATTAAGAATTTCTCTTAATTACTTTTGCTTATTTTGATTCTTCATTTCAATTACTTAGATATTTTTTTCTAAAATTAAAGATTTTATTTCCTTTAATGATGTCTACTTATTATTGTGTTTATTTTAATTATTTAGTTTTATACTCTTACTAATTCTATTGAAAATTGAAAATAATATCAATCCACCTTGCCAGTTATTGCGGTCGACTTAAAAGCCTTTGAAATTTTTCATATTGTACACTAGAGGAAAATAAAAGTAAAAAATCGTTTAAAATATATTTATGTGTGTTTTCTTTAAATTTGCAGATGGCGTCCTCGATTTGAAAATAAAAAAAGAGAATCAGTGACATTCGTATATATTTTTTGTGTTTATTAATTATTATTATGTTATACTGTATTAGCCATTACGTTTAGACCAAAAACTGTTATGTTTAAACTAACTTGTATAGATAAAATATATTTTTAATTAATCCTTTTTAATTATCTATGGTTATTATGACTATGACAAATGTCCAGATACTTTTTATTGTCAAATTTAATTGTTTAACTGGATGATGTCACACACGATTGTAGGTTCGATATACAGTATACTCTCGTGAAACTCGCTGTGTCCCGTACATAAGAGGGTAGGCAGGGGGAACCTGGGAACTTAATTTTAAGACATTTCTGTTCCCTACACTTGCCTACACTCGCTTTGCCTCATTATCACAGCGAGGAAATTAAAATATTTCATTTCATCGGGTGGGAGTTGTACCCACAACCTGTCGCGCTTATAAACGCGCCCTTGTGCCTCTGCGTCACTACTGGCCTCATTTAATCTTCTGTTATAAAGATATGTATATATTTTATCTATACAAGCTTATACATATTATACACAATTATAATATTAACTATATTATTAGAACAAACGCTAAGTGTGAGTTCAAATTAATTTTAAAAAAACCGGACCATTCTCTACATATTTGTTGAAAGTTATCGAATTTAATGTTTTGATATGGATGTATTGCTTCGATCAAAATTATAATGATTTTATTTCTTTTTTTCTGCAAAATTAAGCTGCTGCATGCTGTGGCGATGCGTCACTACGGTTTTTTTTTATATTATTTAATTAAAATAATTACTTGAAGAATAAATTTAAATCCAAAATTATGTATGTACAAAAAAACTATGAAAAATACATTTTAATTTTTTTTATAATATAAAAAAGGTGGCTACTATTAAAAATTGATCGGATATTCAAAGTTATATTATGAATATATGTAATACATATTAAAAATTAAATTTATATTGAAAATATATCTTTAGAAAACGTATAAAATTTTTAACAATTCGCACCTCTTGGAAACCGTCCAAAGTCCAAGAGGGGCGCGTTCAAATCCCGTTACGTTCAACTTTTTATACGTTTTGCTAAAAACATTTTTCTATTCTCAGTGTGAAACACTTTGAAACGTGTTAAAATATACACATAAGTATTTATTTATATCTGTAAATAATTATTTGGTATAATTGATTTCTTTTTTATAATAATGTTAGAAATCGGATGCGGTTAACGTTTTTTTTTTAAAAAAAAATAACAAGTTAAAAACACATATCGTCTATATGTTACTAAATTATTCGGAAAGAGATTCTACGTAATTGCAATAAGCGATATGTATCACCCAATAACAATACTTCACACGAGTTTCTACGCGATAAGGGCCGTTGCCTACAAGCAACTGCCCCCGATTGCCACAATTCCATTGGTTTTCTAGTTTTTTTTCTTATTATATCCTCTTTTACACGAGTTTACTGTTAGTAAATACATTTTTTTGAATAATTGAAGGAAAATTATTATTTCATATTGATTATCGAAAATTGTATGCAGGTTAATATTATAAGACACTTTGATGGTGAAATTAGTCAACCTACATATTACAGGTTTCTTATTTACTATTTTAAATGGGAAAAATTCTAGTTTAATGGGATGGATGTTTGTTTCACTTTCACACAATAATTACTAAACAGATTTAGATTAAGCTTTACAGTAATATAGCTTATATATACATCAGAATAACAGATGGAATTCAATTAATGGAATAAAGATTTTGTATAATTTGACTATTATAAATATTTTTGTTGGATTAAGTTTTTTGTTGACATTATTTTGTTTTTTTCGTAGTTGGACTCATAGCGTCTGATTGTAAACGCAATGGTTGTGAGTTCGATTGCCACCCAGGGGAATGAATTATTTTCATTTCCTTGCTCTGGTCACAATCGAAATGGGTTGTATCCCTCAATAGGAAATATGTCGAAAATTGGACGATGCGTCGAAACAGAGTGAAGACTAGGTCTCTCTGTCTACCCTGCTATTTGCGGGTACACAGCGTGAAGTAATAAAAAAATATTGCTTTTTTAAACCATTCTAAGTCTATTGTTCATTCGCTCCAAACTTGTAATATGTAGGTCTTTACCACCATTGCATCGATATACATATATGTAACTTACTATCAAAAGTAATAAACTTGAATTAAATACTAAATTACAATTCAAATTTCACTATTATGCTTATGTATCATTTACTATATTATAAAAGTATTTATAAAAATGTTTTGTATTTCCTTTTATTTTAAGACGAAGAAACCCGTATTTAAACAGATCTTTTACACTATATTTAAAAAAAAAGCACCAAAATAAAATAAGTTTATATTATCTGTATTTTATTATGGTTAAATTTTAATATAGGATTTATACAAAAATTTACAATTTAGAAAATAAGAATTTATGATGTGATGTTGAATTTTAATAAATAAATTAGTTACCTTATTTGTTTGTTTTTTTTTTACAATATAGTATATAATTCAGGGCTTCGTGTTATAAGCTCCACAGATTATAATTAAATTATCTTTCATTTCTCCGCTCTGATAGGAAAAAGCCCAGCATTGAGTTCAGCCACATAACAGGCTATGTATTCAATTAGAGAGAAAATTGAAAAACAGACACGAGCGTAGGAAAAGGTGCCCATCATCCCTTTTCCACACGCCTAAGCTACTACAGTACTAACAAAAAATACTCTGAAAATGAACAGTAAAAATCTTTGAAGCCTTCGTGCCATAATTACTTACTTTTGCTCATTGTTTCATAATAAGTATATGAATTATAGAAATTCTTGTCTTTATATGCTTGGTATTTTGATGGAATTCAATTTAGATAGCTAAATTTAGTAATTGGGGTTTTTATTATGAAAATGAAATAATAAAAAACCCGCCAAAAAATTAAGTAGCACATCTTACGTACTATTTTAATAGATGACGTTACATTTTTATCAATTTTAAAGTTAATTAACGTAGAAGTATTTTATTAATAACAAATATTACTATTATTATATTTTATAGATTTTTTTTAGAATGTAACCAAAATTTTATCAAATATATATTTACTGTCGCCATCTATGCCGAGTTAAGAAATAAAATTTTAAGCGTCACCTAGCGTTAAGTAGCGAAACTATTTATTATTTTATATAAAAAAAAAAAACTAATTTTAACTTGAACAATGTTATTTTCTGTGATAAGATTTCCACTTATGATAATTATTTTTTCTATAAGAGTTTATTTTATAATTAATATATTTTTTCATTTCATAATAGCAACACTGTAAATAAAGAGCGACCTCTAGCGCCACAAAAAGAAAACTCTCCTTTTGTCTTTATAAATCCAACATGGCGGTAAACGATGTATGATAGGTGTATAATGTTTTGAAACTAATATAGCAATAAAAATATAATAAGAAAAAAAATTGGTTATAACTACACCTAAAAACAAATGAAGACCGGTCGAAAATACTGAAAACGAAACTATAAACTTAACGTGTGTTTGAAAATAGTGTTTTGTGTCAAAAAATTGTGTGTTATTGTGTATTTATTTGTGTGATATACGTTTTCTAATGTGTTACGGTCGATTATTGATATGTGATAGATGCCGTAGATATGTCTACCTGTGATAGATCTCACGCGGGCGTTGAACCAGTGACCGATGTTAGCTTGAGCGATGACTTGAAAGAGAAGAAATTGAGTAAAAAGGTATATTTTCCTGAAGACAACCAACTGGTCACACAATACTTCGAGCCAGCCAACCCTTGGCAAGACGGTAAGTTGATTTTGTTATTTATATATTTATTTTATTTTTAAGGGAAACAAACAGTACAGTAATTATTAACTTATATAAATTGTACATACTAAGCAAGTCTCTACAGATAAACTATAATATATTGATTTAATCTACAAATTCTTAAATTTTCCATTCGGAAATCAATTCATTAAAATATATATATAATAAATTCTCCAGATTGGAGAATTTATCATAGAACACACTAGGTTCTCTATCACTGATGTGTTTTAAAAACACCTAAAATCAAATATAATTTATCCATTTAAAGCACAAAACATTGACATAATCTGCTTCTTGCACCTTTTATATATCTTCCTTTATTTTTATTATATATAAAAGACCTGGTCACAGATTATACTGCTTTAACTTACATTTATTTATTAATCTAAATCACTTTGTTATATTAATAATATTATCTTTCTAAAAACAATTTCTATACATTGAGAACAAAACCGAAAAGTTTATCTATAATAATATCAATTTAATATTTTATGGCTAATTAATTGAATAAAATACTTTAGATATTACTTTTTTATTTATGAACTGTAAATAAAGCAACTTCATTTTAAGTAGAGTTTGCTAAAATAAAATAGAGAAAATTGCATTTAGATTGGCTTAGCCATTTCTGAGATAAGCATGCACAGACAAACATTTTATCCCAATGCTCCCAATAATAGATTTTCCCATATACCTTCCATGTACAGACATATTTAAGTTACAATTTTATTACATGTTTAGATATAGATAATAAGTGTCATTCATTATACACATCAATTTATTACCATTTGACGGTGGAGGTGAAGCTACAGGTAACAGCATACTTTGTAGTGGCAATCCAAAATCTACATTATATAATTATTTATCTTTCTGATATTATCTTAATATTTTTTTTTTATTTACTTATGTAAAGTGTATTTTGAACCTGTATTACAAAAATATAATACAAAAAAAATAATTAAGTACTTATAGTAAATATTACTGGAATATATAAAACATGGGTTTTTGTTTATTATTTATATTTTATTTTAGCTTCACTCTGTATTCTATATATAATAGGGACAATCGTTATAGACATATAGTGGTGGAAATTAAGGCTGTGCTTTGTTTTGGTACCAGAGCCTTAAATTGAAAATAATTATTCTCCAATATTGAATTGAACCTACGACAGTCTTGTTGACGGTCAAGAGCTTATTGTCATCATATATTTTGGGGAAAGTGATGTGATATCTGCCGATCCTTCTATATGAGGAAGATAAATAAAGCTAACTGTTATATTTCTCTAGATTACTTCTTAGAAGTTTTAGCAGTTACTATTATGTTATTAGTCATTGATGAAGCTGTCATGGCACAGTAGGATAAAATCTGACTAAATGCAATGGTTGTTGGTTTGATCTCCACTGCAAGGAATTATGTGATTTGTCACTTGTTTTTCTTTAATGGTAAAGATATTTTTAATTACTATTTACAAATATTTATATGTATAATGTTTATTGCAATACATTTACAATTAATTACTAAAGGTTAGTCTGTTAGCACAGTTATCTCTATACCTATTAAACAAACTCCAGTAAATACATTAGGAATAAAAAAAGTAAACCAAGTCACTTCCAAAATCATTTATTATTTTTAATTTTAATATGAGTTATATATTAAAACTACTTTTCTCTCGTATTTTTTTAAGAAAGAATTGTGTCAGAATCTGAGCTATGGTGATTAGATAGCAACATATTAAAAAAAATAGAGTAGGGGTGTACCCCACATTTGCCAGAGAAGGCAGAGGGAATGTCAAGACCCAATTTCCGAATTGTCGAAATATTTTGAGTGGCGGGACGCTACATCGCGCTTCGATATAGAAGAGATACTTTATTCAAAGAATATGTTAGTAATAATAATATGTTCCACACCTGTAGGTGTGAAAACTACACAAACAAGCTTATTTGGCAGTGTTTCAACAATATACTGTTGAAAATGAATTATTCTATTCTAGATATTTATAAATGTATAGGAAAATACGAAAATACATTACTTTTTGCGAGACCTTCGTGGCGCATCTGCACAGTGTCTGACTAAACGCGACGGTTGTGAGTTCGATTCTCAATCGGTTCAATTAATTATTTATTATCAATCATTGGTAAGAAAGCAAAACACAAATTGGATTTTTTCCGCTTAACACGCAATGTCTCGAAAAAAATGTGTGTCTTAACTCTAGGTTCCCTCTGCCCACCCTGCTATATGCGGGATAAGAAAATAATTATATACTTTTAACCGAAGAAGGTTCCCTGTTCCACGCAATTATATATTTTTTATGTGTGAGCTGTTACTGAATTATTGAGTATGTTGGTCTGTAGATAGTTTTCTCGGAAACTACATATTATATGGAGGTTATCCTTTTTGATTTGGAGGAAGAACTTAAGATGATCTCTAAATTGAAATAAGACATCATTGTAGTTGACTGTGAAACTTGGAGTTTAATCGAAATCCGTTCAGTAGTATTTGAGATATGGATGTCCACGTCCACATGTTTAATATAAGTAATTAGGAAATTGTCAGGTATTCGTCTGTCAACTTTAAGACATTTCCGTTCCCCACTTGCCGAATTCGGCATTAGAGAGGCAGAGGCATTGCGTGTAGAGTGGTGGAACTCAACGCCGCGCACCGTTACCAGAGAAAGGAAATGAAAATATTAAATATATCGCACGTTTATGCTCCTACGCCACGACTAGCCTCATTGGCTCTCCTTTTTTCTTTTTTAATTTTTCTTATACGGACACGGATATTAACTAAATCAAACTAAAAGTATTGTCTTCTCCTGTCTCAGCTTTTCGAAAATTCTTCTTCTTTGAAATAGTCAGTTAGCCCGAAAATAACAACTAAACTAAGAGCTCATCAACTGAACCTGGTTACAACCAACCACTATCTAACCTCCGAGTCTCAAATCTAACCTTGTGGTTAAACTACTTGTCTAAATTATTCCTCTACTCTACGGTCGCAGGCAAGCCCACGTCTGTCATTGACATGAGATCAAGTGTCTCATTATTTAACTGGATCACCTAGATATGTGGCTGGTCGATCTTGAGACGATGAGTTTAGGTTCGATTTTAGTTTTGAGGACTTATTTGGTTTGTGAGGCCGTCGTGGCGCAGGGGCCCCAGAGAATCTAGAAAGTAGGGAACGGAGTGTCTTAACACTAGGTTCCTATGTTCGCTCTGCCGATCCTGATATGTGCCGCACACAGAGTGAAGATAAATAAATGTCAATTTGGAAGATTTTTGCACTACTTTTTTAGAGAACCACTGCCCAAGATCCAAGGTGCTAAGTCATGTGATCTTATGGAGCTATGTTAAAATTCTTATACGTGAGCTTATAACGTTATTTATGTTCTTGTTATTTGACATCTCTGTTGGGATTTTTTTACAAATTTTCACAACATTAACAAAGATAATTACTTATTTAGAAAACGTATAAAGATATGAACGTAGCGGGACTCGAGCCCGCGCCTCCCGGAAACCGACCAGGCGCTCTGACCACTAAGCCATACGTTCTCATCAAGAGAGATTGCTATTTATTAAATATTTTTAAGTTATTCCACACTTGAAGAAAAATACTTATTTACGGCAGCAAAACGAACCCACGTTTTACAGAAGAAGATTGAAAGAAATATGAATGTTGTGGAGATGCGATCTCTTCATAGAATATGCGGAGGCAGCTTAACTGATCGAATAAGAAAGAAGAAGAACGTGCTCAGCTGGTTTGGGCACGTCGAACGAATGAGTGATGAAAGACTTGCAAAAAAGATTTATGATGGAAACGAGAGCGGTAAGAGAGGTGGGGGGACCTCTGTTGACCTTCGAAAACACAGTATCAAAGATACTGGAAAAAAGTCACGTAAAAAGCATGAGGCATGTTTGAAGAGGTTGATGACAGTGGACGAAGCGAAAGAGGTAAATATGTAGAGACCCTAGCGTTCGGCGTTCCGTTCTCTATGATGATCCAGATAGGGATACGGCCTGAAGCTAAGTTAGACTCTTATGCTTACTTTGTGATGCAAATATAAAGTGATTGCTATTCTATACTAATATTAAAAAAAGAGGGTGTTAGGAGCTTGTTTCTTTAGATGCACAATTCTCGGGAACTACGGATTCGAATTTAAAAAACTTTTTATATTGGATAGCCTATTTACACGTACACTTAGAATGTATAGCGCCACCAGTCGTGGCGCAGTAGCACAAAGTGTTAGTGTAAAACCGACTGGTTATGGATTCGATCCCCACTCGAAGAGATGAAATATAAAAAAATCAAAATCAGCTTCACGCTGTATCCCGCACTCAGCAGGGTAGGCAGAGGGAACCTAGTGTTAAAACACTCCGTTCCCCACTTTCTGCCGATTTCTGGAGGCATTGCGTGTTGAGTAGCAGAACTCAACGCCGCTCTTAACAAGAGATGAAATATTTACTTAAATTTATTTTTCCATTTCTTCGCTCTGGTGTCTGGTGAGTTCTGCCATTGCACACAACACGCAATGTCTCCAGATTCGGCAGAAAGTGGGGAACGGAGTGTATTAAGACTAGATTCCCTCTGCCTACCCCTAGAATGTCTCATACTACTACTACTAATGAAACTTAGAATGTCTCATACAAAACTTTTAGTGATTTCCATTTGACCATGTGGATGAAGTCGCATGTAAAAGCTACTTTCTTTACTTTTTTATAGCTTCACGTTGTATCCCGCATAAACTGGTGTAGGCGGAGGACACATTCGAATCTAGTGTTAAGACACTCCGATCCTATTTAAACACTTTTGTTCCCCACATACCGACGAACGAAGGAGGCATTGCGTATTGAGTGGCGGAAATCAACGCATCACGCTTTGACTCGTTACCAGAGGGAGGAAATGAAAATAATAAATAAATTGTTTCGTCGAATAGAAATCGAACCCACAACCTGTCGCGTGTACAGTCGCAAGCTTATGCTCTTGCACTACGACTGGCCTTTATATTATTAGACGTGTGTTATAGTGATTCATATACGTAATTGTGATGTGAGACAAATTGTCTAAAGATACTTGGCTCTGTTATACTGAATGGGTTTTTTGAAGGAAAATTATGATGACAGCTTGTGTTGAAGTTTATAAATGATAATCACGCTATATCCCGCGTATATCGGGGTAGGCTGTGTGAACGTGTTAAAACAAAGAAAGGAGTGTTAAAACACTTCTTTCCTCAATTTTCGGTATTTTCCGTGTTGAGTGAGACCTCAAATCAAATCTATAGTTCTCGAGATTAGCGAGCTCTACCAAACATACTCTTCAGATTTATAATTCACTCGACTCCAACAAATTATAGCGAGATTTAATATAATCCTTCCTCATGATGAATCCAACACAAACAGATTTTTTCCAAATTGAACCAGATGCTAAGTATGCTATGAAAATCACGTCTCTGCCGGGTTATACTTATTGTAATATTAATTAGCTTCACGCTGTATCCCGCACACAGCAGGGTAGGCAGAGGGAACCTAGTGTTAAGACACTCCGTTCCCCACTTTCTGCCGGATTCTGGAGGCATTGCGTGTTGAGTGGCAGAACTCAACGCCGCGCTTAACCTCCACACCAGAGCGAAGAAATGGAAATATAAATTTAAGTAAATATTTCATCTCCTCGAGTGGGGATCGAACCTACAACCAGTCGGTTTTGCAGTCACACCTCGTGCCGCTGCGCCACGACCGGCCTCTATTGTAATATTATATTCAAATTATGCAAAATGTTTAGATAAATTGCAGTTTATGTCTCATTATGATGTATAAGCTATATTACTATAAAGAGTCACCTAAATCCGTTCAGTAGTTTTTGCGTGAAAGAGGAACATACATCATTCTATACTCACAAACTTTCACATTTATAATATCAGTAGAATAGGAAGTATAGAAGTATAGTATGGTATGTTAAAGTGGAAAAATATTAGTTACTAGCTACGATATCGGTCGTCACGTGTGTGATAACGCGTTTGATAATACTATTATACTAAACTAGTGTCGTAGATACAAAACTTGATTGCTTATCAATAGCTAGTAAACACTTTAAAACGTGGTGTTTTGTACAGTGTGAGTTTACAAACGACGGTTGTGGGTTCGATTATTTTCCTATTTTACTTTAAATAGCTAGTTATAGCTTAGAGGAGGGAGCTGCAATTAGTAAGTTGATTGTAACCTATGGACTACATATAAGGATCGCGGCATCAAATTTTATAACTTTTAAGCAGTTTCAACGTTTCAACAGTCAGACCCGATCAATCCAGTATTAATAGCTTCAAGTTCGTATTTTTTAGATAGGATATGTCTGGAAATTAATACCATAGATATTGTTCAATGGTTGTGGGTTCGACAACCCACCGGAGGGATCAATTATTCTCTAATCATATTATTTTCGTTTCCCACCTCTGGTAACAAAATGCAGCGTTAAGTTTCAGCACTCAACCTATAGTGTCTCCAATTCAAGACGAAAACAAAAAAAAACGATCTTAACACCTTCATTCTCCCTCTTCCTCTGTTCTATTAAATACAGGGAAATATATCAAACTAAATGTACATTTTATACAGAAGTCAATATACACTACATAGAGGTACAAACGAGTTTAATTAAAACGTATGTCATTATAGCAACGCCCATTAATTATTGCTTAATGAACAATGACGGTCTACAGTTCCTATTATTATTTTCTTTTTTACATTCAGCTTCACGCTCTATCCCGCATATGTCAGGGATAGACGTAGATAAACTATAGTTCCGGCACGCCGTTCTTCGCTTTAAAATAAAATAAAATAAACATAAATATCAAAATGAAACTACTCAGTGAAAATAATATGAACGAATAGAGAATCTCCTTCGGCTCTTTTGTCGGTAAAAAAAAGAACATAAACTGTTTATAGATGCATGAAAAAAGGAAAGTAGTGGTGAGACGGATATTAACGCCGCGCGTATTTATGCCTATATTACATGACTGAGACCAGTGAGGCCAGTCGTGGCGCAAAGGCACAAGCGTGTTACTGTAAACGCGATAGTTTATGGGTTCGAATCCCATTCGAGGAAATGAAATATTCAATATTTCCATATCTTCGCTCTGGTGTCTTCGGCGGAAAATGAAGAATGGAGTGTCTTAACACGAGGTTCCCCTTGCCTACCCTGCAAGTCCAGGATATAGCGTGATGCTAAAAATAATATTACATGACTGTAATCGTTTCGATGTAATCCACTGTACATGTGGTCAAAGTTACCTTTGGCAATTAGAATGTGTAATGTATGATGCATACAACTCTTTATTTTTTCCATTAGACCACGCGAAAGAAACTGAAACTAAAAATCTAGTATACTTATTTGGTCAATATAAATTAATCCCAAAAGATGACGTGATTACATGTTTTTGAAGTTATCTCATGTAGTGTGAAAACATTGATAACGCTGTCCGGAAATCTGTTAAAGATCAAATAAATTAGTTAACCGTTTTTCGGTGAAAATAGAGTGTTTTAAGTAAATTATTCGATTTTTTTTTACCTCCCCGTTATAATCCTAGAGACGGACACACAAAGAACGGAGCGCCAAACGCTGTCTCTGGTCTCTGTATACCTCTTTCTCCTTCATTTCCATTGTGATCAACCTCCTCATGCTTTAACATGATTAGAAATTCCAGTATTAATACTGTGTTCTGGTAGGTCAACCGAGGCCTCCTGTACCTCGCTTACCTTGCATTTCTTGATTTATGTTAATATATTCTCTAACTTCACAGCAAGTGTCTGATTACACGCATGATGGTAGAAGGTTTGAATCTCACTCGTGAAATATTTTTGACATCCATCAAATTATGATTTGATAGATTTGCTTGTACCACCCATTTACTTGTGTTAAAAAGTGGAAGAAAATCCCGATGAATATAGTTTCTAAATTTCAAAACTAAATTAATTTTGATACATCTGAAATCTGAACTCAGGACCTACTCCATAAACATAAAAGCTAACCACTAGCCCTACCCTATGTGCATGTCATTTTGTCACCTGACATGTTTATTTTGAGCATTCATTGCCAAGAACTAGGCTTGAGTCATTATTATTTTTGTGTTGAACAATTGAATTTGAACCTGTGAACATCTGAAATTTGTGTTCATAATATCGCGTCATGGATGTATGATATGAGAAAAAATTCTTCAATTTTCAGCTTTTTAGCTTTAATCTGTATTTTTACATTTTCTAGATTCAATTCAAGGTAGGCAAAGGAAACGTAATATTAAGAGACACTCGGTGACGCACCGTCAAATTTTTCGAGACATCCCGTGTTGAGTCGCGGAATTTAACGCCGTTTTTTTTTTACCAGAGCGAAGAAATTAAACTAATTAGAATATAAACCTTCTCCAAACAATATTGCGGTCAGACCCTTACCTCTGAGATTTAAAATATATTTAACTCTTAGTTATTTCCCTTCGATCTCACGACCAAAGGCGAAGGTGAAAGCTAGTTAATATTTAATTGTCTACTCTGAGCGTCTTGAGGCCGGTCGTGGCGCAGCGGCACGAGGTGTGACTGCAAAACCGACTGGTTGTGGGTTCGATCCCCACTCGAGGAGATGAAATATTTACTTAAATTTATATCCATTTCTCCGCTCTGGTGTCGAGGTTAAGCGCGGCGTTGAGTTCTGCTACTCAACACGCAATGCCTCCAGAATTCGGCAGAAAGTGGGGAACGGAGTGTCTTAACACTAGGTTCCCTCTGCCTACCCTGCTGTGTGCGGGATACAGCGTGAAGCTAATTTAATTTTTTATTTTTTTTCTGAGCGTCTCTAATCTTCGTTATGCCATCTGACATTGACAGTGACAGTGTAGGTATAAGTATTTAGGTATATTTATTTTGGACGCTCATTACCGAGAACGCCGTGAGTCACGAGTATTTCAGTACAGACTTCAGAACAATGGGATGAAGGCCGAGTGATAAAGCTCTGATTTTGTATGTGAGATAACGCGTGTGTTGTCGTATGTGTTTATATGCGGTGGTTCTGGGTTCAATTTTCACTTGGATTTTTTTTTTGTATTTACTTATAATGTTTAATGGATCATGCTGTCCCGCATGTACCAGGATAGGCAGAAGGAGCCTAGTGTTGAGTTTTACTACCCTGATATATGTGGGGTCGAGCATGAAGCTATTAAAAATCAAATAAGAAATATATCCTTTTAATATTTCTGTAATAGTTCGATTCCTATTAGGATGTTAGGTACATGAAATATTTGAAGTAAGTGTGGTTAAACACACAATGCGTGCTGTGTCGAAAATTTTCTAAAAATTGGAAAAGGTGAGATATAAAATAGGTATGGTATGGTTCTTTGATTATAGCGTTCCGAGCGTACCAGTTGAGCACATGTCACTTCGCCAATGTCACATTGTGTGGAGGAGATACGAAAGAGGATGTACGGTAAAAAAGAGATAATTTTTCACAGTAGGAGAATGCGTGATAAAAAAATCCAGTTAAAAATAGAAATAAAGTAACATTGGTCTTTTTGCCTATTTTGAGGTAGATTTTTTTTAAATAAACAAATCCTTGCGGCTAATAGTCAATCACAAGAAATACCTCAAGTGCGAATCGAACTTTGATTTATTGATTTATCGTAAATTACACTTTATTATATTTATTTTTATTTTATTGTAATTCTTGATATTAAATAAAATTCAAATCCAATCTAAGATATTTACATTATTTTGTATGTTAAATATTGTCACTTTGAGTGCTTAGATAAGTTGCGGCGTTGAGCTCCTAAACTAGACGCTTATGTAGGTTTAATCTACCTATATCACAAATTACAGTAGAATTATGAAAAATCTGAAAATGTAATACATATTGTGTATGTAAATAACTTCAGTCCAGTATTTTTCCAATGTCATTGCCCCATAGTTTTAAATGTATACCCGATTCGATACCTGGCTTCCGGCCAACGAGTGGCTTCCGTCATCTTTTGACAGGTTCAAAACAGGTTGCTCTTCGTAAAATCTTCGCTTTATCTCTCAACTATTTCAAAATTAAATATATACATATATATGTACTAGCGGACCCGGACGCGGCTTCGCCCGCTTGAAGTATACGAATGCTTATTAAATATATTTATGAAATTCAGTTTTTAATAGGATTGGTAAGAAAATATAAGCCTAATAAATGATCATAATAATCCGGAAAAGAATAATTAGTAGAGAAAATTCTTATTATTAAAACAATATCTAACTAATTTAAATGAACAAAAATAATACGTAAACGTAGTAAAAAATAAAAAAAAAACTAAACAAAACCAGCTACATTATCAGGATCATCAAAGTAAAAAAAATATTTTAAATTAAATGTATTGTGCTGTATGTTTTTGCAAGTGCATGTGGTTATTTATATAATACTCAAATACAATAAAAAATAATTTTATATTTTTTGTCTCCGTCTGTCTACCTTCCTATTTTCCTGAGCTAATGTCCAAGACAACTGAACTGATTTTTATTGGACTTTCAGTGATCGATTTTACTGATTTACCCGGGAAAAATCTTTATACACGTTTTCCTTGCGCGTGTACATAGATAGGTACTATATGAAATAACTAAACTCCTTTCTACGTTAAATTCGATAATTTTTGCAAGCAATATCAAATAAAATCCCAAAAAACTAAAACTACGATTTATTCAGTGTATAACAACGGTATATCTATACTGTAACCTAACCTAACTGAAATAACGAACCATTCTTTCCTTAATGCTTAAATATTATTATACCGATGCTGCGCGACATCGGAAAATCTAACTAAACTCCTACCCGAATAAGTGAAGAATCAAAAAAAAAATATAAATTAATAATAAACACATATAAATTAACAATAAACAAAAAATATAAATTAATAACAAAATAACCACATAATAATTGACAGTAGATCGAAAATGTATAAAAATTTACAAAATCGTTAACGTCGTCTGCCCGTTCAGGTAACTCATTTTGAATCAGTGATATCTCCTTCAGTATTTATTAGAAAGGTGTACAGTAA
This sequence comes from Heliconius himera, assembly GCA_021202915.1. Classification (NCBI taxonomy): domain Eukaryota; kingdom Metazoa; phylum Arthropoda; class Insecta; order Lepidoptera; family Nymphalidae; genus Heliconius; species Heliconius himera. The sequence continues at coordinate 548,532 of JAJHJA010000490.1, forward strand.
AATATAATTTTAATATAGGTGAAATGCTAAAGGTGAATATTATATTTATTTTGATAAGGATTGAATACGAAGTTATAAAAAATATATTAACAATAATCAAAACAAAATAAATAATAATATATTAAAATGTTTACTGTGGCTCAACCTTCAAAGATAAACATACATCATCGTGGACTTTTTAATATTTAGATTTTTTAAAACATAATATTTTTTTTAAATATAGTTTTTATGTCTCATAAAGTTTAGTCAGCGTACGCCATGTCATTTTGGGCGACATATTAAAACGACATAATTCCTTGTTGCCTAGCAACGGTTGCTTAGTGACAGTTGTTGTTAATATGGCAGAATAAATTACATGTCAAATTGAAACGTATTTTAATATCTTAGTATACATTGAAAATATTTCAAATATGAGAAAAAAAAGTATCCTATGTTCATCCCAAGACCCTCAAGTATCTCTATATGAGTATTTTATCACAATTGAATTAGCGGTTTGGCCCTGATTGCGTCACAGACAGACAGACAGACAGACAGACAGACAGACAGAGTTACTTTCGAATTTATAATATAGGTATGGATATATGTACATATATTTGTAACGAGGCAAAGCGCGGTATTAAGTTCCGCTACTCAACACGCAATGCCTCCTATATAAGGAATGGTACTCAATTGCATTGCATTTCATCATTTAAAACAAAAAAGCAGCTTCATGCCATTTTTGTCATATATTACGGTAGGCAGAAGGAACCTACTGCTAAGACACTGTGCTTCTCTTGATGAAATTACATAGAGGCCGTCGAGGTCATTTGACTGTAAAACCTCGACCGTTTTCAGAGTCAGATGCCCACGAAAACATATACAAAGCGCGGCGTTGAGTTTCGCAGCACAACACGCAGTGACTCTAAAATTAGACGAAAAGTGAGCAACAGAGTGCCTTAAAACTAGTTTCCCCTATGTCTGCAGGATACAGCGTGATTTTTTTATTAAATAATGAAATTAGATATGGGTAAGAAACCACTTAGTGTAATTTGGTTAAACTGCTGATTACCACAAAGGATGCAGCATATTGACAATGTCCTCATTCGGAATTGAACCTGTGAACTTTTGACATATATTTGGTGTGTAGAATTATCTATTCTATAAAATTAGTTACAGATTTAGGATAGGCTGGATGGATTTAATTCAATATCAAACAAGTAAAAGAAAAAGTCTAGACAAATCGCGGCGTTGAGTTTCGTAAATCAATACGCAATGTCTTAAAAATTGGAAGGACATTAGTGAACTTAGTAAAAAAAGACATTCCCTCACGTAGCGGGGTAGGCAGAGAGAACGTTTTCTAGGTTCCCTAGTGTAAGGACGCTCTATTTCCAATAGAGCGTCCTTACAAATCTGCGGGTAGAAGCTAGCTAGCTAGCTGGTAATTATATGTGTATATATGTTAGTGTATATTCTGTTTAGGCAAAATAAAGCATTGAATTCCGGCGCTCACCACGCTACCTTTAAAAAATATTTATCTTCTCATAAAAAATATAATAAGTGTTATTGCTCATGCTTTTTCGCGGGTAAAATGGCGAAACTCAATGCCGCGCTTTGTCTTGTTACCATATTGAGTTAAGAAAATAATTTATTCCTCTACGATTAAATCGAACCTAAACCCGTCGCGTACATAGTCAGATCGCCTCAATATGTAGAATCCCTTATATTTTTTTAATTATACGTAAAAATATTTATATACATATAACATACAGCACTAACACTCTTTAAAGTCGGTCATCTGTAGCTCTAGCTATAAGTATCTTAGCCGATTACTGGGTCATGATGTCATGCAATATTTACACGTTTCTAAAGTAAATAGATATGTGTGACTTATTGTTGTTATTGGTGTTTGTTGTTTTTTTTTACTTTTTAGGGTTCTGTATCTGAAAAGGAAAAACTGCAACATTTTAGGATTACTTTGTTGTTTTTGAGTTCGTCTGTGAAGACCATTTTTCTCAAAATTATATGGAGTTATCAAGCATAAATAAATAAAATATTAATTATCAAGATCCACTGCACTTGCTACACTTGCACAAAAACTTAAGCCTCACAGTCAACACAATCAAAAGATACGAACGTTTGTGCATCTTTTACACCGAATTTTGTATTAAATTCGCTGCATAATGAAAACCACACAGGCCCACGAAATACGGTCTGTACACGTATTTCGTGGGCTTATAGCATTTGGCAAGAAGTGAGAACTTATAGTGCAAATGATGAAAATAATCCGAAAAATAGTCTTTTTTTTTTTTTGTTTATCACAAAATGAAGGAACCATTATATCTCATACAGAATGATGCATACTCCTGCAAATTTAAATGTATCAACTTCTATAAGTTGCGCTTCCCTTTGACCTACATTCATGAAATTGGTACGGATCCCCTACGGCCCTCGGTAGGCGAGTCCGATACGCACTAAACTGGATTTCTTATAGCGGACTATATTTTAGGATTCCGCAGGCAGAAAACAGAATCCTTATAGATTTCTCATGTCTGTTTGTCATCAACAAATATAACAAATTTATTTTTCTAGTTCGTTTTATACAAACTCGAGGGCATACTCCGCAAAGTTAAGTTTGTCAACTTTTGTGAGTTGTACTTCTCATTGACCTAATTTATGTAACTGGTACGGAACGTTCGGTCGAGCGTCTGAGTCGCGCTCGGTTTTATTCTCTTCTATTTTTTTCTTATTTTCCCGAATGGAAATCGAACCCGCAGTCGTCATACAGTCAGACGCTATGCCGGACTTAAGAATATGCTAGTTACAAATCATTTACTTACGTTGACAAAAACTGTATTTCATGACATCATATGCATATGATTAATATGGTCTTCAATATTTTTTCGCTCGTTTGGTGCTATTGACGTATTTGCACTTTTTGCAATATTGCAGGAGCCGCAATCAAAGTTTGTATATAATTTTTCTGCATATATTTAACTTATTTTTAAATTTTTTTGGAACAAATGACCTGTATGTTAACTAACATTCATTTAAGGCCGCGCTTTGCCTAACGAGAACTGCAAATAAATATATATTTCTAGTGTTCTAATTTCTAGTGAGAATTGAACCCACAACCGTCGCGCTAACAATCCGACGTTGTTCCAGTGTGCCACGACGTCCGGACCTTTTTTATGTACCTATTTTAGAAAAAATATAAATTAAAATTTTGCAGAAGCTTAAATATTTTATAAGGGTCGTCGTGGCGCAATGGCAACGGGTAGTAAACGGTGTTGGGTACGATTCCCACTCAGATAGATGAATTATTTAATTTAGTATTTCATTTTTTTTCTGGTAACAAGGCAAAGTGGTGTTCCGCCACTTAAATTGCAATCGCTCCGAAAAATTCATCGGAACGTGGGGAACGGGGTGTCTTAACACTAGGTTTCGTCTGCCTATCTCGATTTATGGGGTATACAGCATAAAGCTTAATAAAATATATCATAGGTATTAGAGCCCTATAACATTTTCTAAATTCTAAAAAAGTATTCTCTGTGCCACAACTGTTAGAAATATATAATATATTTACATAAAAAAATAAAATAATTGCCTCACATATTGTGTAATGACCCATATGTTTCAATGGGTGACATCTTTTCCTGTTGCTCATTCAATTCTTTTGTAATCCGGCTCGAAGGACCAAAGTGTGCTTTATCTTTGTATGTAATAAATTACGTCGTGACACAGATATTTATGGATAAAGGTTTGATATATGTAAAAATCTTGTAATATTTATAACAAAATATTTATAAGGACAGCGTGTTGCGTTTATCGCCGCGTAGTTTCGTTCAACTGAGCGGGAAAATGAAAATAAATCTTACTAAAATAATAAATGTGAAAGTTTGTGATGATGGATGTTTGTTCCAATTTTGTTCATTTTGTGTGTTCCAAATATTGCTCAATTGTAAAATTGTAAAAACATTTTACTGTGACGTCCCTTTGTGTACCGCTTAAGTTGTGGTTTTGATTTTACCACCATATACTTTTCACTTTTAAATTTTCAGTTAAGAAATTAACAGTGTCTTATAAACTGCATGTCCTAAGTCATATTTTCATGACTTGTTTTGTCATCTCCCAAATAAAAAAAAGCTACATCAAAATGGGCTTATCCGTTTGGGAGCTACGATGCCACAGACTTAAAAAAAATTAAATATCCTTAAATTAATGTTATCACCGACAATCGATCAAATCGAACCTGTATCAATCGTAAAGCAAACTATAACCTACTTTTTTGCTGCAATCAATTACTAATCCAGCTCTCCGCCGGATGGAGGTCGATGGGTCGGCTGACATCATGCCTTTGGTGACGTCATTTCATATTATGTAAAAAAGTTTTAATATAACTTGTATGTATGGATATTTTTGGAATATTGTTTTTTTGTTATATTTGCTTGTATGTGAGTTTAGTTTTGTGTTTCTGTAAGTGAAATATTTATAGAATACCTGCGCCTCTTGGAAACAGTTTACCATAGGACGGTTTCCAAGTGACGCGGGTTAATGTCGTTCCAAATTTTTTTTTTGTTATACATTTGCTAAAAATAAATTCATATTATCCTGAGTAAACTTAAATAACACTTTAAAATGTCAAAAATCTCAATAAATTATTTAGGCGGTGGTAGATTCGAATACTAAATTAAGGAAATTATAAGTTATGAATATAAAATAAAGAAGACATAGAATTAATTTGCGATATGCCCTACGCATCTCCTAATTTTTAAGACTGTACTTTGTGGACAAAAGTGGCGAAAATAATAATCGTTCTCTCGATTGGGAATTGTATACACAACCGTCGAGGGTACAGCCGCTACGCCGCGATACGCGAGCAAAAATTATATTTTTTTTGAACATTTTAATTTGACCTATAGGTATGTTTGTAATAACTTACAAGTTGAAATCCTAAAATGGTTGAATCATAAAATCCGTATGTATATTCATGTAATCAATTAGGTGGTTACACCTGAAGGTCGACTGTAATTCTTGAAATTTTCGCATTGTGATATTGATTGACCTAATTTTTATCAAAAATGCCAAAAGTTATATAAATTTACAAATTGCTATGACCTGGTTTTTTAAAGGAATCTACACTTAATCTATACTTCTATACTAATATAATAAAGCGGAAGAGTTTGTTTGTTTGTTTAAACGCTAACATCTCTGGATTTGTGTGAAAGCTGCATTCTTCAGAAGCGCTATAGGCTTCATAACATTACCGTGTAAATCTTACTTAGTCTTAAATAAGGAAATAATAAAAATAAGAAACGCCATCGAATTTCTTTAAGCGCGTTGCGCTGCAAATATAGTTGAATGTATGTAAGTACATTGTACTACAAAACATTCAGTTTCATTAGTTCTAAAGTAAAGTCCACGACATCCTATATGTCTCTTATAAATAAGTCACAATAAGGCATTTTGTGACAAAAAATGATTGAAAATTCCAAGGTGATATTTCCCCGTTTTTTATTTGATAACGATATTGAAACTTACGAGTGAAAGATTTTATGAACATAATCTTTGGCTTGTATAGCATGTCATTTGGACGTATACTTTTTGACAAAATGTAAAATTAAAGTAATTCAACGCTGTTTGAGGCCACAAGTCTAGACGCGAGTCCCGCGGGGGGCGCTCTTGTCGCTGATGACATTCTCTCAGCTGTAGCTGTTGTGCTTGCACTTTCTCAGAATTATGAAAAATTATTAAATGTCAGCTTCACGCTGTATCCCCACACACACTGCACACAGCAGGGTAGGCAGAGGGAACTTAGTGTTAAGACACTCCGTTCCCCACTTTCTGCCGAATTTTGGAGGCATTGCGTGTTGAGTGGCAGAACTCAACGCCGCGCTTAGCCTTGACACCAGAGCGAAGAAATGGAAATATAAATTTAAGTAAATATTTCATCTCCTCGAGTGGGGATCGAACCCACAACCAGTCGGTTTTACAGTCACACTTCGTGCCGCTGCGCCACGACTGGCCTCATTATTATTAAATGTATTAAGTATATAATGAATCTGTAGGCAAACGCATCATAATAATACAATTATAAGTTGTATGCGAGCGAAGCCGCTAGTGGGCCGCTCGTTATTTATATTCTTTTTTAGTTCTCTATACTAATATAAAGTATAATAAAATATTTAATATTTTTCCTCTCTTTCTGGTAGCAAGGCAGAATGCAGCGTTGAGTTCTGCCATTCAACACACAATGCACTCAGTAATATCTTGGAATGGAGTGTCTTAACACTAGGTTCCAAATCAAAACATTTAACTTACAAGCTTAGTAACGTTTTTCTATTAAAAATATTTATATTGCTTCCAAAGTTCCCAAAGGTGATTAGATAGACCTTTGGATTTTTTTTAAAACTTATATATGGATAAATAAATGAAATACTCTTTTTTTTATTTAAAAATAAACGGTTTTAGGCAGTCGCGGCACAGGAGCATGAGGGTGTGACTATAACGCAACGGGTGTGGGTTCCAATCCCAATCGGGAAAATAAATAATTATTTATGAAGATATTCATTTCTTCCGTGCCCGGCGTTCAATACGTAATGCTTCGAAAAATTCGGCGGAATGTGGGGAACGGAGTGTCTGAAACACTAAGTTCCCTGTGTCCATCATGCTATATGCGGGATACAGCGTCAAGCTCATTTACTTATTTTTATTTTAAAAATCTCATTTTTTTTTTCAAGATAAAATCTGGCAACGCTGAAATCGAACACACACTCGTCGCGTTTACAGTCGCACGCTTGTGCTCCTGCGCCACGATGACTTTAAGAGTTTTATACATTATAGATTATTTTCAATACACTATATAAAACTATACTTATAAGTACTAACTAAGGTTAATAATTTCCTATACGTTATGTACATATCAGTAGCGGTTCGTATGATGTCACGTCATACTACAATTTTTCTAATGATTCCGACCAACATGCACATGTTATTATGTGTTTTTTTTATATAAAAAAGTGTATGTAATATCGATTATAGTGACGCATTTATAATTCTACTTATTATATACATACATAGGTGTTAGTCATTTAGTATAGATTAATGGAGAAGAGGTAGCAAATTCAATGTCGTTATTATACTGACTTTAAGTTATTTTTTGATTGAGTTCCGACAATGTCTCGAAAATTGGGCAATGCGTGGGGAATGGAAGATCCAACTAGGTTCCCTCTGCCCACCCTGACCCCACCGCATATAGTGGGGAATAGAGTGAAACTGCAAAAAATATGTTTTAAGAAACTTGTTGGAGCTAATATAAATGTTGAAATGGCTGGCTTTTTCCTATTAATTGACCGGGATAGTTGTAGGTACAAATCACACATGTATAATATTTAACTTTTACGCCCGCGTGTTCTAATAGAAATATTTAACTACTCATTGGGTAAGCCAAGTGCGGAAGGTAATTCTGACCGCAGATGCGGCGGCTTATATCGAAATAATTTATGTAATATAATTTATAATTAAAGCCTTCCTCGATATCGACTATCCGCGCAATTTTTTTTTATTTAATTTGTACCAGTAGTTCCTGAGATTAGCGCATTCAACAAACTCTTCAGTTTTGTAATATTAATATAGAATATTTACATTACAACCGTAGTTTCTCAATTTTTTTTAACTAAAATATGAGTAGAAATCAGAGAGTAAAATAATTTGTCATTTCCTTTAATGCCAAAGTATTTTTTTGTGTTTCCCAAAAATCATCGGCGTTGAGAAGAGTCTCTCAGATCTCACGATGCGATCTTTTCTTGGGATATGCTTAGTCAGCTTAGCTGACCGAATCTTCAATGAGAATGAGAGACACACAGAATGGCAGTTGCTAGATAGGATGTCACAGTGAGAACATACTCAGCTGGCTTAGGCACGTCGAGGTAATGAATGCCGAAAGAATGGCAAAATAAATTAATAAAGCAAGAGTTATTCGGCTGACCTACGAGAACAGTACCGAAGATACACGACGATAATATTAATAATATTTAATTTTTTTTCTAGTGTCAAACAACAGCTAAGTCTAACCATTGTCAACATTTTAAAATTTTTTATATCTTTTCAATTTCAGTACCGAACACAACGCGAGCTCAACTCGCAGCAGAATACCTGGAGTCCTGCAGATGTCACCGCACACCGCCTATAGAATCAGTGCTGCAACAGATACGGGTATGTGCTTGTCCTTATGCGAAAAGAAAGTAGTGATGAGTCACTACAGTACAGGTGACGAGTGGCAGACCTAAAGTTAACTGTAAATGGCTGCGCAGATTTGATTTTAACATATTTTTTACTTTTGATTATTTTCTTCCTGGGCGTGCGCAAAATTTCAAATTTAACTTCAAGGCAGAAACGATTCGACTATACTGTAGTTTGTAGAGAAAGTAGTTTTGAGACACCACCCATTGATTACTTATAATTGTCATAATAAATAATAAATAAATATGTTTTAAAACATGAAATAAATGTGTTGTTGCGCGTTTGTAATGTTAATGTATACCTGCAGAATACATTTCTCCATGTTGATCCTGGACCCCAAACATCGTATACAATCAATCTAGACGAACCTACCAGTTCTTTTGTACAGGATACCTTAGAAGTGAAGCAATTTCAAATAGATTTTTTCACTATATTCTTTCCAACTATACTTAATATTTCAGAACAGAAAGAATATACTAAAAAATGACACGCCTATCCAATTTTTTTCCAGGAGCTCCCAGAAAACACAATAGGTGGTTGCACACGGGCACCTCGTCTAGCCCTAACAGATTGTTCCCTACTCGGCACCTCACCGACAGACGCTCTCGAGGCGTTACTGCGGAAAGTGCAGTTTAGGAGATTAGAGATCGACAATGCTGGTATCGATGATGAGGGGGCGGTAAGTGGGGTGTTAAGTTTTATGAAGGATGTTGGTATCGATCAACTTTCTTTCTGTACACTTTTTTCTCTATGGTTGTTGGTTCCGAACCTCGAATCTAGCGTTTCATGTGTTATACAAAACTTTTTATTATTCCCATTTGACCACGCAGGCGAGGCTATTAGTAAAAGCTGGTTATTGATGTTACCCGGTGTTAAGTTCCACCATTCATTTCATCAACACGCAATGAAAAATTCAGCGGAAAGTGGGAAACGGAATGTCTTTACACTAGGTTCCCTCTGCCTGCCCTGCTGTGTGTAGGATACAGCGTGAAGCTGATTTAATTATTTTTTTTAAGTTATTTATGTTTATAGAGCACTATGACTAATTAATATATTGTTAGAAATCGGAAGCGGTACCGTTTTTTAAAAACAAGATACACTCATTTAGCGTTTCTAAATTATTCGGAAAGAAATTCTACGTAATTACTATCATCCTATAACAATACTTACACGAGTTTCCTTCCAATAGGGCCTGCCTATAAGTAACTGCTCCCGATTGACACAATTCCATTGCTTTTAGTTTTTTTCACCTACATCTACTCTACCTTACAAGAATATTTAAATTATAACAATATTTAAATTGTGAACATTTTAATTTAACTAACATAAAATACTGTTAAGATATTGGGATAGCGGGATTTGAACCTGCTCCTTTTGGATATCATCCACTTTTCCCGTTTCTTTAGTTTTGTGTGTGCGTCGTCGGTCAGTCACTAAGTAACGGAAGTTTTTTTAATTTTATTTTAAGATTAAGCCATTATTTGATTACTATCTTGCAGGAATCATTATTACATATTATTATCGAGGTCAGTCGTGGCGCAGCGGCACGAGGTGTAACTGTAAATCCGACTGGTTGTGGGTTCGATCCCCACTCGAGGAGATGAAATATTTACTTCCATTTATATTTTCATTTCTTCGCTCTGGTGTCGAGGTTAAGCGCGGCGTTGAGTTCTGCCACTCAACACGCAATGCCTCCAGAATTCGGCAGAAAGTGGGGAACGGAGTGTCTTAACATTAGGTTTCCTCTGTCTACCCTGCTGTGTGCGGGATATAGCGTGAAGCTAATTTAATTTAATTTTTAATTTTAGGAATCATTATTCGACATGGTGGAGTACTACGAGAGCACGATGGCGATATCTATCATTGGCGAGCTACACTTTGGCATACGCGGGTGGCAGGCCGCCTCGAGGATGATAAAGAAGGTATGTGACATTTACTTACGTTTTGTTACCCCGACGAAAGCCACCCCAATACCATTATTTGTGGGATTGTAGGTCATAAATGGATGAACAGATTTTGATTTTGTTTTTTTGTTTGTAAAGTAACTTGACTGAGAGTGTTCTGGCCATGATTTTATGTTTCTTAATAATGTTGACGAAGCCTTGCGCGGGATATTTGAAACAGTTTTTCGTTTCCAGAGCTCAGATCTAGTGGAGCTGGAAGTGTCGTCGGGGCGCATAGAGGCGACGCACGCGCCCGCGCTGGCGCGCGCGCTGCGCCCCGCCGCGTGCCGCCTGCGCGTGCTGTGCCTGCAGCGCGCCAGCCTGGCGGGCGAGGCCTTGTTGTGCTTGGGTAAGTGGGGGAGCAGTTAGTAGTATTTGTTGAAAGAAAAAGCTTTTTCTATTAATCTTTCTTTGCAGTAGTCAAATCTGGTTGGATAAGAAGCCCTTCTTTTCTTTAAATTAATGTTTCATTAATTAACTATCTTAATAAAATACTGCCATTTTGCCTTCCTTCTCCATATAATCTAACAATGTGTGGGCTAGGGCAGCGTGGCTATGTTAGTGATACGAGACCTTATATTGAACTCTTTTATTATATATTTCATTTGGTTATTTATACGCTACAAAACAATAGTGGAAAATAATTACAGAATTGTATTTGTGGCGAATAAATGTAGGACGCTGATTTAGTGTGTTTACAAATGTTATTTATGAATAATATTAAGGAATGTGCAATACCCTACAAATATATAATTTTATACTCGATCCATGATTTTTCTAAAAATAAATATATATGTTAATAATTCCGTAAACATAATAAATAACTATTATTTTCTCACTCTCGTAACCGCCAGAGTTTCGCCATTCATTACGCATTGTCTCGAAAATTGGGTGGTACTTAGGGAACGACGTGTATGTGTAACATTTGGTTCTCTCCGCCTACTCTACTACATGCAGGGTGGACCTTAAAGCTATTTATTTTATAAAAATATACAATGGCAAGATTCGAACCCACTCCCACCTTGTCATAAAGGAATATTATATAACTTATATGACACATAATTCCCCCGCCCCGCAGTAATAGCGCTCAAGACGAACGCGTCGGTGCGCGAGCTGCGGCTCGGCGACAACGGGCTGGCGCCGCCCGACGCCGCGCAGCTCGCCGCGCTGCTCCGCTACAACACGCGCATACAGCTGCTGGACCTGTCCAACAACCAGATACAGGTGGGCCTCTTATGTGTTTTTGTAATTTGTGTTTGTAATTTGTGCTCTTTCTAGGTTTTTATAATATAGGAATTATGAACTAGAGGTTCTTTAAAATGAAGTAAATTGATGGGCATAAGAAAATTCCGTGAATTGAATTCCGGAAATCTGTTGTTCACTTTTTTGTTTCGTATTTGCTTTCCTGTTGTGTGTTTGTGTTTGTTCGTAAAAAAACATCTCAATCAGTGTATTGCATTTAAGTGGCAATCATCTTTCGACTTGAATATAAAAAAAAATATTGTAAAAATCTCCCATCATCTCTACAGAGATAATATAATATTCATAAAATGTATTAAATATGAATATGTTAATGTTTGAAGGACGCGGGCCTCGCCGACATAGCGGACGCGCTAGTGAAGCAGGCCGACCACTCGCCGCCCTCGCCCACCACCGCGCCCGTGGGGAGCAGAGGTGACTAGTAATGCTTATATGTACAGTTATATGGCTGTTTTGCGGTGTTAAACGCCGTGAAGTGTAAAGAATAGTTATAAAAATCAGCTTCACGCTGTATCCTATCAAATTTAAATGTTATTACAAATACAAAAAACAAAACAAAATATATATTTTTTTTATACTCGAAGAAATGAAATATTTATTTAAATGTATATTTTAATTTCTTCGCTCTGGTGTTCGAGTCAAAGCGCGGCGTTGAGTTCCGCCACTTAGTACGGTATCCATCCAGAATTGAGCGAAAAATGGGGAAGGGCATGTTTTAACAATAAGTTGTCTCTGCCTACCCTGCTGTGTGCGAGCGGGATACACCGTGAAACTAAATATATATATATATATATATATATATATATATATATATATATATATATATATATATATATATATATATATATATATATATATATATATGTTTTTTTACAGTTGGCGGCTATGAATCCAGAGGTTTAGCGTTTTTGATACTTTGGAACAATCAGTTGACAAGAAATTGTGCTAATAATTTATCTAAAGTTATGGTGAGTCTAAATATTTTTTTGTAAAACTAGTTTTCAACTGCACATGGGCAAATTTTTAAAAAGGTCACTTTTCCTTATTAATTTATTAATTGAAATATAATATTCATTATTAACTTTTTGAGACCATCGTTGTGCACATCATGTAACATGTGTCAGTTGTGGGTTTGATTCTCACTTGGGGGAATGATTTATCTTCCTCGCTCTGGTGAAAACAAAGCGCGATATTGAGTACCGCCATTCAACACGCAATTTTTCAAAAATTCTACTCTATTTTAACACTCAAATTTCCTCAAAGTCATATAATAATAAAATTGATTATCTTCGTTATTAAGAAATTATTTGAATTAATTTGTAATAACCACAATTGTGTTGTGTGATTGATTAGTCTTCCTTTTTTATCTGTTCCAGCGTACAACAAAATCTCTATGCGTTCTAAACATAGGACGTAACTCCCTAGGAGCCGACGCCATAAAGGCACTAGCAGAGAGTATAGAGTGTCCTCTGCTCTCCTTAGGGCTGCAAGCGGTGAGGATGTCTCCCGATGCGAAGGCTGTCGTACAATTAATTAGCGGTGACAGTAAATTGCAGGTTAGTAAAGGTGTCGTTCTTTAATTTTTCCGGCTCGAAGGACCGAATATGTTTTTTTTGTTTGAAAATGTCAGGATGTCATATAATTCATAAATTTATCGTATTAGAACTACTATCACTCACCTGTTGTATATTCTATATTACTCTCTATATAGGTGGGTGTAGAAAAAGGAAAATGGCCATAAAATTAAAAAAAGATATTTATATTTTTATTTATTTGTATATATTTATACTTCTTAGCATAATCTCAAGTTATGTTTTTTCATAAGTGTTATGTGTCATATTTTGTTATTCCTTTTATAAACATATTAAATATATATTTTATTGTAGCATAATTTGTATTAATATTTTCTGCTTATTTGTATGACAGAGGCTAGATCTACGCGACAATAAAATAAGCATCGCCGGGCTCCAAGCAATACTAGCTGCTATGAAAGATAACACGACGTTAACACAAATAGACTTGGATGATCCACCTGTAAGTATATATATTGGTATTTGTTTATTTGGTAGGTATGTGGATTCAATATGCACCAAGGATATTATTCTTTTTTTTATTTTCGAGTGACAAAACATTTTCCTTTTAATCGTTCTTTATGACAGAGCGCGGCGTTTATTAATATCCATTAATATCCAATGTCTATGCGGAAAGGAGAATCTTAAGCTATTATGTAGTATGCCTAAATTTCACTAAAGATATGACAGGATTTTCTCTGCCAATCTCAGAAATGTAAAAAAAATATGTCTCGGAAATTAGTAGAAAACTGGGGAATGGAATGTTTAAACACTAAGTTCTATGCAGGATAAAATTAATTATATATATTTTTTCTCGTTTCAGGAATCGAATCCCAACCCCGTCCATCAAGATCTAGTAACAAATATTAGATCGCTATGCCGTCGTAACGAGCCCACGGCCGCTCCGCACACCGCCTTGAGAAAGATTAGCCTCACATGTCACACTGTACCATTGTCGAGGATTGGAGTACTGGTATGTAATATGTAATCATTATTAATATCAACATCATCGATATCCAGTCCAGTCGTGGCGCAGCGGCACGAGGTGTGACTGTAAAACCGACTGGTTGTGAGTTCAATCCCCACTCGAGAAGATGAAAAAAAATAAATAAATAAATAAATAAAAATTAAAAAATTAAAAATTAAAAATTAGCTTCACGCTATATCCCGCACACAGCAGGGTAGGCAGAGGGAACCTAGTGTTAAGACACTCCGTTCCCCACTTTCTGCCGAATTCTGGAGGCATTGCGTGTTGAGTGGCAGAACTCAACGCCGCGCTTAACCTCGACACCAGAGCGAAGAAATAGAAATATAAATTTAAGTAAATATTTCATCTCCTCGAGTGGGGGTCGAACCCACAACCAGTCGGTTTTGCAGTCACACCTCGTGCCGCTGCGCCACGACCGGTCTCACTTAATATTTACTTAAATTTATATTTCCATTTCTTTAGTCTGGTGTCGAGGTTAAGCGCGGCGTTGAGTTCTGCCAATCAACACGCAATGCCTCCAAAATTCGGCAGAAAGTGGAAAACGGAGTGTCTTCACACTAGGTTCCCTCTGCTTACCCTGCAGTGTGCGGGATACAGCGTGAAGCTGATTTGATTTGATTTAAAGTAGGATATGAAGTGGCTTAATGCTAGGTTCCCTCTGGCTATCTTGCTGCATACACGATACAGCGTGAAGCTAAACTAATCATCATCATTATCGTTGCTATGAACATCAACATCATTATCATAATCATGATTATCATAACACTAACGCTTGTTTTAATTTACGCTTTAATAATTACTAAAAAAATGTATATACATACATATATGTGTGGTCTAACTAATCTTCTCACGTCATTTCCAGAGTGTACCGACAGAAGAAGAGCGCAGGGGTCGTCTCCGTTCCCCGGCACCCTCACCAGCCCCTTCACCAGCTGGAAGTCCTATACCAGCGCCTTCTAGGTTTTCGGTAAGTGAGGGTTCCGTACAAAAATTGGAGGTCTCAAGTTTTTTCTAAAATTCAAGCTTAGCGTAACCAGAGTCCTTTCATCTGATACCTCACTTGTACCTAACGGCTTTAATATCAAATTTTGCCCCCCTTTTAAGGCTATTATTTTTTTGTTTTAATCACAAAGTTCAGTAGAACTGGTGCTGCCTATAGATGCTAGCTGACAAATTTCATATTTTTAGGTCAACCGGAATTACCCTATTAATTTTCATTTCCTTAATAATGTCGAACACGTTTTTTTTTGCGATATGATAAACAGCCATGTCTTTTTTTAAGCAAATATTAAATTTCAATATATGGTTTGAATTTCAACTCGTTATCTCCAAACGTTCCTGAGATAAAGGCTCTTGACAGATGGACAACAAAGTACCTTTTCTTAAAAGGAACCCTAAAATAAGAAAAGGATTCAAGAAAATACGAAATGTACAAGTGGCGATAAGGTATCGCTAAAACAGTGTGATATGTATTCAAATGTTCTCCTACTGTGAAACATTGGCCTCGATTATTTAGGTAAAATAGTTGTGAAGCTACTAGTGCTTTTTTAATGTGTATTCATGAATTAGAAGTCTTGATGGACGATAAAGACTTACAAACCATACAGAATTAATTTTTCAAATCAAATGTGTAATTCCTGCATTCCTGCTTATAATATTTGTATATATATAACTTAAATGACTTTTCAAAAATGTAACAAACTCTTAAACTATTTTTCTCTAATTTTAGGTTATACCAGTAACTCCAGATCGAGTGTCTGAGAGTTCAAACAGCTCTCGGACATACTGTCCGACACCATCTAGATTTAAAGTTGTACAGGTGTGTATGTATGGAACTGTTATTTACATAAAACGTTTCTATTCACGTTTTTTCTCGCGTAGGCACTGGGAACCTAATATTAACACCTTCCCTTCGTCTTTCACCGCTGAACATTCGAGACATTGCAAGTGGAGTTATCACTCACTGCAGTTTGTTTTATTACCAGAGCTAAGACAAAAAATATTCCTCTGAGTTGGGTTCGAATCCAAAACCGTCGTGTTTTCAATTAGATTCTTTTAGAGTGTTAATGTTTATTACTGGAGATTTTTAATTCGATTTCATTATTTCTCTTAACTTAACTTTATTCTTCTTAACTTAACTTAACTATCATAAAAAATCTGCTCAGTAAAAGTTATCCGTGTTTACAAATAAAAAATATACCTGTCAAATAGAGACCTACTGTACATTGTTAAATATATTTTATTTTCCTTTGAAAAACAGTTACTTAAATATCAATCTTATTTGTACAGGTAGCAGAACCACCTAAAACCCAAGTGACTCAAGCACCAAGGAAAACATCCTCTAGATTTTCAGTCACTAGAAACTACGATACCATATATAATCCCACTTTACCCCCTACTTCCCCATCGCCCTCCCCTTCGCCCTCCCCAGACATTAGTGACACAAAAAGTGAGACAACTCTCTCAGATGATAAAGAAAAAACGGCTTTTGATTATAAAAATGTCAAAAGTACTGAAAAAATCGAAGAAAATGTCAAGAGTTTTGACAAAAATGTGAAATGTGATGAAGTCTTAGTAGATGAGGTGTTTGAAACTAAAAGTGACGATAAATTGAAAGATAAAACAGATTTACATGTTGGTGAGGATAAAATGAGGATACAAGAGAAATATAAAAATAAAAGTGTTGTAGATAAAGTTGATGATAAGAAAGTAGGTAAAAATGACGTTAAGACTGCTCAATCTAAGCCCGAATATGTCGTCAGTGAGACTGTGGTCATTCCGAGAACACATATACGTAATGTTGTGACGCAAACTGAGGAAATCATGACTGATTTCGTCATTCAAATTGAAGTTCCCGATGAAGTACATGAAGTTCGTAAAGTGCATGAAGTTCGTGAAGTACACGAAATTATAGATGTTGAGGCTTACAAAACTGACGACAAACTAAAGGAAACGCAATCTGTGATAATAGGACCTGAACGATCACATTCGGGTCCAAAAGTTTCTGAATTTAGTGAAATTCATGTAGAAGTTGATGAAATTTCATGTGAAAGTGTGATTAGTGGTGTGACACGCGCGAACGATTCGTTAAACAACGAAATCATTGAAAGTGACTTAGTTAAGACTAGTGATGTAACAGACAATCGTGAAAATAGTGATAGGGCATTCGGTGATACTATCAATTTGTCTCATAATGAGACCATAGACTATGCAAATATAGATACTAAAATAGTTAAAACGTTAGATATTAGCGACACAGATAAAAAAACAACAGACAACAGTGCAACCAAAGTACATTGCGACCAAAATGTAAATATGTTAGAAGATAAGCGAGAAACAGATAAGAAACGTTTAGACCAAGAGGATTTTGGTAATTTACGTAATCTGTCGTCGAGAAGTGTAGATATAGATAACATTGTACCTGCGAGAGATAGTGTAGTATTAAAGAAAAACAAAAGCGAGTCGAGCCTCGATAGTCCAGATCTAGAGGTTTCTAGACTAATGCGCAAACCAATCAGTGCCTTCTGCGATAGTAGCTCGTCTCTGGAAATTTCTGGAAGTTCGGTGGAAAGTCTGAATGAGGGTAGATCGAAAATGACCACGCTTGAAGACACTAGGTCGATTTCTAAGGAGAGCAGCGTCGAGTCCACGAGTGATGTGACACCAGTGAATCTTAATATATCGATTAGTTCAAATGAAAGTGTTTCGCCATTAATATTTGGGAATTTGAAGAAAATACACGGTTCGTTGTCTAGCTTGGAGGCCAGTGTCAGTTCTGTGGACTCAGCGAAGCAAGAAAAGATTATGGTGACGTCAGCAGATTCAGGAATTGAATATTCATTGCAAAATCCCTCGGAAATTAGAGAGGATGGTTCGTCTAATGAGGGCACGTTGACTTGTAGCTCGAGTTTACGAGAAACGGTCAAAAAAGACCAAGATACATTAACTTCTCCGAAACGAACTTCCAGTTTGTTGGATGTACCAGCGCTAAAGTCCAAAGGATTGGAAAGGATGAGGAAGATATCCTGGGTGGCACCTTCTGCTAGCTTCCATTTGCCCAAACAAGAGGAAAAAATTGAATATAAATTGCCGAGCAATTTGGAGAAATTGTTAAGCTTGTTTCAACATCCAAGCAGCCTTTTCTCAAGATCTAGTGATGATGAGAAAAAATCCACTTCAAGTACACCTCCAAGGAAAGATTCTTCTTTAACCAGTTCTTTTTGGTCTTGGGGCAGTGTTACGGAGAAAACTGATAAAGAAGACACAGATAGTTTGTCCGAAGCGACTGATTCTACGCTCTCGGAAAGAGTTCAAGTTTCGTTTGTGGATGAATCGTTTTCACGAAAACTCGATAGCAAGACGCCCTCTACTGACACGGACACCCTCAGCGAATTCCAGTTCCCAACAAATTCAGCAGACAATGCTAAAGTTACCGAAAAAACCACCGATGATTTAGTACAAAAATGTTTAGATTTAAGCGATAAAATAGACACGCCGGAGTGTGATAATATAGATCTCATATTGCCCAACGAATTAAAAGTATACGATGATGTATCCGGTGATCAGTCAGTCAGTGAAAGAAAATCTGAAGATTGTAGCGAGGCTACGATAGTTAATTTAAACGAGAAACCACCGGAAGTTAGGCCGAGGTCTTTTGCGTCGGTACTTAAATCCAATTCGGAGAACTCGTTGGAGAAACAAACGAGCCCTCAGACCGCGCAGCCGGTCGACAAACTTCCGACGAAAGTTATTAGAGGAATCAAAGAGAACATAAGTCCGGAAAATACACTCACATCCAGCATAGCGACGACCGCTCTGGCAATGGACGTTACGGAACGTCAAATCAAAAATAAAGCCATTACGGAAAAATCTGACGAAAAGCCCCAATCCGACAAAGCTCCGATCGCAAATATCGACGAAACTTGCGATATGGCAGCAGATTTAATACAATTCGCCTATATCGATGATAAAGTTGAGGAGAAAGATGAGATGGATACACAAAAAGAATTGGAGAGCGTAGATTTGGGGAAAGATGCCTTATCTTATTTGATATTCGAAAACCAAGATTTTGAATCGACAAGCACAGAGAAGCAAGAGTCTCTCGCACAAGAATTACGGGATGCGGAAATTAAAGAAATGTTAGACCTTTCTCCGGAACTCATAATAGATGAAGCGGTGGAAATTCCTGAAATTTTTACAGTTGAGATTAAAGGTCGAAAAAGCTCACCGATTATACCGGAAAGAGCGAAAATTAAAAAGTCCAATTCCTTAGAAGATTTGAGCAAACGACCAGTTTTAGAAGAGAAAGAGAGTCCGAAATTGAAAACTATTGCTTTTAAGGTGCCAGAGAGTACTACACCTAGAGATATTCCGGAAAGAAGGTCAAAATTACGGACTAGAAGTGGATCTAGTCCAAAATCTTTACCAGAAAGTCTAAACAAACCCTGTCCATTAACAAAAATGGATTCAATTCTAAGCAAGAAGAAGAAAAAAGTATCTTCTTTAGGCAAAATGGCGAGAGATTCGCTTTTAGCGTTGAACATGAGCGAGGAAGAAATAGCGGAATTCCGACGTTCATACAAACTGACTTCTGTCGAAAGTCTCCGCTCCCTGGAATCAGTTTCGGAAGACGCCAACTCACAAAGCGGAACTTCCGTGGACTCGAGATGTAAGGCTTGTCTTCGGACTTCTCAAGAGAGTCTCATGTCTCTGGACTCTATAAATGAGGACTGTAGATGTATAGACGAATGCGAAAAACGCCAAAATAGATAGAGAAAACGCGGAATATACTCCGCAATTTTTACAAGAAAGTGCGAAACATTTTATCTGCTGTTCTCTATAAAGTACGGAATATTCTTCGCTTTTCCCGATTAGGAAAACGCGAAATATTCTTTGCGATTCTTCTTAGAGAAAGCGTGAATTTTTCCGTAATTCTCCGCAATTCTCCGCGACCACGTCGCAACTATACACGGGTATTATCTATCGCCTAGTTTGATTACCGTGTTTATGTAAATGGTGTACATATATTTTATAAATGTTCAAAAAGTTTTATATGGAGTTAGGGATTGGATTAAAAACTTGTGTGACGATTTTCAATCGAAATTGTTATTTGACTTAAAAAACAATGAATTTTCAAGCGATTTTTCTAGTACTTACTTTAAATTTCGACGAAAATTGTCCGCAAGTTTGCTTTGCGAATTAAAAAATAAAAATAAATAAATAGTGTTGTCGCCATATTTTATTCGCGGCTTGCAATTATGTAACCGAATCGATATATCAAATTGATGTATCGATGTTTTTCTCTTAACATATTATATTATATAAAAAGAAACGAGTAGCGAGTTAGTGTTTCAAACAGAATTCTCAGTGACAGAAAATAATTTAATAGTGAATTAAAATATGTACTTACTGAATTGTTTTGTTTTTTTTTCTCCCTGTAACTAATAAAAAAATAAGAACACTCCTGACAATACTAGAAAAGAACTAATAATCTTCAAACTCCTGGACGTATTTTTTGATTTAAGACTAACAACACTTTATTATCTTTAAAAAATATATATTCAAAACGGTTCCTTCGTTTGGGAGGTATGCCCGTGGGTGTATTTACATTTAGAGATATTTTCCAGGGGCGCCTTGACTCAAGTGTTTGACTGATATTTTTATGTAGTGTTGTTTTCAAAATTTCAGGCTTAATTTTTGTTGGCCAACTCTAGGGTGGGCATCAGAATATTTTGGCTTGGACGCGGCCTACCCGACTTCTCCCTCTTACGTCTATAATGATGCCATCCATATACAGACATACAGATACATATATACATATACACATCAAACTTGAAGCACTCCTTTGCTTTAGTTAGGAGTTAAAAAAATTATACTACCGTGAAACCTGACCACCAAATGATTTTTTAAAATTACTTTTGTTTCCCCAGTTTTATAACAGTGTGGGGTTGGGTTACACCATATAACACGTTTGTAGAGACAAATATGTTATTATGTAATAATCAGCTTCACGCTGTGTCCCGCATCTAGCAGGGTAGTCAGTGGGAACCTAGTGTTAAGACACTCCGTTTGCCACTTTTCGCCGAATTTTTCAGGCATTGCGTATTGAGTGGCGGAAGTGAGCGCGCTATTTTGCCTTAATTGGCACCCAAGCGAAGAAATGAAAATATAAATAAATAATTATTCATTCTCCCGAGTGGGGATTAAACCCACGACCATCGCGTTACATTTACATGCATCTGCACCACGACGCCCTCAATAATATAAATCACCTATTTTAAAGAAAATGTTATGTTTAATGCTTACTCAGCAAAATTTAATAAGACGAATAAAAATAAAAAACAATTACAAAGCGCATTCTTGATAATGACGGTTTAAATTGAAAATGGTTTAAACTATTTAATTAAAAGAGCAGTTAAATATCGATTCGAGGAAATTAATACGTTTCTATGATTACAGCAATTTTATTAATATGTGAGTATTTGTTGATGTTTAATTAATTTCTTTTTATTTTGGGTCGTGGGCGCAGTGGTATAACGTATGACTGTGAAAAATGTATGTGGGTTCAATTTCCATTCGTGAAAAATATATTTATTTATTTATATAATGAGTTCCGTCCTTCAATACGCAATGTCTTGAAAATTGTGTAGATAGTGGATAAGCCTTTCCTGTTTTACGGAAAAATATATGAAGTTATTTAATTTATTTTTTTCATTTATATCTGGAAACAGAGATAAAGACTCTTTTATAAATTAACCATTCAAAGGCAAATAGCAGTCATGGGGTGAATATCTAATCAAGTTTTAAAAAAATTAAACATATGTGAACATTTTTGTTTGGCTTAGATAAAGAACGTACCTAATGTTTTTTTTAAGTTAATGTTGTATTTCGCACATAGCAGGATAGACAGAGAGAACTTGAAAACTAGAAGAAGTGTTATGACACTTCGTTCCCATTAAGACACTTCTGTTTCCCACATTCGGCCGAATTCTTGAGGTATTGCGTGTTGAGGGGTGAAATTCAACGCCGTGTTTTGCTTCGTTACCAGAGCGAGGAAATGGAAATAAAAACGTACATGATTTGTTATTATATTAAAATGGTGAACAGAGTGAATGAACTCTACCTATCTTTACTTCAGAAAATATTTCTAGATACGCCCATCAAAGTGAGGCGTAGGAAACACAATGTCTTAGTAATAGGTTCCCTCTAGATGCTATATGCGGGATACAGCGTGAAGAAAACTAATAATTTCTACAGGTGCATTACCCACCATCCTCTCAATAGATTACAAAGAAAAGGAGAATTCTAAAAATCTCCCGCAAAGATTATTACACTTAATGAAGAACTACAACGATCGTGCCAAACAAAAAATCGATGAAGTCACCTATATAAGGTCGAAATATGACGTCTCTCCGCATTTCGAAGCTGGATACGTAGTTTCGGAGATATTGGAAAGGTAAACGTATTGACAAAAACGGTGCGTTCGATTACCTCTCTGGGTACAAACGTTACTTTTAACCTTACGTTATAACTAAGATATTTTTTATGCGTAGATGTTTAAAAATGTATGAGATATACTACTTACTGTTGAGGCTATACGATTATTTGAGAAACTTTAATTTCTGATAGATAAACTCACACTCAATATGTCGATAATTGGGGAAGAACAGGGTAATAAAGAAATAGTATAGTTTTATTATTTAGAAAGTATGTTTGATGTCCAGTGGCAGAAATTTGAATGTGACACTTACAAGAAAAAAAAATATTGTTATTATGTTACTTCGAAACACACAGCGTTGATTGAAGAAGCAGTCTCTTAATTTCGCCTATTTGCATATATAAATGGTTGACTTACCAAATAATCCTCGAAATACTTTCCTCTTTCACTTCTGCAGTGACGTTCGTCATCTATAATCTGTGGCGAAGTGCTGTCATCTGTCACTCATAGCGTCTTATAATTTTGCCGCGATCGGATGAAAAATTTATAAATAACAAAATTTTTCTCGAAAATCATTAATCATTTAGATTAATTTTGTGTTAAATATTTTTATATAAAGGAGTTTAGTTTATATTTGTGTTGTGTCTCGCAAAATGAGTGTATATATTTCAGAAGTACAGGAAAAGGAAAGTTGCTGTTTTCAGAATTCAAAATGGCCAACGATCCCTTGAAGTTTTTAGCTATTTTTCCTAGCTTACTAAAAATGAGAAGAAAAAATTGTAAGCCCCCTTTACTATATAAGAGTTCAAAAGTAAAGTACAAACTTCTGATACTTAGAAAATTAAAATAGTAGTCTAATTGAGACTGGTAAGTCATATTTCAGCATATAAGCTATTACATAGCTACTGAATTTTATTAGAGATTTTCTATATGATATTTTGACAAAATATTATACATTAAAAATGTCAACACTCAAGGTTATTTCGAAAATGTCTTTTAAAACATTCTATTTAACATGGGCAAGGTTAAGCCTTACACTTATTTAGGGACTACTGTACATTATATACAGACATAGATCTAAAATGTTTATGATAACTATAAAAAAGTAATAGTAAAGCTTATTATTCTATATATAATTACTTGCATTACAGATTGTAATAATAACATGTACCTATGTAAATACAGATGGTAATAATAACATGTACCTATGTAAATAATAGTTTGAAGCATAGCTGCAATTACATTGTTTTAAAATTGTAACTTTTATTGAAAAGAGCTATGTTTTTTAGTTCTTAGGCAACAGAACTGCTCCTTGGGCCGGTGGTGGCTCTATATTCATTTGACAATAACTGTCTATTTAATACTGAAATGCAGTATAATTTGAATTTGAACTTTATTTGTAACAACACACAGCAACATTTTGTGTTAATTTTATTTCTTATAGGAATTTATTATGATAATCCTGTATTATCTATAACAGAGCTACAGCTTAGTGACATAAAAGAATGTAATTTGTCGCTGAAAATGTGTATGAACAAGAATGGTAGTATTGTGATAAACAGACAAGAGGTTGACTACTGTCAATAAGTGACTACAGACTACAGGAACTGGGAGTCTGTAGTGGTTGTGCAAATTTACTCCAGCTTTTAAAGTTAGTAGTTAACAGGGAGTTGTGTAACTTTAATAAAGTGAAACTAAATATCATCTACTGAGAGAGATATCTAACATTGAACAAAATTGTTTGCTTGGGCTAAACAATTTGGTAAACTGGCTGACTGTGACTATTCCACATTACTTGGATCCAGGTCTTCGGAAGAATTAAATCATTTAATGATAGAATATAAAGTGTGTAATTTTGTATACTTAGTGTAATATGTGAAATTAACAGAGTTTTAATCAAAGTTTAAAATAAATAAATTGACAGTAATACATTGGATCTCATAATATCTTCTTACTTAAAGAGTTTGTAACCTAAATTAATAAATAAAAGTTTAGAAATGTAGTGTATGTGTTTTTTGCATACATTAAAAAAAAAAAAAAAAAAAGGTATAATATAGATAAAAGGAAATAGATCATATAAGAAATTAATTTAAATACAAAAATAATAATAAATAAAGAAGATGATAGAACAGAAAAGGAAACTCAATTGGATAGGAATGAATAGAATAAAGAAATAAATATATTTATAAAATGTATTATTATTGCAATTGAAAGAATAACAAGTTTATTTAGTAAAAGTCATACAGAGTTACAAATTATATCATCTTGGTTGAAAAAAGGTAGACATAACCTCTATTATTTCTGTGTTTATTGTTATACTACACCCAGAGAATTGTTTTTTGAGGATCATTAAAAACCAGGCGATGCATTAGCATATATTCAACTTTGACTTGCTGGGAGCCTCCCAGACATTTACGATGGTTACCAATTGTAGATTGTGGTAGTAAAGCACAGGCATATCACCTGGCATTTATATGTTGTTGTGTATCCCAACAGATTTATGATGGCAATTGATCAGGACATATTTGACATTAACAATTCATATTTCAGAAATAGTAAACTAATGCTACATTTTGGCTGCTGAGTTAATCATTAAACATTGAAATATCTTTGATACAGCTACAAATCCACGATTGCTTTCAGTAAACACAATTCATATAAAATACATGAGATTATGTATTATTGGTTGTCTAAATGAAGCACTCAAATTAAATTGTGTGTGAAATTATGTTGTGTACCGTCTAAAGAAAAGAGTGTGAGTGTGAGGGTTGTTATGGAGCACAATTACTTCTGCCATTGCCTTTGATTCTTTAGGCAGATGTTGGAAAAGTGGATCTTTATGCATATTAACCAATTAACCAGTTCTTATATTAGTCAATAACTGACTTAGTGGAAAGTCAAATTGTCTCAAGTAGACCACAGCACATGTGGGTTGAGTAGTTTACCTGACACAGTTGCCAATAACAGACTTAGTAGGAAGTCAAATCATAAGAAGGGTATCCATAGTCTCTATACAACACCTGTAATTCTATTTCTCAACAAAACCGCAGTGTATGTATGTTGAGTAGTCCACCTGAATGTGCTTTATCTCAGGAAAGCAGGTTCTGAATGAATCAGATGTGATATATAGCATGCAGATTAATGGAAATGTTCAATATTTATATAACACTAAGCACAAGGAAAATAAGCTTTCAGAGTGTGATTATAGTACTATATCAATGAGTGAAAGTAATTTTATTTTATGGTATATTTGAAAATTAAGGAACAGACCCAGGTATTAACTATTAAACTTGATGATATATCTGGAAGTTGGCAGATCGTCTGATCATCACTCTGACGGTGGCATATCTATCGAAAGATATAAAGCTGACCACCATTTGCATGCCGGAATGGCATCTGTTGCTCCAGGCTCCGGCGGCCTTATTTAATATGGAGCGTCCTAGACGTGGATTTTTCTCTGTCCAAATGGTCGGCCGTTGTGCGACTAAACGTCACTAAGGACTTACAGCTTATATTTTCAAAAAATAGGTGAGACGCAAGAGACTGGGATACACTACTAAGGGAAGTCATGTCTAAAGAACATCTGTTGCTCCAGGCTCCGGAGGCCTTATAAAATATGGAGATCTAAGATGTGGTGGACCATTCTCTGTCCAGATAGTGGGCTGGTCCAAATGGCCGTTGCACGACTAAACGTCACAAGGGACTCATAATAACATCTATTGTTCTAGATCTAGGAGGATATTATATTTAGACACATAATTATTTATTCTCAATTACTTTAATAACAAAAAGTTCATGACAAGTGCACTATATCAACTTACTCTACTTTAATATTACTTTTATTATAAAAGTGACACAAGTTGTGGGTACCTCAATAATTCATAGCTAATTATCAAAACCATATATAACAGAGGACAAACTTTATACTATAGATACTTAGTCACTGAGCACTAGGGCACAATATAAGAGACTTACATATTGAGAACCTAGCTGAAGACTAGTGCATTCAAATAGAAGAACCATGAAACAAGTCCGTTAAAGATTAGGAAAATCAGAAAGATACAATATAATAAAAACTGAAGGTGAGATGATCAAGATACACTTTTGATTGTAATGGTAATATTTAAACAGAAATTGAAATAATAAATAAATATTAGGAATTGAAAGAAATACTATATTTTATTGTTATTAAAACAGAAATTGGAAAAGATACCAGACTTGATATAGACAAGTAAAACTGAATGTATATGTATTATAACCTGATGGCAAGGTGCTAATGTGACAGACTGAAAGTACACACAGACAGTGGTTACTATACATTATAATTATAACTTTCTGGAAGCAAAGCACAAGGAAATTGTGGCACACCATAATATTATTTTGTTGTACTCTCACATTGTGATGTATCAGAATATCTAATATATCAGTCAGTATTTATTTTATTTTTAGGTTCAAATGTTTGAAGGACCAATCAGTTTTGATTTTTATGTAGGCATTTTTATATCAATAATGAATTTTATTAAACCAGCCACTTAAATGGTCTTAATTTTGAAGGAGACATATTTCTCTTGTCAGCAAGAAAGCAGCAGCAGCATTTGATAATAATAATGATTAAATATATTAATTTATTAAATGATGGTCTGAATATTCAAAGAGACAACAACTTTGACAACAAAAGGAAATTTTAAAAAGATATAATAATGATATATTTCAGGTATACTGGAAGAATTAAAGGTTTCAGATAAGTAAACAGTAATAAACTCATTGAAAGAATAAAAAATTTCAGATAAGTTAATAATTTCAAAAGAGGTTTTTTGTGAAGTAAGTTTATTAATATATAATGAAATGATTATGTGTAATAATCTATTATTAAGTTGATACAATATGATTTATTATATAAACATCCTAAATTATTTGAGAAGATATTTTGATATTACTATACGATAGTTTGTTCTAACTTAGAGAAGAGCTTAGACCATTAAATAAAGGTTTTATGATGAAATAATTAAAGAAAGATCACCAGTAAAACTTTGTTAAACAGTATTGGTAAGAAATGTCTTAATAAGGGTATTCAGTTATTTGAAAAACTTTAATGTTTTATAGGTAAATTAAAAATTCACTTTTAATATAGGTATATAAAGTTTATTTTCTTTAAGATCACATAGCGTCTGCATCCTTTGTCTGCATACATTCTCTTTCACCAGCAGTAAACAAACAGGTCTTCAATCAACGCTGTGTGTTTCGAAGTAACATAATATAGCTGTTTTGCATTACAACAAAACAGTTATTATGTGTATGAAGAAACACACAGCGTTGCAGCAAGGTTCTTGCTGGTGAGTTATGAAGACTTCTATGAGTGACAGATGACAGCACTTCGCCACAGATTATAGATGACGAACGTCACTGCAGAAGTGAAAGAGGAAAGTATTTCGAGGATTATTTGGTAAGTCAACCATTTATATATGCAAATAGGCGAAATTAAGAGACTGCTTCTTCAATCAACGCTGTGTGTTTCTTCATACACATAATAACTGTTTTGTTGTAATGCAAAACAGCTATATTATATCAAAAACGTGGTACGATTTGAAAAATTCTTTTTATTGTGTATAGTCAGTCCGTTGATATGGTCAGACCATTGGCTAGATGAAATCAAGTTAAAACCAATAGTGGCTGCGAATCGAACCCAAAATTGTCAGGTTTAGTCAGTTAAATCTTAAAACAAACAAATCCTACAATTACCATTTACAGGTATAAAAAATTGGTAGTAACCATACAGCATCACTACGACTACCCAATAGACCTTCTATTCGATATCATCAAATCTACTGAGCTGATCCAAAAATTATTCCTCGAAATCTATCACTTAGTTAACATGTTTCACGAGATAGCAAGGAAGTATAGTCACATGCCTGAATTCCATATAAAATCGGAACAGTCCACTCAAGACTTGGAAAATGCCTTAAAGAAGATTCTGGAAAATCAGAGGAATATGGAGAGAGAGAAGAAGAAGAAGATGAAAGAGTGGAAGAAGCAATGGCAGCTTTACATGAAGGGTTTGACCCTAATGAGACCCTCCCCGAAACCGAAACCAAAGAACAGGTGGTGGCCCATCGATTACGGATGGGAGATTGATTATTATTGGTAAATGTTTATAAATGATTGGAAACAGATTATTTATTATTTGACATTTAATGTTGATTATTAATATATATTTATTCGATTTTTTTTCTTTTTCACTATCTTAATCCTTTTTATGAAATGATATTAAATACTTTTACGAAAAGATGATTTTGGGTGATGAGCCAATCTGTTCAGGAACGCTGAAATAATTTTGTTAAGCTTTAGTGCTTCTCGCTGTATCCAACATATAGCAGGTAGGCAGAGACTAGGCACTCGCCTCTTGCCACTTTTCGTGCTAAATGAAGGAACTCGACACCGTAATTTACCCCACTTTGTTAGGTTTGCGGGAAAATGATAATGATTTATTCTCGAGACTAGAGAAGTCTGATGAATATTTAGAAAACGTATAAAACGCAGCGGGACTCGAACCCGCGCCTTCTAAATAAGTATTTTCCTTTCCTAAGTGTGGAATAACACTTTAAAAATGTTTAAAAATAAGTCTGATGAAATTGAAAATACTACTTTTATTGGAATTTGATAGTTTTTGCCTAATTAATATAGTGGCCCACAAACTGTCGTCGTGTCGTCACAAACGATTTGCCGTTTGTTAAAAAAAAACTTTTTTACATTGTGTATAAATTTTAAACACAATAGCTAACTAAGTACTTTATAATGCGAAAATACGCAAATCTACGTTTAGCGTAGTGAAGTGACTAAACACTTCTTCTAAACTAAACTTTCTTCAAATCTTTCTGTCTAACCTGCTCAGTCGGCGATGTTTAAAAAAAAGGAGGGAATACAATTTACGAGATCGTCGTGTCGCCGCGTCACTACGTCTGACTGTACAAACGCCACGAACATAAGTTCGATTCCAGCTCGGATAAATGAGTTATTTTCATTTCTTTACTTCAGTAACAAGGATAATCGCGGTGTTGATTCCACTCAAAATGCAATGTCTCGAAAATTCAGGGATGCGTGTGGAACTAAGTCTCGTAACACTAGCTTGCGTCTGCCTACCCTGCAATGTGCGGGATGCAGCGTGAAACTGAAAAAAAAAGAGTATAGAATTTACCTTTTTAATACTAGCCGAAAGAAGGCATAGTCTTGAGTTTATACGCTGGTATAGTTTCTAACAAGTGTATCATTCTGTCTATATCTATTTCTAAACCATGTATAATTTCCATCCTAAAAAAAATCATAAAATATATAAAATATATTTTTTTAAATATTTAACATTAAAATTTAATAAAAAAGATCTGAACGCGGACGATATGTATCTATGTATATATAAAGGACATCGTGGCGCAGTGCGAGCACGTCTTACTGTAATCACAATGGTTGTAGGTTCTGTTATGCGGCCTTTTCACTTAGTCTTTTTCAAAAATTACCTACTATTTATTATTAACGAAACACAAAACTTTTTAATTACATTGGGTAATTGTGGTTTCCCAAGTAATGTGTATTCGCGATCGCGTCGAAGATCTAACTAACTTTAACACTATATTTTAATAAAAAAGAAATACTACGGAATCGTTATTCCCACACTACGGAAAATTACAAGAAATGATATCTGCTAGCACAAGCATATTGAGCCTGGGAATAAAGGTTGTAACAGTTCGAAGCCCATTTGGGGAGTAAATATTTTAATTAAAGTAGTTAAGGTCTGCTACTCAATACGTAATGTCTCTAATTCGGAGTGTCTTAACACTAGGTTCCCCCTGTCTATTCTGCTATATGCGAAAAAACGTGTGAAACTGTCTTTTTAACCGACTTCTATAAAAAGAGGTGGTTATAGTAGGTAAGAAGACGGTTTTTTTGAAAAATATAATTATTAATAAGTATATTTTATACCAAGCTTTGTTTTCATAGATTACGAAATTAGATCATAAATAGACCAAAGCATTTTTATAAATAAGAATAAACGATTTATCTAAAGACACTCCGCGAGGCTTAAGGCTGAGCTTTACGTTTGTATGAGTGTTCATATATATATATATATATATATATATATATATATATATATATATATATAGTGTAGGTGTCATTATGTTGTTGGCCAAAACCGTTTTATATTACTTTTTGGCAACCGGCCTCTTTTTTTGGTGTTCGCTTTATTAAGACTGAAAGATAAAGTTGGCACTGTCACTGTACAAGAATATAAAAAAGTAAGTGACTGAGCAGTTAAAAGAAAGAAAACCAAACGTGGGAGCCACGCTGTTTTAGATGATATAACGGAACGATTCATTATTGATTCAAACTACACAATAGACGAGAGAGAAGATGATGAGGATGCAATAACCGCGTGCCGAAGAATTGATGTATAATATATTATTTAAAACTTTGAAGTTTTTCCTTAATGTCTAATTATGAACATTTTTTTTCTGGCTCTACTTTTTGAATCTCTACACAAACACAAAGCTCAGCTTAGTCCTCGCAGACTGTTTATACCTTAACTACCTTTTCCTTAAGACTCACCTTACAAAGTAGTGTATAGGCAACCTAGGCTCCGCTGAAGGCACTTCAATTTTAGACGCGCCGCTATATTTATTTTTCGTCTGTCGATATATTTCTAACATCGATCTGTATTTTTCTTTTATTTGTCCTGAAATAAACTAACACAATTTCGGAACCAACATCTGAATTTAAACGGTTCGTTGGTTGTGGGTTCGATCCCATCTGGTAATAAAGAGCGTCAGTGAGTTTCGCCTACTCAACGCATAATGTTCCCAAAATTGGGTGGTGTTTGAGGAACGGACTGTTTTAACATTAGGTTCTCTCTGGTGGTATATGGCTCGGTTTCCATTGCGAAAGAGAAATGAGCGGGTGAGGCTTAAGCGGTGCGGTCTCATTTTAAATAAAATAGGCTTACACCAACATAGAAGCCGTATTTTGATTTCCTGCAAAATGAGAACGAGAGAGAAATGAGTGGAGTGAGCTGAACGAAACATGAGAAATGAATAAATGGTAGATTTTTGGACTGATTGTGCGCGACTATTGCGTTGCAATTTTGACTGACACGATAGTAATTGTATATATTATATATTGTATTGGACCTAATTGTATAGAAAAAAGAAGGTAAATACTTCTTGTTTTATTTTAAGCACAGAAAAAAAGCGCGAAACTCTTATTTCAAGAGTAATTAGTAGTGAGTGGACATGAAGTATTTGGTCACTTAAACAGTTACTTATTTGGTTAGTTTATTAATTAATTAAATAACTTTCAACACGACTTAACAAAAGAAAACGTATAACAAAATACCCATAATCATGCCGATTTCGAATCCAATCATTTTCGACAGCAGATTTCTGATGTCATCTATTTGGTGTATCTTATAGTTGACCTCGACGACGAGCTCGTGCGCGAGGTGCCTTATCCTATCTTTATCGCCTTTCAACATCCTGTCGAAGATTCTTGAGTATGCTTTTTGTGTCAATATTGAGGGTAATATGGCTAAAAAGTTTGGAAGACGATAAAGTTATAACTTCACGTTGTATGCCATATAACGGCTGGGCAAAGAGAATCTGATGTTAAAACATCCCGTTGCTGACGCCTCTCTAAATTCTTGAGACATTGCGCAAGTGGGGAAAGTTAACGCCGCGATATCCATATACCAGAGCGGAGAATAAAACGAACCCCCAACCATCGCGTCGTTCACCACTCAACACACAATATCTCGAAAGCTGAGCGTCGTTCAAGAAACGGTAGGTATATGTTAACATTAGGTTCCGTCTCCCTGCTCTGCTATATGCAAGATGCAGTTTGAAGAAAGGAAAGGAAAAAATAACCTGATTTATCTGGTCTTGACTTTCCTAGGGCCTTATCTATTGTAGTATTAGTTTTGGCAATTAGTAGCGGAACTGAACGCCGCGCTTTGCCTCATTACCAGAATGAGGAAATGAAAATATTAAATATTAAATTTCCGCAAGTGGAAATCGAACCCACAAGCTGTCGCACGCTTGTGCCTCTCTTTCTCTCGACTGGCCTCGCTTTATAACTTTACTAACTTTTATACATATACATACCGAAACATATAAATATTACTGTGAGCAACATTTGTAAAGTTTCTTTCAACTGTAGTTACAATACAAATCTTTGCTATTTAAAGACTATTATTAGTAAAAGCAATTATATGTTTATTGTTTTTGATTAAGCATTAAACCAATTGGGAAGTATTGCTGGTTGGTATACAATATACAAGATAAGAATTTAAACGTCGCGGTATTCAAATCCGCGCCTCTTGTCGTCCATCCAAGCGCTTTAACCACAAAGGCTTTTCCAATTTGTTTACGTTGTTACTTTGTTAGTTGTATATTCTAAAGAAAATTTTTCTTTCTTAAATAAACAACAATATTTCTCTAACTTCACGCTGTATCCCGCAAATAGGAACTGTATATACTATTATATTATTCTTTCACTTTCGTCCCTCACTTTCTTCAAATTCTAAAGACTCTTAATTCTTCTCAATAATATTTTATAAATGTTAATTATAAGTACTTAGTACATGTTAGCGAACATATGATAACTGTCAGTTCGACTCCTCGAAATCATTTATATCGTTTTTGATATTTACAGTTTTTTTTCAGCAGATTGATATCCATTTATAACATATAAACATTAACTTTAAATGTTTTTTCCTATAAATTTTTCCGTCTTCCATAAACAATGTGAAAGATATATTTTTTTATATGTACTCTGTTTCCTGCATGTAGCATGATAAGCAGGCGGGATTTCATAGGGTACCCCGTCCCTCAAGTATTGCCTAATTTTTAAGAGGCGGAACTTAACGCCGCGCGTTTTCCCGTTACCAAATAAAGGACAAAATAAATATCTGGAGTTTGCATTCAAAAGCTGTGCCACTTTGCTACGAACTATTTAATTATTGAAATTGTTAATTAAATTTTAAATGATCATATTCAAAATATTACTTTTTCTTTAATGGTGTAGATAAATTGTTATGGTTCTTAGTCATCCCTTTCTTTAATTTCCAGTGTTACAATTTTTTATCTTAAGTTGAACAGCTGTCACTAAGTTCGGCATCGGATTGACCTAGTTCCTGCTCAGGCCTAATCAATAAACATATAGAATTTCCGAAAATAATCCATATCCATTCAGTAGTTTCGAGATGTGCGTGTACAGGCAGACA
Source organism: Heliconius himera (assembly GCA_021202915.1). NCBI lineage: Eukaryota > Metazoa > Arthropoda > Insecta > Lepidoptera > Nymphalidae > Heliconius > Heliconius himera. The sequence goes on from JAJHJA010000490.1 coordinate 582,211, forward strand.
AACCTAAAAAAAAATAAAGAATCATATTATCTAATATTAAACAAAATAATATTACTGTTCTATTTTACTAAACACAGATAACTTATGATATGACAGAATCTCAAAAAAAAACTGATCTATAAAGGTTCTCTAAGATTTTTTTATTACTTCCATGATATGAGGTGATCGATTTCTGCTTTCTCCATCACTAATCTCAATTACAATCTTTTCTTGTTAATAACTTTAATCATATCAACAAGATGCGCTATCTCGATAGCTTTATTAGCAATTTGTTCATAACCATTTATATGTTCCACTGGTCTCCAGGAATGGTAGAATCTCTTCACTGTCGTACTTATATCTGACATTATATTCTGTTTATCTGTTATATCTCCAAATATATAACCGATTTCAAACGACGAGTAGTTCGTGTAATAAGATTTTATAAGTTCAGCTCTCTTAACTTTTAAATCGCTGTCTCTAACAGTCTCATACATTAAACGGAACAATTTCATTTTCATGCTATTGTCCTCATCTAGCTTCTTGTCCTCATGTGGCTTCTTTGTGTCCTCGTTTGGCTTCACTTTATCTTCAGGTCCGGCGTCTGATCGTAGTAGAGATATGCCAACTCGTCTTTCCGGAGCGTATTTCAATAATTTCATTTTTGTACTCCATGATAGTTCATTGATGATTTGGTCTGAAGCTTTTGTGGAGTATCCGTTTGTGATACCTGAAATAAGATAAGTTTCATGTTAATAAAATTTTAGTAAATTACATTTATGTAACACGTATGTCGGACTGAGCATTATTTAAGATAAACAGAGATACTGTACCATAGTGCCGAAATATAACAGAAACACATGTTTATTTTCAAAATAATATTTTTTAAATAGATTATTGCAGGAGATTGCAGAGCATTTCTTCGGTCTGGTTAGAATATACTTGTTTTTTTAGAGCACGCTAGATAAATACTATAGTTCATATCAATAGTATATTACAGTACAGAGAAATTGAGTGGCGCAATTTATCGTCAAGCTTCGTTTTTGTAGGTTCAGGAAAATTAAATTATATATTTACCGTTACCGTACCGTTTTACCGTGTGGGAGGTCAGACTGTTCCTCTGAGCCACGATCACATTTAGAAGGTATTTTAACCGATAATTGCATATTTTCGCTTCGACTTAGCAAAGAAAAGACAATATTTGTTTAATGTTATAAGTATTTTATTAAAAACGAAATTATGTTACGTACAATATTTTTTTTAATTAAAAACAATTACATTTTTCTTTCATCAAGAATAATGAGTATACCCAGTTCTAACATGTGTAGTTTCAAAATTACTGACGCTACCAATAATAATCAATTTCCCATCCATAATCTAGAGGCCACCACTTAGTTGTTCTTTTCCTCGTGGAAAGCATATGATTACTAATGTATCTATCAATTTTAAAAGTCTTCGTCCTCTTCGATTTCTTCTTTGTTTTAGGTTCAAAATAGTCAGACGGTATCCCTGGTCCAAATGACGGTGTTTCAGTCTTGGCTTCCTCTTTAAATTCAGAATTCAGATCACCCTCAACATCATATTTCCTTTCAATCTCATGCATCATGTTAGAAATATGATTTATTTCCCAAAAATGATGCTCGATTTCCTCCAAATACAAGACCATCTCCAGTAGATATAACTGCGGTCTCATGATCACGCTGATATTATATTTATCAATCATTCGCCTGTATTTTTCCTGTATGTTGTATGTAAGGTAGCCAATTTCGAATGGAGCGCAATCGGAGTTCTTCTTCTGTATGGTCATTAAAAGACCTGTTCTTCTATCCGTGTCTTTGATAATATCGGATGTTAGGTTTAAAATTTTTCTAGCCGATTCTATGTCTTTTTCTTTTATCTTGTGTTGGGCGTTGGTGTATTTTACTGAAATTGAAATTTTAACCTGCACATAGCATGGTAGGTAGAGGGAACCTGGGAACCACGTGTTCAAACACCTTGTTCTCATTAGAACACTTCCGTTCCCTACTTTCCACCAAATTATGGAATTCGTACTTTGTTATTACCGAAGAAGAAATGAAAATATCATATATTTCATTCCCCCGAGCAAAAATGAAATCAACATGCATCTCAAAGATGTTTATGATAATTTTGACGGGAAATATTAGTGCGATTATTTAAATTAAACTTTGGAAAAAAATCAAGCGTATAGTACTCTACAAAGTTTTTAATATAAAAATGAATGAGAAACATTCAGTCGGAAAGCTTCTGAGCCATGTCATGGTCGTTGGTTGCGCAAGCTGGGCCTACCCATAATCTAACACGGCTCAGCGGGGCACAGGCATGTTCAGCTCATCCTCACCTCCTCCTTCACGTATTATATATGATAGAGATTTCCTAATACCCGCACTCCACTCAACACAAAATGTCTCGAGTCCGAGAGGTATCCGGTCTTAAGTCTTGAACTTAGGTTCTCTGTGTCTAATTAGTTATGCGGGACAAAATATAAAGCTGACGAAGATCTAGACTGTACGTACATATATAATAGAGCTCAAGAAGTTGTTTGTTCGAATACTTTAATCTTAGGAACTACTAGTTCGATTTGAAAAATTATTTTTGTGTTTGGCCAATTATCGTGGAAGGCTATGTATAGGCTATATTAGATGACGTTAATAGTGTCGATGTATCCCACTGCACCAGCAGTCCAAGTTGCCTTCCGCAACTAAAATGTGTCATGCCACCATGACACACATATAACCAGCATTCATTACTTTTTCACCACGGGGTTCACATGTCAAAGATAGTCTGTCGTATAAATTAAGTAGAACTTTCCTCCCCTTTCGTCTTATATTTTAAAAACAACCACCACTTACTTGTTAATAAAATAAAAATAATCATTTTTGCGTTAATCTTTTCCATTTTAAAAGTCTTTTTTTATATTCAAATATAACCATAACTGATATTGTTTTAATTATTATTTTTGATTACACAAGTGTTTATTAGTTTTATAGCTAATTAAATTGAAGGATTTTTCAGTTTATTTTATTTTTCCATTTAAAAAATATTTCTATACAGTATATATACAGTCAGTGGTTTTTAAGAAATGTAATGTATTGAAATTTGAACGTAGCGGAACTCGACACCGCGATTGTTAGACCGGTCGTGACGCATGGGCACAAGCGTGGGACCGTCAACGCTACAAGTTGTGGGTTCTATTCCCGCTAGATCAAATTAAATATTTAATATTTTCATTTCCTCGCTCTGGTAACGAGGCAAAGCGGCTTAGATTTCCGCTACTCAACACGTAATGATTTCAGAATTCGGCGGAAAGTGAGGAACGGAAATGACTTAATGTAGCCATAACACTAGGTTCCCAGTTACCCTCTGCGTGCCCTGCTATGTGCCAAATATGGCGTATTCCTAGAGTGCGAGTTGCGCGTGTAAGAGTTTCGCTGTCGCATAATAAGAACGTATGGCTTAGTAGTTAGAGCGCACCGTGGGTTCAAATCACGCTACGTTCAAATATTTATATATGCCAAAATATTTTTTAGTGCGTACTTAAGATAAAAATCAGCAAATTGTTTACTTATTCAAAATACATATAGTAAAATTATTGTATACATATAGTAAAATTTTGCATTAGAAAATAGTTGGATTTGAACTGGCGTCCACAGTTTACTAACTCTAGTCACACTGACATTAGTCGTCAAAGCTATACAGTAACTGTACCTTAGCATAGCAAAACTAACGAATTTCTTTTTTTTTATATTAATAAAAATGTTTATTTTATTCTTCCCGTCTTGTTACCATATTTAGTGGCCATATATACAAACGTTATGTTACCAAGCGCCGCTCTCTAACTAAACTAATATTTTTAGGGTTGCGTACCTTTTAAAGAAAAAAGGAATCCTTATAATCTGTCCGTCAGTATGTCAGGCGGCTTTGAATTCTGCCACTCAACTCGCAGTGTTCCGAGAATTGGGCGAAAAGTGAGGAATGCAGAAAAACGCGTGAAACAGCAAATAATAACGAAAGTTGTTTCAAATTTATTAATGTTTCTTCATATGACAAAAATGTAACTTAATGCTGCTCTGTTGTGTAGAGGACATTGACGTATACGAGAGACGCTGCTTCAAATCCTTCTTTAAGTACATATAATTGTAGTAGGTATGTGTAAGAAACAAAGAGGTTCATTAGAAATTTGGCTGAATCGTTCATTTTTAGATATCAAAATGTTCATGTTTATTTTTATAATATGTAAGTATATTAACATAATTCTCTTAATTTTTTTGAAAGCAGACGGTACCTGGGAACCCAGTGCTAAAACACTCTGTTCCTCATTAAGACACTTCCGTTCCCCAGTTTAAGCAGAAGTTATTAAATATGTATGATTAAATACGTCATTCTCCCGAGTGGGAATCGATCGAACAACCGTAGCGTTAACAGTCGCCTATAGCAGTGCGCCTGCGCCACGACGTTCTTGATTTCTTTATATAATTTTTTTAGTATTAATACCATCGAAGATAAGATCACAGATCGAGCCGAGGGAGTTACCGAACGAGCCATGGGCAACTGGATTGATACACAACCATCTTATAAACATGACCGCGGAGTTTATTGCAGGTTACTAGTTTTTTAGTTTCACTCTGTATCCCGCATATTACATGGAAAGTCGAGGCAACTGAGCATTAAGACACTCCTTTTCTTACTTTTGAGACATTGCGTGTTGAGTAGCGGAGATTAACGCCGCGCTTTTCCTCGACACTAGAGCCAAGAAATGAAAATGTCAAATATTTCATTTCCTTGAGTGGGAATCGATCCCACGACCTTCGCTTACAGTCACACGCTTGTGCCCCTGCGCAACGACTAGCCTCTAACTAAGGGTAACTATTTTTATTATTTCTTAGATACAACGTATAAATTGAAATATGCTGAGAAGATCAAGGACAGGCACAGCCACAGTATAACATATGAGTTAGGTTTCATAGCCGCGGGTATTCAAGAACGGTTCCTAAGGATGTTAAAGACGTATAGAAAATACGCCGATCCGAAAGATTTTGAGAAACAAAAGTATACAATCATGGAATTGTTAAATGCATTTCATGTTATGCGTGAGTTTTATATTATAAAGTATTTGGATTTGAACCTGTGTACTTTAGGTAATATTTTTAAGGTCTTTTTACAGTGACTTTATATCGGTAGGTATAAGGAACCTAGTATTAAAATGTCTAACTCGCTGGTGTCATCATAAATTTAGTGGCCATATATACAAACGTTATGTTACCAAGCGCCGCTCTCTAACCTAACTAATATTTTTAGGGTTTCGTACCTTTTAAAGAAAAAAGGAATCCTTATAATCTGTCCGTCAGTCTGTCTGTCTGACAAGAGCCTTTATCTCAGGAACGCTTGGAGATATCGAGTTGAAATTCGAACCTGACATTCGAAACTATAAAAAGAGTATAAAAATTAATAGATTACTTTAGGTTGACTTAGAATTATCAAATTTGGCAGCTAGCTAGCTACAATTAGTATTTCAAGGAAACATCTTTAAATTTTACATTTATGGTTAAATCATAAAAAATAATAGCGTTAAAAGATGGCAAAGCTTTGTACTAAAGCTGATTAGTTCAAGTAAGGTATCAAATGCGCTTGAATTTCAGTAAAATCTCGAGACCACCATTTTTTGTACGCAACCCTCGGTGGGCGAGGCGGACTCGCGTTTATCCCGTTTTTTTTATATTAAACATATGTTTTTCGAACATCTACTCGCTCAATGGCTTTTTAGCTTATTGAAAGGGATAATATGTAAAACTATTTATTTAGCACCATTCGTACACCGCATAGAAGAAGAGGCAGATAGAACCTAGTGTTAAGACTCTCCATTCCTCTCTTTCTGTCTAACTTTTGGAGACATGTTTTAGAATTGAGAATTTTATTATCAAACTTATTCACTGAGGTCGTTAAAAACGTCTCGGTTGTGAGTTCGATCCTTATCCGAGGAATGAATTAATATTTAATAACATTATTATTTCCTCGTTCTGGTAACAAGGCGGCGCGGCGTTCAGTGCCAATGCTCAATGCCTCCAGAATTTTATTCTAGGTTCCCAAGTTCCCTCTGCCTACCCTGCTATGTGCGGGATACAGCGTGAAGCTAAATTAGAATTCATCAATATAATCCTATTTTTTTCAGAAGGGGATTATAACGAAATTCGTCTTGAAAAATCTATATTCCACAATATTGTATGGAAACACGAAAATAGGCCGTCAACTAAATTCGATATTTTTGCTTTCAAGAAAAAGCCCCAAACACCTAAAAGTGTTAAATGGAGATCGAATTTATAATTTATTTATTTATGTAGTAAAATCTTCATTTAGCTGGTTTTATAATCTCATTTTGTCTGGTTTTATAATGGTGTTAAGCTAGTTTTGAAATTTTAAGACAAATAAGCTATATGTACGTCAAGTTAAAGAAAGTGACGTGGGTTCAACTCTTGTTACATAAAAAGTTTTAACTCTTCATTTTGACATTACGGAATTTCAATAAAAACTAAATTGTATTTTTCACATTAATTAATAAATTATAATAAAAGGTTAAAAGCTAACTTGTTTTTTATTTAGTTTCACGCATATATCAGGATAGACGGAAGGAACCTAGAGTTAGGGCTCTCAATTTCTCACGCACAGCCTACTTTTCGAGGTAACACGTGTTTAATAGCGCAACTCAACGCCGCTCTCTTTCCAATTTGTGTCCGATTTGCTTGAAAAACGAATTCGACGACAATTCTATAAAGTAATAGCATACACTTGATTATAAGCTCGATGTTTGTGGGTTCGATGCCCACCGAAGGGAATGACTATATAAAATATGTTTATTTTATTAAATTGCGATGTGTTGCTCTAGCTTTACTTACCCACATTGAAAACATTATTTTTAATATAAAATACAAAAGGGACAGTCACGTTGTGACGCAGCGGGAATCAAACCCACAATCTTCGCGTTTACAGTCACGTGCTTGTGCCACTGCGCCACAACGGCCTAAATCCAGCTATAAATATTAAAATTAGCGATTAAAGTAAATGGTGTCACTACGTAATTGAAATTATAATTAATTGTAATTATAATTAAAATAAAGTGTCATAAATTTTTTTAATAGTTCATTTTACAATTTGATATGGAAAATGCTGCATATTTCTTTATGTGGTATGTAGTTTTTCTATTCGCTATTATATATATAACTTAGTGTTAAGATACTCTGTTTCACACGCAACGAACTGCTCCTGCTCTGAGAATGAAAATATTTATCATACAATTATTCCCCAGAGGGGGAACCCACCTAAATTGGGCGAGAAAAAACGCAATACTGCATTTTTAACCCGACAGCGGCGAAGGCCACAAGAACAGTTATATTTGTGTATGTACGAATGTATGTCCGTTCCTTTGTTCCTCAGTTACTTTTAAACCAGTTAACCGATTTTGATAAGTGATCGTAGGATTAATGTTTATATATGGAGTGTTACTGGATACATTAGTTTAGTATAAATGTAGACGGTTTTTTTTGTTTTGTATCTATATTCACTTGTTATTTTTAGTTTTCTTCTACATAACGTCTGATATGAGAGTATTAGGTTTTGTCCCTGACATGACACCCTTCATGAGAGAGATGACAATCGATTTATTTGTTTCATTCGATAACGAGACTAAAGGTAAAGTAACGTGAAGTAAAAGGTAAAGTTTTTATTTTCTTTCAAATCCTACACGTATCGGCTTTTGCAGAGAATACTAAGAGTTAAAACTCTCCGTTCTACGCTCATTTTAGGGACATTTTATCAGTAATCGCGCAATATTTGGACACGTCGAGACAATGAGTGTTGAAATAAAAACTGTACGTTTTAATCGAACTACGTCACAATTCTTTTACACTTGTTATATTTTATTTCTACCTAATTAGTATCTAGCGCTCGGACGGTGAACAAAAGACGCGAGTTCGAGTCCCGCTACATTTATATATTAAATAAATATTAAACTATTTTTTTATCAATGTCAATATTCTGCAGCAGTAAAGCAGAGGGAACCTAGTTTAGGCCTAGGCGTTACATTTTGAGTGGCGGAACTAAACACCGCACTCTGTCTTTTTACCAGCTAGGAAATCTTGAAGTGAGAAACGAACTCACTCTCTCTCACTTTATAATTATTTAGATTATAAGCCAACAAGTGTTGAAAGTATAATGAATGAAACGAGAAGACAATTCTTGTACAATTTATTCTATACAAGCCACTATGGAGGCTGGCGGGACAAGGTGTTGGCGTGTTATATGACATCGGTGACTTATAGAGCTGCGTAAGTACGTTTTTCCTTTTTCTTACTTTGTTTCTTATTTATTAATACCAGACAAACGCTTTAGCGGATCACCTTATATTAAGTGATTACTACTGCCCGTGGACATTTCCAGCACGAGAGGAACTATAAAGGCGTTGCCGGCTTTTAGATATTTGTTGATCTAGAAAGGCAAGAAACTTCCCAGAAATTCAGATGGTTAGGTTGGTACTGCTCACGGTGGCGTGCATTGCGTGTGTGACTTTCCGCCAAAATTCCAAATATTACGAATTGAATGGTGAGCTCAAGCCAGCTCTTGCAACAAAGCGGAGAAACCCATGATAATGAAATGAACCTACAACCATCGCTCTGGTAGTTTATTTCAAACTTCAATGAAATTTCAATTTTAGTCATTTAAGTTTTAAGTCACAGTAAATATTCAGTAAAGGTTCAGGTATGGAGTACCAGATATATAAAATGTGACTGTATCATAGAAATTAATCGATTAAAACTAATCGATTTAAGTGTCGGAACAAATAACGCTTTGAAATTTAAATAGCACTCAACAATCACTAAAGTAATCGTGAGGGTAGGAAGAGCAAAGATAAAGTCCAGAAATCCTCCCCGAAAATACCTCTAGATACGCCCATGAAAGTAATGTAAAAGGAAATTAATTGTATACGCGATGGTTGCAAGATAGATTCTTGAATTGTTAAAAACCCCGTTCCAGCTCCAGACCTGAGGCCAGCCAGGCTGACTGAGGCTATTCAGCCTGTGTACAATTTCTATTTTATTTTACCTTTCTAGTGAGTGGGAAATGAACCCACAACCGTCAAGTTAAAGGTCAGACGCTGTGCCACTGCGATGTCTTCTTATATAGCCTATAACCACTTGTCGGTAAAATTATCGAACACAAAAAAATCTCTTCGAACCAATAGTTCCTAAGAGAAACAAACAAACTCTTGACATTAAAAATATGATTATGGATTTATTTACACTGAACAACTTTTTTTTCAGCTTGTGGGATTTACGCCGATATTTCGAAATACGTACCCTCTATTTAAACACATTAGAATTTGAAGTAGGGTACCTCACCCACGAAATCATTTACCGCTATCAACTTATCTTAGAGTTATACCACATGGTCGAAAAGAAATTTATGAATAAAGAAATGGCCAACTACGCCCCTGTAAACTATATGTTTTATATTTATACAAATATATTAGTGCATAGCAAAGCTATTATATATTTGTGCAACATGATGCATGAAATTGAGAAGAAATATTTGAAACAAAAGAAAGGCGTTTTTGATGATTATGGATCCGCGGCGGCTAGTGAGTTTGAATTGTTTATTCTTCACAATTTTTTTAAGGTTTAGGGATCCTTTAAATTTTTCTCTGATTTTCGTTGGGGAGTCCCCGAATATTGGCTATTTACCAACGAAAGTGGGCATCCATATACGGCTTGCGTGTATTTCCCGATAATGGACTAACAACTAATGACGTTAATCGGTTGGTGTAAATGTGTGTATGCGTGAACGCGCACATGCCGTACCCCACACGCGGCCCATATTGACAGATGAAAATGATGACTAGGCAAAGCGCGCCGTTGAGTTACGCCACTCAGGACGCAATGTCTCCAGAAATCGGCAGGGAAAGTAGGGAACGGAAGTGTATTAATAGAAGTAAGGAGGAGGAGGAGTATCTTGACACGAGGTCATAGGTTCCAACAGTGTGCGGGATATAGCGGGAAGTAATAAATATAGATAAATAGATTATGATATCACCGTTCGCAGATAAACAAAACAAGACGTTAATGGACGTCGAAGAAGAGCTAAGAATATTTATGGAGAGACAGAGGAAAGAAGCTAAAAAGAAAGCTAAAGAACAAAAAAATTACTACAGGGAATTGCAGAAGTACGGCCTGATCACATCGAAGAAGTGGAATAAACCTAAGAAAGGGTTAGTATACTTTTTATATTAATTCATCTTCTTCATACTATATATACAAGCTGCTTGGGCGTGTTTAGATTCTAGACCCTACTCTCTATACTGTAAAGTAGACTCTAGATAAATTTTACAGAGGGCCTGGCCGGAGTAGAGTACGGTAAACGAACGTGACCATATATGTTTTAATGGCAGTGTAGCATAAAATTTAAATATTATACGTGCATACAGTAGTGCCTTTAATTTATTTTCATCAGCTTCACGCTGTATCCCGCATACAGCAGGGTAGGCAGAGGGAACCTAGTGTTAAGACACTCTGTTCTCCATTTTCTGGCGAATTCTGGAGGCATTGCGTGTTGAGTGGCAGAATTCAACGCCGCGCTTAACCTCGACACCAGAGCGAAGAAATGGAAATATAAATTTAAGTAAATATTTCATCTCCTCGAGTGGGGATCGAACCCACAACCAGTCGATTTTACAGTCACACCTCGTGCCGCTATGCCACGACTGGCCTCTATTTGTATTTTCATAAATTTAACACATAGTGATGAGACTGCTTTTTGTATAGACCACCTACTGTAAAACATATAAACACATCTAATAAAAATAATAAATAAATTTATCGGGGAGTTATATAGTCTATAATACTTGCAATTTTTTTTATGTTGGCATCCCATATAATTCTGAATTAAATGACATAACAGTTGTTCTAAGAACAGACAAATCAATATCCACTATTGCGATTTGAGACAAAAATCATTTATTTTTAGAAGGTGATATAAAATTGTATTATGAATTTATTATTTTTTATATTTCTTTTTTTTGGCGATGCTATTTTTTTGCTGTGACGTTTACTGAGTGAGAAATGACAAACTGTGAACGTATTGTAACTACCTTTCTTTTTTGTATGTGCTTGTAAGTTCAGTTTAAGACGAGGCAGTCTCTACTCTACAAAAAAAAAATAGCACCAAGCAGTACATTAAAATTTACTACTTGGGTTGTATTCTCTCTTTTTATACTTTATTTTAAAATTTGTGGTGTACAAAGTAAATATTTAATAAAGAAATAAATAAGAAAAAGCGCAAATATTTCGGAAATTGGACGGAAAGTGGGGAATTGAGTAACTTAACACTGGTTTCCCTCTGCCTATCCTGCTATATACGGGATACAACGTGAAGCTAAAAGCTTAATCTTAGAACAATATGTATAAGTAATATAAATATTTGTATGAATAATGTTTACATCGTAGCTATTTAGTATTTTTATTTGCTTCGCAGACCTTTCCCTCTTGTGTACGGATGGTCCATTGAAAATTGGTAAATATATAAATAATAGATTCACCGTGAATGTTTTTTTTTCAACGCTGTTACCCACATATAGCAGGATAGGTAGAGGGAACCTCAAGAACATGGTGAACATAATATTTTAACACCAGGTTCCCCCTGCCTACCCTGCTACGCGGCAGAGGCGTGGAGAGGCTTAAGATAACTTGAACCCAATTGTATTGTTTATATAAACAGAAGTGCCCCACCTATTCTAATATGACGTCATCAGTTAGAATTACATAAAATTTTGTATCGATTGCTATATTTATGTTTAAAATATTTGATCCATTGCGTGATAAGATTCTAACATTGTGTTCGATTCCCACTTAGGGGAGTGAAATATTTAATATTTTCATTTCCTTACTCTGGTAACCATGCAAAATACAGCGTTGAGTTCCACACTCAACACGCAGTGCCTCGAGAATTCGGCGGAAAATGGAAAACGGAAATGTTTTAAGGGGAACGGAGAATACCAGGTTTTCAAGTTCCCTTTGCCTATCCTACTATGTACGGGATATAGCGTGAAGGTACAAAAATGCATGCCTATAAAAGCCTTGCTCGATAAATAGAAAGGAATGGCTATCCAACACAAACAAAAATATATATTTGAACCTGTAGTTAACCAAACAGCCTTAGTTTTATAATATTATAATAATAATAATTAAAATTAATTAGCTTCACGCTGTATCTCGCACACAGCAGGGTAGGCAGAGGGAACCTAGTGTTAAGACACTCCGTTCCCCACTTTCTGCCGAATTCTGGAGGCATTGCGTGTTGAGTGGCAGAACTCAACGCCGCGCTTAACCTCGACACCAGAACGAAGAAATGGAAATATAAATTTAAGTAAATATTTCATCTCCTGGAGTGGGGATCGAACCCACAACAAGTCGGTTTTGCAGTCACACCTCGCGCCGCTGCGCCACGACCGGCCTCCACATAATATTATAACAGATAAATAATACGTAATTCATTTAATTTTCATCAATTCTTAAGCCAATACTAAAAATACAAACTTTTAACATACAAGGTATCTCAAAAAACAGTGTTTTGCAAATGATAAGATAATAATATTATCACATTCCTAATCACGCTTCGAGAGCATGGACTTTAACACTCAGTTTCTATTTAGCTACCGTGTAGACTTGACGTCCATTTTACCGTTATAACCCTACCAATTCAAAAAGTTATTAATTAACCTCCAGTTTCTATAGCTATAAAGACCATCTTAATTTATCCGTATAACAATTTTGGCGCGATACCCAAAAGTAATTTGTCTTATTCGCTGTAATAAACATTTTTTTGTGTAATTTAAGTGTTTTCAAGTGTGCAATTTGGATTTTTTTCGTCCTTCAATAATATATTGCGGTAAGTATTTTTATTTGTGATGTAACTATAACTTGGGTTGTATCAATCATGACACTTGCTTTGGTTATTTTTAAAAGTTTGTAGACTTGTAGAAAATGTTTTGTTTTATCTATATTTTAGGCTATTTTTTTTTTAATTTAATCCCATTTTAACATATAAAGTTAAGTTGTAATTTCTGTTTTAATTTTCCTACTGATTTTCTCTAATTGGAAAAACCCAGACGTATATTACTTTATTCTATTTAACCTGTGAATTAAAAAAAAATAAAAAAAATGGACTGTACACGTGCTACTAATGTAAATATTATTAGTTATACATATGTTTTTTTATTTATCTGTCTATTACGTATTATGACATCAATAGAGCTGTCATGTAAATATCATTATATGAGGAAAATATTTTGTTAATTGCTTAAAACGTAAAACTACTTTAATTTCCTTAATATTAATAACAATAGATTTTATAATAATATATATTTAAATTTTTGACATTAAACTGTATATTTTACGTCCTTTTCGGTTCGTTTTAGGTTGTGCCATGTGTGTTATTCAGCCTATTTTACAAGTCATCTTGAGTATAATAAGGAAAATTATAATAACATTGTTAAATTGCAATGACTTTATAAATCGATTTCATATAAATGTGACAATTTATATAGAAGACCAAGTAATGTATCTATCCTTATATTTTTACCGTTTTAAGCAATATATCAAAAATATTTACTTCCGGCCGGGGTTCAATGAGGCCGGTCGTGGCGCAGCGGCACGAGGTGTGACTGCAAAACCGACTGGTTGTGGGTTCGATCCCCACTCGAGGAGATGAAATATTTACTTAAATTTATATTTCCATTTCTTCGCTCTGGTATCGAGGTTAAGCGCGGCGTTGAGTTCTGCCACTCAACACGCAATGCCTCCAGAATTCGGCAGAAAGTGGGGAACGGAGTGTCTTAACACTAGGTTCCCTCTGCCTACCCTGCTGTGTGCGGGATACAGCGTGAAGCTAATTTAATTTAATTTTTTTTTTTTTATTTACTTCAATTTGCATTATTTGTATCTCTATATATAATAAAACAGTAAAAATATATTGTCAGTATATTTAGTAATTTTGACAGAAATGGATAGAGGGACACCTAAAAAGTACAAAGCAAAAATATATTTTTTTAACTTCTTGTCTGTCTGTCTGTCTGTCTGTATGTATGGTTACGCTAATCTCCGAAAGTACTGAACCGATTTACTCAAAACTTTCACCAATTGCTTTTTTTAACTCAACTTAACATTTAAAGTTTGGTACATATAAAAATTGGTTTATTAAAAAAAGTTATCGTCATTTGAATGAGCTCGAGGTATTACTTTGCCTGCGAATGTTATATAGCAATCGCGCTGGTAAGATTTTTGGCTAAAGAATGACATTCGAAACGTCTTGGTTATATGACTGTTGATAAAAATATATATTTTTAAAGCACTGTTGTTCAGAGTACAAGCAATAAAGTAAACAAAATTGAATTGTTAGTGAAACCTTCATAAATCATAACAGTTAAGTTTAAGTCGTAATTAATTCAATACAGGGTTTTTAGGGACCAATTTGATCTTCAAAGAAATATTAAGTAAATACACAGACGTTCGTTCGTTTCAAATAAATATATATAAAAATGCCTAAAAACCACCTTTCTACGTGTACTCTGTAATAACTACATATTTACCAATTGTACATTAAGCTAATAATATATGTAACTAATTAAAAAACTGTACAGGAGTTAATTTGCAATCATTACAGTTATTTTACAAAGAATATTATGGATCCTTGAAATCAATAATTTAACATTTATGGATTTCTGAAGGATATATTTCTGAGGGAGTAAATTAAATTATTCACTGACCTCAGCATCAGCTCAACATTTAACAGAGTTTTAAAATTATAATAAGACGTACATAACATAGATAAAAAGAACGTAATGTTACAGAAATATATACGTATACTTCGTTTTATGTATATTTTTACAAATATCAAATATCAACATTGGTCGTACTTGTTTAATTCAAAACAATCAAAAATCAATCATATTAGAATACTAGCGGCTCGTCCACGGCTTCGCCCGCTTAAAATACAAGATTATTGATTTAATAAGCAGAATTGATTGACAACTATAATGACTTCTAATATGATTGTTTTACGACAAAGAATTTTTGATTGTTTTAAATAAAAAAATACGACCATTGTTGATATTTGATATTTATAAAATATATATAAAGACTTCTAATATGATTTTTTTACGTCAAAGAATTTTTGATTGTTTTAAATAAAAAAATACGACCATTGCTGATATTTGTTATTTATAAAATATATATAAAGCTAATTATTTATTAAACGTATATATTTTTGTAACTTTATGTTCTTTTTACCCATATAATATACTCTGTTAAATGTGCTGATGTCAGTGAATAATTTAATTTACTCATTCGGAAACAGCCTTAAATGTTAAATTATTGATTTGAAGGATTCATAATATTCTTTGTAAAATAACTGTAATAATTGCATATTAACTTTCAAATTAGTTACATATATTATATGGACGAACCAACCAAAAATCTTTGTATTTACTTGATATTTCTTTCAAGATCGTTCTTTATCTCTGTGTTGAATTAATTACGACTTCTTTCAAGTGACGAGTACTTTTTTTTTAATGAACCGATTTTAATGAACTAAACTTTAGTAGTTAAGTTGAGTTAAAACATAGCAATTGGTGAAATTTTCAAGTAAATCGGTTCAGTACTTTCAGAGAAAAATGTGGACAAAAATATGTCGACAGACAGACAAGAAATTAAAAAAAAATCTTTTTGCTTTCTATTATTATTTTTAAGTGTCCCTCTATCCATTTCAATCAAAATTACTCAATGTACAGATAAAATATTTTTACTGTCTTAATATATAAGAGATTACAGATTAAAGTAATAAAAATCATATTAGAAGTCATTATAGTTGTGAGTCAATTCTGTTAAATAAATCAATAATGATGTAGTTTAAGCGGGCGAAGCCGCGGGCGGGCTAGTCAATAATAATTACCTAAATGAAATACTGACTTTCATTTGAAGATAAAAAAAAGATGTTGTCAATTATTAAAAAAAGTGGCCAAGAGGGAGCTGAACCTGAGAAAAACGGTCTTTATAGACAGACAGACAAACGGATAACAAAATGATCCGATAAGTATTCCGGTTTTGCTCTTGAATATACGGGACCCCAAAAAAATTGCAAGATGGTATTTTTTACTGTAATTTGTAATGGAAGTGAAAGTAATTTTCATCCATTAGCCTTACTCAACATATATTTTTTGTTATAATACTTATGATTTTGAGTTTTTACGCAAAAAAAGCTGTATTTATAACATATATAGTGATTACTTACAACGGAATCTACCAAGGTCGTTAGACCGTTTCGTTATTCTTAAATCCTGCTCTGACAGACGGAATGCAGTGTTGAGTTCCGCCACTAAACACGCGTACGCTTACAAACAAACATAAATACTTATCTAGATATATACATATATTTATAAATATACTAAGCATATCGTAACAGCTTCTCGCGCCTCACAATCTATCTACTACTTCAAGAGAATGACGTATTGTGATAATTATATATTTGTTATGTGATGCCAGTCGTGTGGCGCAGGAGCAAGAGTGTGACTGTAAACGCGCCAGGTTGTGGGTTTGATTCACTCTAGATGAGATATTTAATATTTCCGTTTCCTCGCACTGGTAACGAGGCAAAGCGCGGCGTTAATTTCCGCCACTCAACAGGCATGTCTCCAGAATTCAGTGGAAAATGGGGAACGGAATGTATTAACACCAGGTTCCCAGGTTCCTTCTGCTTCCCTGTTACATGCGGGATACAGTGTGAAGCTAAATAAAATAAAACACTTTTTTATTTATCTCTTACAGATTTATAATGTTTTTTCATGGCACTTAGTGATTAGACTCTTTTCTCAATTTTTTGTCGAATTGGGGAATTTGTGCGAGTCTGTTAAAAAAATGCTTTACCATATTTACTACATATTAATGTTCCTCACTTTTCGGCTAATCTTAGAGACATTGCGTCTTGAATGGCGGAGCTCAAGGCCGCGTTATATCAGAGTGCGGAAATGATAATAATTTAAATACAGTCATCATTCCATCAGTGGAGATCGAACCCACAACATCTTTTCTTTATTTAGATATTAAAACATAGTTAGCGGGATTTGCAAATGGATTCCTATGCTAAATAATTGAGCGTCTTGCCGATTTTTTTCGCGAATATCAGGATAGGCTCCGTTTGTCACGCATTGCCGAAGATATCAGGATAGGCAGAGGAAACCTAGTGTTTAGACACAACGTTTGTCGAAAATCTCAGGATAAGTAGTGGAAACCTAGTGTTTAGACACTTCGTTTGTCACGCATCTCCGAAAATATCAAGATACTCAGAGGAAATCTAGTGCTTAGACACTCCATTTCTCACGCATCGCCGTAAATATCAGGATAGGCAGTGGTAAACTAGTGTTTAGACACTCAACACCGCGCTTTACCTACCAAAGCGACGGAATGAAAATTAAAGTTTAGTAATTGAACTACACGTTAGTTTCCATTCACATAAACAAAACAAGGAAAATATATTAAATTGTTCACGCAAGATGTTATTTCCCATGACTCACGGTGTATTTATAGGTCCATAGGTAATATCATTTTATATTATACTATAGTTCTAAACGCTTGACAGGAGTTGTGAGTTCGATTCTCAGTCGGGAAATAGAATAATTTTTGACCTAGCTCCGGCATGGCAAAGCGCGGAGTTAAGTTCCGCTACTCAATGTTGCGAATTCGAGAGCAGAGTTGAGAA